>JAMJFZ010000182.1:6400000-6887500 GCA_026225945.1 Cricetomys ansorgei
GTTCCTATGGCCGTTGTGTCTAGTATCCATTTCGCGCCTTAAGGCAATGGAAACATCAAGGCTGGAAAGAACAGAGTCAATCTGTCTCTATTCACAGGTGAACTGAGTGGGTAAATAAAGTAATTAATAGAATCCACAAGAGCAATGCATTAAGTAAGTGTTCTAAAGTTATAGATTTTAGTTGTTTAATTGTGTGATAGTAAGTTTTAATAGTTGACTTGATCCAATATAGGACTGCTAGGGTAAAGGGGTCTCTAAGAATGTCTGTGAGAGACTGTCTTAATTACTTTAATTGATGTGGGAAGATCTACCCACTGTAGGCAGAACCAGCTCCAGGGATTAGGAACCTAGGCTACATGAAAGAACAAAGTAACTAACCATAGCAAGCATGCATCAACCCATTACTCTCTGTTGTAAAGTACGGTTGTAATACAATGAGTTCTCTCAAGTTCCTGCCACTGTGATTTTCTGACATGATAGATTGGGACCTAGAACTATGAGATGAATAAACCTTTTTCTTCCTTGAATTGTTTTTGTCAAGTATTTTATCAAGGTACCAAGAAATGAAACTAAGACAGATTACATAAATTATTATTCCATATACCCAAAACTGTGAGTTATAATTCAATGACATTAAATCAGCATATAGAGAAATAAAGTTAACAGAAGACATAATTAACATTACAGGCCAAATGGTCTAAGACATTAAAGAACATTCCACAGAACGAACACAGAATATGCATCATCTTAGTGGAATATTTTCCAGAATAAATTAGAACAGAAAAGTAAATTTCAACATATTGAAATAGCATTGGAATCTTGCAGAGTATCTCTTCTAAATTATAATAAAGTAAAACTAGAAGTCAATAAGAAAATGTTTTAAAACATTAAGAAAACTCAAATCAAATGTTATTAATATGATTACTCTTTTATTAATCATCTCTACACAATTTACTGGTTTTTTATTTATATTTATATTAGCATACAAAAGAACAAGTTTCCTTGTAGTATTTTTCATACATACTTAGATTTAATTGATACTATCCCCCAATACATACATACACATGGACACGGACACACACACACACAGACACTCACATACCAGATTACTTCATTTAATATAATATATTTCATCTATTTTCCTGCAAACTCTATAGTTTCATTTTTCCTTACAGCTGAATAAAATTCCATGGTGTATATCATATTTTGACAATCCATTCAAATTTTGATTGGGATCTAGGCTGATTTCCTTTATTTGCTACTATGAATGGATGGTAAAATACCTCTGTGTTAAATAGTCAATGTGTTTAGAGTCAAATGGAGAAGCAAAATTTAAATTTCTTGAGACAAATTAATACAGATATCAGTATATCAAAAAAGCAATACTAAGAGTTGTTTATAGAAATTAAATCCCACAGGAAATATTTGGAAATATCTCCAACAAATACATATTGTTGTACTTCAAAGAAACTGTAAAAACAATAAAGGGAGCTCAATCACATTGTAATTGTGAAATAAGGCAGTATAGAAAAAAAACAAATTATCTCAATATATGTCAAATATAAATGGCTGATGTCATAGACTTAAGTGAATGAGTTATTAGATACTGGGGACTGTCTTAGATACTTTTCCTATTGCTGTGATAAAGTACCCAGACAAAGGACTTAGAGGCAGGCAGATCTCTTCTCTCTTCCCACTCGTAGCATATAAAGTAATCGGTTTCATAATGGTCTTTTCTGTCTTATTTAATCCCGCCTACTGTAATCCCTGTCTTTTTTTGCTTTCCTGTCCTCTTACCCTTACTCTTCTTCTTCCTTCCTAGTAGCCATTGTGGTATTTGGTTTTAATTATCCACTTGATGGAAACTGATATCACCTGGGAAATGGGTCTCTGGGTATATTCATGGGAGATTTATCATGGTTATATTGTTTTGTGAGGACTCATCTTAATTGTGGGTGGGATCTGAGCTCTGTAAGTGGAGAGAGTGACCCTGAGCACTAACATATGTGTGGCCATCACCCTTAATTCTCTGTTAACGGATGAAATACACTGGCTTCTGCAAGCTCCTGTCTCTGTGTCTGTCTTTCTATGATGGACTGTAATCAGAGGCTATATGCTAAATAAATTGTTCCTTCCTTAATATTTTTTCAGGATATTTTATAACAGCAGTACAATATAAACTAAGACATCCTCTTTGGGCATGAAACAAAACACTTAACAAACACTGGCTGTGGCTATCTTTAGTAGTCAATGACTTTCTAGGATCATTGGTCCTCATGTTAAGCCCACCACAACCCATGAAGCCAAGTCACACCCTAAGAATCAACATTTATTTGGATTTAATTTTTGACTATATATCTATATCTATTTATGCACATATATGTATATATGTACATGTATATATGTATATATTTACATATCTATTCACATATACATTTCATATCTATATGAAAGTTTTAGAAATAATGTACATATGAAACTCTTTTAGAAATAATTTTTCTCCTATTAGTTCATTATTATAAGTCATATTTCATATGAAAATAAATCCATTTTCATTATTCACTTTTTTAAGCTTGTCAAGATATCAATGAGTGACTTACCCTATGAAGAAAATAACATGACAAATAATTTGACATAAAGTAGGTTTTCTTTTTCAATATTATTAATTATTGAATCAAAGTTTTCTGCTACTCACAAGGAGACACAGTAAATCTCAATATAACCAAATTAAACTATCATACAAATGCCATAGATGAGTTTTCACTAAAGAGGTATACATCCAATCAATTCAAATGATCAACTAGCTTTTAATTATACATCTGTTTGAATTTGTTTTCAAAATGTGTTAGGAATTTAAAGATCAATGCCTTTAAACCATACGACCTCTCTCTTTTCACATCAGAAAGACCCCACATTGAGGGAAGATCCCCAAATAGCATGGTTTTGTGTTCTGTATCTGCCTCTGGAGAAATTGCTCTGATGAGGATAAGCAGAACAGATCTAGGTACTATCTCCTTCTTTAATTCACTTATATTTTTTTGTTGCTTTGTTTGTAGTTTTACAGTTTAATTTATTCACTTATCTATTGAATGGCCAAGGTAATTACTAGTGTTGTCTCACTAGATATGGCTCAATGAGTAATAGGATTTTCAACCTCTAGCATCTTTATGAGAAGTCTTTCAACATGGTTTTATTTTTAAATCCCTAACCCAGGAAACATTTTACAATTTCTGGAGGTTGTCTTGCTTACCATAATGTCTGTGGGGAAAGGAGGGGTGAGATGTTACTGGAATCCAGTAAATTGATGGCAATGCTATTGCTGGACATTGAAAGATACACAGCACTCAGCCACCTTCCTTTTTCCAACCCTACATTCCAACAAAGGCATCTGACCTCATGTGTTATTATTGACAAGGGTAATAAACTCAAATTTTAGATTAAGGACTATTTCTATACATGGCAAATAAAAGGTGATAAATGTTGAGTTTAATAACTCAAGGCAAAAACAAACAAAATCCAGAGTGGACATATGCAAACATTAGAGGAGTAAATATGCATATTTTAAAATATCCATTTTGATGTCAACCCTTTCTGAGACTCCCACATCTTATAGAGATCTCAGATTCATTTAGCATCTAGAATGGAAACACATAAAAGGCAGGCATCACTTGAATTGGCAGTTCTAAGAAGAAATACTCAAGCCATTAAATCATGTTTGGAAGTATAAAACTAAATAGAAATTAGTGAGGAGGGAAACTAAGTTCAAAGAAGAAAATCTTCTGAATCTGCTTAGTTGACTTGTTTAACAAAATGTTTTAAAGAAAAACTGATTTTTAGAAATATTAAGCTAAAGACAGAGCAAAGATGTTTTGTCATCTCAAGTCTCCATGCTATGTGGCGTTAAAGTTATCTCTTGAATTTAAAACATTTGATGTGTTGCTAGTGGTTTTGATGTGTGCCTCTTTGCCCAACAATAAAACCATTTAATCATGAATTCTACCACATTTTCCTTCTACTCTAACCAGAAAGGTTGAGGACTGCACTAAGATTATGCAACCATGAAGAAATTATCATAAGACACAAAGAATTTATGGTGAAGTTCTTTGAAATCTGTATGGTACTCATCATAACATTGATATTTCACGTTGCATATGTATTTTTAAATAATTAAGATGTGATATTCTAACATGTTGGATTCCAGAACACTGTTTAGTTTTAAATAGTCAGTCACCTCAAATATTAAATATACATGACAAGTACGTTCACAGCATCTTCAAGACTGTTCTTTTAGCAGTGATATGTTCTAAGGAAGTAGGCACTGAGGTCCATAAGAAAGCTTCTTTCATGTTCAAATTAAATAGATCATTTAAAATTTACAAGAACCGTTAACAGTTTGAGAAAGCCAGCCTTTCCTTTATATTTCAGAATTCCACTCTTTCATCTTAACTTCAAGTTTTCTATTCAAAGCTTTACATGATTGAAAGATTATCTATTATATAATATATATATTTTATATATATATATATATATATCTAATATATATATGACTTTTTGTTTATGTTGCTGTTCCTTATTTGGATAGAAAAAACACACAAGAATAAGAAAACTCCTATTATCAAATAACTGCTCTGTCTGGATAACCTGTTTCACATGTCAGAATACTTTTACAAGACAGTGTTTATAAAAAATTAATACAATTAACAATCAACTGGCTTCTTTTGTGCAGGGCTTCCCATTAATATTCAAGCCTTAAAACACCTGATTTGTGCTCTTTAAAGTTCAGTCATCCTCTTTTGTGACAAACATAAAACGTATTTCCAGAAATTTGTAAATGGCTCAGAGAGAGGCAATACTCCCCTAGTTTGATAATCTCCAAATATGTCATGACAGAAAATCAAGAAAGACATTCAGAGAAAGAAAAAAAATCCAAATTTGTATATTTTAGTGAAATAGAGCAAATAATTCTTAAATCAAAATAAATAAATCAAAATACTCAATGCTATCCCTCAAGAATGAAGACCACTAATTAAGGACCTCTTCCTTGCTTATGATTATCATAATAAATCAGTTCACAGACAGATAATAACTATTCAGTTAGCTGGAGGATACCCATTATTTTAAAACACAAAGCTTGACAAAAAGACTTACAATCTTGGTATAGACATTTCTCCCACCTTTGACTTTCCAGGGCCTGAGTTTGATGACATAGAAAGGTGATGTCATAAACAGAGCTAGAACCTTATGACTTAAAGGGAAATAGTGAGACTCCTTCCTGCCTGGGTCTTACCTTGCCTGAATTCTAAGATTCAAGGTTACCATAGCTTATGGTTAGTGAATAAGCTTAAAAATCATAGTCACACTTTAATAAATACTTGTTTTTTAATAGTTTCAATTTATTTATTTATGTATTTATGTATTTATTTATTTACTTACTTACTTACTTACATTTTTTTATTTTTGCTACAGCCTGTCTTGGCTGGTCTGGGGATCCCTACATAGACAAGTTGGGTTGAACTTACAGGGATCCTCCTGCCTCTGGGATAAAAAGCATGTGCCACCATGTCAGGTCTTTTCAGCTTGTTTATAAAAGATAAATTTCAGACTTAGCTCTGACAGTCTATTTTAGCACCAATTCCTTTATATTCGTTTACTTTTTGTTAAATCTCTTGCCTAGCTTTACATTTTCCTTTTTTGCCCTCTTAATCCGACATAGATACAACGTGTGAAACATGTCTGGATGCTTCAGACAGACTGGTACTGAAAAAACAACTCAGTAGTTCAGAGTGCTTGCTGCTCTTGTAGGGGAACTGAATTCAGTTCCCAGCACCCATATTGAGCTTGTCACGAAGTCCCACAAGGGATTCCAGTTTCAGGGAATCTGAACGCCCCCTCCTGGCTTTTGTGAGCAACTGCACATGAGTGTATATAACCACATCCACCCATGTAACTACAAACACATCTTAAAATTAAAAAACAAAACAAAAACAAAAACATAAAAAAATACAAAAGTACAAACATAATGAAACGTTTTTGAGTGTGTGAAATGATAGAAATCATGTGATATTTGTATTTCTGAGATGTGCTTATTGCTGATAACTGCTTGCAGTTCCTTCCATTTTCCTGGATCTTGTGAGTGACTTTATGAATGAATAAAACTCATTATATAGACCTTATTTTATTTATTTGTTCCTTGTTTGATGATGCATATAAATTGGTTTCATTTCTAAGCAGCAACAATATGCATGTAGAAGAACTTATAGTCCTTTTGACATACAGCCAACAGAAGTTTGTTGAGAAGTCTTTACATTGATAACAATAGTTGCTGGAGCAGTTTATATTTTTAACCACCACTGAATGAGAGTTCATCAACCGCCATAGCCTCAATAGCATTTATTGTCAACTGATCCCTTGATGTTAGTCATTCTGTGCTGCAATCTCAATTTGTCGAAGCATTCAGACAACCACACAACATATCTGTCTTTTTATCTCATACCATCTCATTTTACCATAATCATTCCCATAATCCTACTGTAGTGTTTTGAGTAATAAATATCTGCCAAGGGCTCAGGTATTTGACTGCTTGGTTCCTTGTTGTGGCACTGTTTGGAGAGGTTATGGGACCTGTAGGGGATGGGACCTTGCTGGAAGAAATACCATAACTAACGAAGGGGTGGTGAGGGTTTATAGCCTCGTCCTGTATATGCATAGAAATGTGTTTGTTGTATGGCACAATACTTGGTGATACGTGAACAAAAGTCTATTCATCCCAGATAGGGAACTGACAACAGACCAATTGAACGTATATTCTGTGTCATTGTATATTGAAAGCATGTGATTGGCTTTTTTTATTTTAAAGAGAGTCATAATCAGAAGGATGCCCTGAATCTCAAAAATGTCTTTGGACTTTTGAACAGTGTTAAGACTGTTAAATGCTATGAGGACTTTTAAAATTGAGATAAATGAACTTTGCATTATGCTATAGCTATAAATTTGTGGCGACCAGGCAGTGAGATGTGGTGAACAAGAAGTCTCCCCCAAAAGCTCAAATATTTAAGTACTTGTTCCCAATTAGTACTGCTATTTATGGAGTTCATAAAACCTTTAGGACATGGAAACTTGTTGGAGTATGTATGTATGCCTCCCTAGGGAGGGGATGTTTGAGATTGTATAGCCTTTTACCACTTCCACTTTTTTCTCTCTGCTTCTTGTGTTCACTGAAATGTAACTGTCCTGATTTCAGAACCAGACACTGATATGTATTGTCCCTTTGCAACCATAAGCCAAAATAAACCATTTCACGAGTGACTTTGGTAATATTGTTTTATCTAGCAATAAAATATCATAAGTACAACCTTAAAGCATATATTTGAATGGTATGTAATATATTAAATTTTGTAAGAGTTTAACATTTCCGTAATGTTGAAGGAACACACATACACACCTTATTTAAAGTAGAGCATGCCCTTGTTCATTGTGGGTAATATGTGAACAAAACAATTAAGTTTGTTTCTCATAGTTCAGAGGTTCAACATCCTAAATAGCAGGGTGAAATTTCTTGTAGATTTTATTTTGAGGGATTGTGTAAAGGACCAGCTAAATAGGGGTTATAATCAAAACAATTTATACCCATAATCTACATGCTACTATAAAATCTTTGAAATGATTGATTTACAAAGACAAAAGTTTTGTTTGAAGATTTTAGTGTAATGTTACATAGAACTATTGCTCTGGGCTTTTGAGAATCATCATGAGTGGGAACTGTGGCAGGGGTTTAAGGTACATGATGAAATAAATTGCTCAGATCATTAACCAGGAATCAAAAGGATAGAGAGAGAAACAGAGTGAAAGTCAGAGACACAGAGACAGAGACAAAGACAAACAGAGATAGATTGGAAGAGATTGAGGGGGAAGAGGAGGAGAGGTGAGGGGAGAAAAGGGGGAAAGGGAAGAGAAGAGAGAAACTGGGGACCCATGATTTCCTAAACAACATATCCTGATTGAATAATGGCCTTTTATTATCTAATATCTACCAGTAGCACCATTCTGGAGATTATTAAATCAACACACAGATTTTCAAGAAATATTTACATAAACCATAGCAAGAAATATATGTAAGTCATTTTCTTTTATTTTAGAAAACTGTGAACAAAACTTTCTAATTTGGTACATAATAAAAGTTCACATTAACTGGACTCCTTTATTTTAAACTGCAGTCTACAAAAATAAAGCATAAATAATTTTAAATTTTTCCTAATTCTCCCTAATACTTTATATTGCACTTCTTTTACAGTCTACAAGTTGCATATTAATTAAGTAGATGCTTAATTATTGATACTATGTATTTATATACCATATACATTATCACATAATCTCATTAAGACAATCATCTCAATCATTATGAGCCTTGAAGGTTTTTTCTACCCATTGTCCTTAGCTGTAAAATGAATTAATTCCAATATTTACTTTCTCATACAATTTTTTCCTTCAGTAATATAAATTATATGGTTAATGAAATAAATTCAAGAGTGTGTACAAGAACCCAACACATGTATAAATTCTACTGTGCCTTGTACAGAAAAGCTGTGTTATAAATGTCATTATTTTTCTATAGGTAGACATGCAATTAGAACAGCATCATTTGTTAAAGATGCTTTCTTTGTTTCATTGTATATTTCTGGCTTCTTTATTAAATATCAAGTGTCCATAGTGTGTGGGTTTATGTCTGGAACTTTGATTAAGTTCCAATGATCAACATGTCTGTTTTTATGCCAGTATCATATGGTTTTTATTACTATAGCTCTGTAGTACAGGTTGAGATAAAGAATAGTGATACCTCCAGAAGTTGTTTTATTTTTCAGGGTTATTTTGGCTCTCCTGGGCTTTTTGCTTTCTATATTAAGTTGAGTATTGTCCTTTCAAGGTCTGTAAAGAATTATGTTAGGATTTTGATAGAGATTGCATCGAATCTATAGATTGCTTTTAGTAAGATGATCATTTTTACTATGTTGATCCTACCAATACATGAGCATGGGAGATCTTCCCATCTTCCGAGATCTTCAATTTCTCTCTTCAAACTTGAAGTTTTTGTCATATAAGTCTTTCACTTGCTGGGTTAGAGTCATCCTAAGATGTTTTATGTCATTTGTGGCTATTGTAAAGGGAGTTGTTTCCCTGATTTCTCTCTCAGTCCACTTGTCTTTTGTATAGAGGAGGGCTACTGATTTTATTGAATTGATCTTGTAGCCTGCCATTTGGCTAAAATTGTTTACCAGCTGTAGGAGTTCAAGTTCCCTGGTAGAACTTTTCAGGTCATTTATATATACTATCTTATCATCTGTAAATGAGGATACTTTGACTTGTTCCATTCCAAACTGTATCCCCTTGATATCCTTTAGTTGCCTTATTCCTCTATCTAGGACTTGAAGTGCTACATTAAATAAGTATGGGGAAAGGGGTCAACCTTGTCTTGTTCCTCATTTGATCTTCTCTCCTTTTAATTTGATGTTGGCTGTGAGCTTGCTGTAAATTACTTTTACTATGTTTTAGTGTGTCTCTTGTAGGGGTCCACAGAAACTGAAGCCACAGACACGTAATCTGTAGGATCCCCTAAATATTTCTTATGGCTTTCCAGATTGATGTTCTTGAAAAACTCCTACAGGCTAGAGTGGAGGAGTCTCTATCTTTTTAACCTGTCCTTGAGACACTTTTGCTCCTGCCCAGCTGCCTGGGCACTCCTTGATGTAGGGATTTATACCTGACCTCCTTTCATCCATCTATGCCATGCTCTGCTTGTGCTGTAACTCTAGGGGGACAGTTCATTTTTGGGAGGAAATGGGGGAGGATGTTGTGGGTAGAGATGGGGGTTGATCTATGAGGAGGGGAAATATGGAGAGCTTGGGGGGAAGGGTTGGAGAGGGAGGAGGAGGGTCAGAATGTATTGTATAAGTTGTAATGGAGAAGAAAAAATTTAAAAATTAAAAATATAAGTAAATGTCAATGTAGGAATAGAATACTTGGTCTTTGGGAGAATTGATTTAGAAAGTGTCTGGGAATACTTCCCAACAGCTTTTTTCCAGTCTGGTATTAATATACGTCTTTTTCTTTGTTTGGAGATTATTCTCTGAGTACAAATATGTGCCAACTTAAAATATGTGCTATAATGTCAAAATATTCTATTTTAAAATCTAAGATTCTGCAATAGCCACTTAAAACCAGATCATTTGTTTTTATGTCACACATGTCCACTTTATATTTTCCCCCATACGTGAAACTTTCTTTTTAATTTTTGTTGTATGTTCTATGACATTCCAACACTGCAATTATATTATAATTTTCCTCAAATATATTAATTTACAAAATCTATAGCTATTTTCCAGCCAACTTAAGTAAAATGATAAAAATAAAGGTAACTGATTTATTCTATAGTTTATTTCAGAGCATGACATAGTTTCTCTTGCTATCTCTGTCATTCACTTGATTTGTAAAGGAAGTTCTTTGGTTTAATTTCAGATCAAGTAGTTTTACCTCAGCATTTTGAAAACAAAATTGCCTATCTTAACTGTCGTGTAGGTATCTCATGATTTTTCTATTAGCAAAAGTGTGTCCAAAGGGATTTGTAATTATATAGAACTACCATTTCCCAGGAAAGTCAGAGAGCTTTAAGAATATGGAGAATAGACTTTTAGCATTTGCTGTGGTTCAAATATAGTTTATTTCTCAAAGTTTCATGTACAGACAGTTTGATCCCAGTGCAATTATTTTAATGGAGCCATAAAGACATATGCTTTGTGGAAAGTAATTAGGACCTACGGCTCAGTTATTATAAATCAGTTAAAGCTGTAATCATAGTATGTGTTGGATCTTATGACAAAAAAATATTTATCTTGAGAGTGGCTGCTATGAAGTGAGTCCATTCTGAGTGTTTGATCTTTTCTTTAGGTGATTGTTTTTACTTCTGCTTCTTTACCACATTGCAGCACAGCCATGAATTCCCTGCAGAGGACATTGATGTCATACTGTTTAGAACTTGCAACTAATAAAATTATAGCTTAAATGAACTTCATATTAACACAAAACTTATAGCAGTACCCTGTACCATTAACAATTCTCACAAGGTTTCTGAAGGACAGAAATAATCCATTTAACTTCTGAAAAATATCCAAGAATCACCGTTTTCCTCTGTTGAATTATTTCCTCCAAGATAACAGTCTTAATAACTTTTTTACTAATTTACCTCACACTTGTCTAATAAAAGAAAATTTTTATCTTTTTATGTAGAATTTTTAAAAGTCAAAAAAATAAACTCATTTATAAATTCAAGGCTGAAATGTGGCAATGTATATAGAGGGGAAAAAACCCTACTACTGTTATTTTGAGTAGTAGTCAATTCTTGGGGGAATAAAATTCATACTTAGGACCTAAATGCTGATGCTTGCAGTAGAATCTGTATCTATGTTAATGTATGTGTGAACATATGTGAAGCACGTGTTTGAAACTGGCTTATAATTGGGAATTTATCTACATGATACTTATAGCAGTTAAATAATTTAAAACTTTCTTACATATACGATTATAAATAGAGCCATTGTTGAAGAATTATAATTACCTCCAATGTATATAGATGTTTTGAATAAATACAAATTTATATAAGAAGATACCTAGTTAGAAATAGTTGGTACATAACAAATGAGTGGTGTGTGTGTGTGTGTGTGTGTGTGTGAGAAACCTTATAATTTAATTTTATTGTATAAAATATAATTGAAATTATAAAATGCCATTTTTCCATGTATCTTTATACACATGATCTCTGTCACTTTGAATTTGGGGTTGTTTCACTTTGATAAAACAAGAACAGAATATCTGAAGACGTCTTCAAAATCAGTGGAGATAAGATTACAGTTCCATTGGAAAGTTGTAAAGGTTGGGTATGATCAATGCTAGAAAACCCCCAGTGGATAATACAATATAGAAGAAGGTTGGGGAAGAATCAGTTATCACTATGGTTAATTAAAGGAAAATTTTATACAAAATGAAATGACATCCTACACCTCCACATCTGCAAACTGCAAAAATATTTAAGTGTTGAATATATGGAAAATATATGTATATGCAGCTTTTCTGCTTTAAGGATATTCGATTTCTAGAATAGCACTGGGAAAAACAAACAAGCAAGCAAATAAATAAATAAATAAAATTTCATACCCAATTTGTAGAAAAAATAACAATGCCTTAGTTCCCTGAATATAATAGATCTGGACAAATGCACAGTGATATACAGTTGCCAAACCACTGTCAGTTGCCCCCTGATCAAATTGGCCATTAGATTCCTGTCACACAGATCTTGTTCTATCATCATGTGCTCCTTAGCTGACCCAATCTATAGCTGCTTTTCTCATTTCTAGACACAGAGTATAACTATGATATTACTGGTGACCCAAGTGTGTGTGTGTGGTTTGCATTGACACAAACAGGCTGCAGGATTGACTCATACCAGTGAGTTACACATGGTCTTCCTAAACATGAATGTTTTGCAGCAACAAGGATGACACAAAAACTAGCATTGACCTTGACTCCTCTCTAAATCCAAAGAAAGAAGACCACAGTGTTATTTCTAATTCACAACAGGTTATAATCTGTTTATCCATCATAACTTTTAGAATATACTGTTGCCAATTATGAACAATATTTAAAGGTTACTCTGCTAAATATTAATGTCAATAATTTCTACTTGCATACTGATTTGATTTTTAATAGAGTACAGTCTAAATATAAACAAATACTTATTTCTAATAACAGAGTTTTTTATTTGTTCTATTTGTCACTGTGAGAAAATATTAGACTAATATTTGAAAGTAATACATAATGGATGTTTTCTAATATGGTCAGATATAAAAAATATAGCTATAAGGAAAAATTAAAAACTTTGAAAAAGAATGTGTGTCATTAGTGATTTCAACTCTGATAAGACATGGCCATGTGAATTTATTTTTAACAGACTAAGCACTATATAATCAGTAGCATTTAAATTATTTTGTGCATTAAAAGTATTTTCTATAATACCCAATCTATAAATGCTATGATTATTGCATTAAATTATATACATCAGGATGACAGTGACATTTATGTAAGAGAGTAAAAGTTGTTTTTGAAGGCAAAGATTTTTGTCTATATTTTACTTTATTTAGCAAAGGACAACATAAGTAAAAATTTATCAGAAAGACACATCATTGTTTAGGACTAAGTATAAGATATATCTTTTATTTCTACTTTTTTCATATGCTTTTAATATTTTAAGAATAAGTGTATACTTAAAAGAAACAAAGAATAAAAATGCCTAAAGTGGTCCAGATTTTCTTAGAGACGTAGTTGACTTATATCAAGAGGTGGTCAAAGCTAGAAGACCATACAGTTTGGTTTTTAATAGCATTAAATAAGGAGAGCCAACACTCAGTCTACTGAGTGCTTTACTATTATGACATTATACTATTATGACAGTGTATTTAAAAGGTAGGTAGATAAAATGCTTTTTAAAAATTGTAGGTAGTAGCCAGAATTATGAGTCCTAAATTTTATCATTCAAATGTCTTTTTCTATGAATGAAACAATTAAAATTAATAAACAAAACTGTAGTAAGAACCATGTGTGAAACAGAACATACATCAATAGCACTGAGATTTTGTTTCTCAGTCTTTTCTTAAGATGGAATCTCTAGCCTAGGCTGACTGTAAATTTCTGTATAGAAGAGATTGACAGGGCCCATGCCAGGCAAGCACTCTACCAAATGAGCTACACTTCTAATTCCAGTATTGTAGTTTTGAAGTAGTTTGGATTTCATTATGATGTTTAGTAGCCACAGTGTTGTGATAAAATAGAAGTTGTATCATTTGAACTATAATCTATAATCTACATTTAAATTTAATAAATTAAGATTGTGTAGTTTTCCTTAAATATATATAGAATATCAAAGGATCTGAATGTCCAGAAGCTTTGAGAAAGGAAAACACATTCTGGTTACAAGCTAAAGTTATCAAAACAGCATGGTTCTGCAAACATTTTCTTCACTTAAATGTCCAACTATTCAATAATCCAAACTTACTTTTCTTGGGATAAAAAATAGCCATTTCCTGTCCTTCCACTAGTGATAACTAAGCAATATCATTTTAGGGGGCCAAGTCATGGCAAAGTGGGTTTGTTCACATGTTCAAGGTATATTGGATGATATTGAAAAAGGTGGAAACAACCCTCTAATATGTTCATTTTCACGGTGTTTTCTCATACCTCATCTCTGTTTAAAACAAGTATGTAATTATAGAAATAAATCAAAATAAAATGTTCCTAAATATTTACCTGTTGTGAGATTTTCACTTATAACAAATTTATCTTAATTCATACAACCTTCTACCATCAGTAAACAGTAAAATCTGAATTTAACAAGTATCTACTACACTAGTTTTCTTTTACTCTAAACTGTATTACTAACTACAGTTGAATAACTATATAAAATACAAACCCTGATATCAATAAGCCTTGTGAAAATAACTGATATCAGTCCATCTATCTATAGACGTGGAATTATGAAAAGAATGAGTCAGGGAACAGTAGGAGCCAAGATGTGAATAAAAGGAATGACCTTACTGATTGTCAAAAGGAGGAGATGTAGGGCTCCAGGCTAAAGAGTGAAGTTGAAGCGGCGGGTGGTCCTCGCCCCCTGGGGCTAGCAGGATAGCCTGCTGACTCCTTTACTCTTGAAGCCCTGGAAGCTGCTACTCAGTAAACAGATTGGCAAAATGTCTGCCTGCCTCATGGTGAATCATACACCTTTGTGTCTGTAAAAAGCCATGAATATTGTATGGAGGTTGGCCAGGTGGGCCCCTCCCCCTGCCATGCTAATTAAGGCTTCCCCGCTCGAGGGGAGAAGCCACGCCCTTATGGGGGGAGGTTATTTATTGGGGAAGAGCCCCTTGAATAAATGAGTTCGGGTCCATCAGACGACGTCTCCTTCATTCCGGACTCCCGGGCCTTCTTTGCAGCTCGTCACACATTTCTCAGACCCGCGGGTGGGCAGCTCTGTGAAAGGTCACTGAACCACAGATCCCAGGGCCCCAAGCAGCCCGCCGCTTGGGTCTGGGTCCACCCGCCCGGCCAGCGGGATGGATGCCAGACTGCCTTGGCGGGACAAACACAGCAAGGCAGAAAAACGACAACTGATAACAATATGACAAAATATTGCATAAATATTTTTGTCAGATAGTTGTATTATATGTTGAGTGGAACAATGCCATACAACAAGAGAAGTGTGCTTTCCTCTAACTTCCAACATGCCTGACTCTCTAAATACAAATAAATAGATAAACCATTTGTCAAATTTGTACTAACCATTTTGAATGATATAAGAAAAATATATAGTCTCATTAACTTAATCTTTATTAGCATATAGCCATCATTGTTCGTCCTAAAGGACCCTTTTAAAAGTATTGTAAGTCAAAATCTCTACAGGAAATGCTGGAGTTCAAATGCATTTTAAAAGACTGATTTTTTTTTCACATTAGTGTTAGAACTTCAGAAATTGCTTCAATTCACAAGATACCATGTGGTCATTCATTTCAGAAACCAGCATGAAAAATATATAAGCTGAGCAAAAAAGAGAGGCAGCAATTGCATTTTTAAAAATGAGGAAAAAAAGAGCACATCAATTTATTACAGTTGTACACTTCCGAATATCTCAAGGTTGTATTGTGGCTCTCTGCAGACCGATGTACTAAACTGCAATCATTAAGATTTTATCCAATGCATTTCTATATATATAGCATATATATGGCCATTTGATACGTATGTTTTCTGCCAAAGTATATACTGAATGCAATAATTGGCAGGGTTACCCTTAGTGAATTTCCCAGAGTCATTGGAATATAAGTGAAGAGAGCTTCATATTTTATGGAATAGCCCTGTGTTCTCTGAAAGTACCATGGGTTACCGATTAGTGATGAATTCAATTCGTTGTTATTCCAAGAAATTTTTAAAGTTAAAAGCTGGGAGAATATCAAGCACAGTAATTAAATTATCCCAAATCTTTCCAGTATGTATTAACTGTTAACAGTTAAAGGAAGCTTTTCAATTATTTTTTCTACATGTTTTCAGACCGCACCCAAAACCACAAATTAAACTGAAGGAAGAAAACCCAGCAAATGTAAAGGAGAATTTTGTGTCTATGCCACTTATTCAGTTGTGCTTTTTTAGCAAACATGTACTTCTAAGTACCCTGGGAAATTGTCCATTGAATTCACTATTTTTTAAATTTTTGTTATTATCAGTGTGTTCATATGTATACAATGTGTATGGGTGGGGTTTGGGTAGAGTTTGTACCAAGTTCCTGTGTAGATCAGAGGACAAAATTCCCAGTCAGTTTTCTCTTCTGATTTGGATCCACGGCACTGACCTCAAGTAGTCAGGTTCGCATGTCAAGTTTTTTTCACCACCATATATATCTCACTGTCCCTTCTAATCTTATATTAAAGCATTTTAATTTTTTAAACTTTTGTGAATGATTTCTTTACATTTTCTCAGCTTCCTATTACTTGCATAGAGCCATTTATAATCTTCTTGTATGTAATATTTAGCTGTGTTACTCAGGAATCTCTTCAGGTAATAGAGTTGTAAGTGAATGTGGAAAATATTAGAAAAAAAATCTAGCTTCACTGATAGTGTGATTTTCTTCATTCAGTGTGATATCTTCTTCATTCTGGTGAAATATTTATGCAATATGTTATGTCATTCTGTTATGAATCACATCATTCCTTTTGTACAAAATCTTGCCTCTGTGATAGATATTTTGTTCTCTTTCCCCACTTCTTCTTTCTTTTCTCAATCTCATGCCTATAAATACATGGACAGGTATAGGCCATTTTCAAAAGGGCTGTTTCCGTATCAGGGATGTTATTCTATGCAATTATTTAACTTCAGTTCATCCACAGTACCAAGTTGAAGAAGTAATGAGTCTTTAGAATAACATGCTAAGTGGAAAAATAGTCACAAAAATATATGACTCTAAATACATGGAATGTGAAGAATAGAAAAACTTTAGGGGTAGAATTCAGCAATTTTGAGAATAGTGGGAAAGAGGATAACTGCCATTAGATTTGGGGCTTTCTTTTGGAGATTGTCACTTATCTTTTTGAGAATTTCATACATGAGAATTGTAATTGCACCATTTCTCCTCTCTGCCTCCACCCAGACCTCCCAAGTTTTCCCACTTCTTCTCAAATTAGTTACCTCTTATTCTTTATTTTTATACACACACATGCACACACACACACACACACACACACACACACACACACACTAGCACATCAAGTTCTTTTCCTGTATATGTATGTAGGAGTGCCCACTGAGATTGGATAGCCTATAAGGATACAAGTCAGAAGACCAGGACACCTGTGGTTTGACAATATGTTCTAGATCATGATTTAAAAAAAATAGAGCCAAGAGGTGCTGGCGCATGCCTTTAATCCCAGCCTTGGCAGGAAGAGGAAGGTGAGGAAGATAAATCACTGTGAGTTCAAGGTCAGCCTGGTTTATAGACTGAGTTCTAGGACAGCCAGAGTTACAGCAGAGAAATCCTGTTTTGAATCCTACTGCCCTCTCAAAAAAAAAAAGGAAAAAAATTATGGAGTAATTGAGTAAATTTAATTCTTTAAAAAGAGAGGTAGGAAATATATAAAGAATTGTGACCCTGAACACTGTCTCTCTCCCTCTCCCTCTCCCTGTGTCCCTCTCCCTCTCTCTCTCTGTCTTTCTCTCTCTCTCTCCCCGTGTGTGTCTGTGTGTGCTGTGTGTGTGGGTTTTACCTTGGAGTCTAGGCTGGCCTCAAACAACCTTTGGTTCCTTCAGGCTGTTCCTTACCTTGAAGCTATTTTTAATTTTGAATGTTTTATTTTCTTTATGTGATAGCTCTTTTCTTTATATATATCTATGGGCTCTCAAAGACCAATAAGCCAATCTTCTGGTTTAGGATTCAGACTTCATCAAAGGAGAGGAAGCACTACCTCAATTTATACTGAAATATCTCAACTTAAACTGAAGATTATCAAAAGTAGTATTGCAAAGGTAGCATTATTAATGACCACTCATACTTGCAACCTTAGGTAAATATTAGTTATTGCTTGATGCCTATCAATTCTTCGGTAGCACCTTATTTGTGATTCCAAATCTACATGAATCTACATGATTCATGATTTACTGACATTATTTGCAACACAAGCTGTATTATGAGGATCAGTTGATAGACCAATCACCATAGCTCAGAATCATATGTCAAGGAAGTTCTGTAAGTCTTCTAGGACTTACAGATTCTTACAGCAAAAAGAAACCAACTTATTTATTATGAATATGTCTACATAAATAATCACCATGGAGAACTAAAGTGGACAGTAGCCTTAGGTTCTTATTGTCTGTGAGGCATTCTGTAGTAAAGAGTGTAGCCATGGTATCAGTGGCTATCCATCACTAGACAATAATAAAGAAGGTGTTTTAAAGCATAGATCATTTCTTCACTGACTCTCGTGTTTGTTATCTTGTCATCACTGTGATCAAATTACTCAACACTGATAACATGAAAAAGGAAGACTTATTGAATCATAGTGTCAGATGGTTAAGTAAATTGTGGCAGTGATAGTCAGAAAATAGAACCACTCACATCATGATGGGTCAGAAAGCAGAAAAGGAATTCTGGTGCCTTTCTCGCCTTCCCCTACTTTTATTCTCCTGTGGTTCCTAGTTCATAGGCTCATGCTGCTTACATTCAGTGTGGCTATTTTTCCATCAGTTAATCTTCTCTTGGGATATCCTCTCTCCCTACACAGAGGTACACCTCAATCTCTTATGCAATTCTAAATATGGTCAATTAAAGGATACAGGTTAACCATCACCACTCAGATCTCTCAGAGTCAGCCTGTTGAACCTGCTCTTTTTCATTTTTTTTCTGGAAAATATTAGGTTTACCTTCTTTTTTTACACAGTTTTGTCAGTTATACTTTAACTAAGACACTAGAAAGAAAATAAAGGTCATCACTGGAATCCAGCCCTTCCTAGAAGTTACAAATGTCATGAGATTTCAGAGTACAGAATAGGTTGGAGTTCAAGGTAAGATAACAGAGCCAGGCTTCTCAGCTCTTAGCACAGACTAACAAAGCACAACAGATGCATTAAAAAAGGTCTAGGGTTGCCAGACACATTTGGGTAGGGGCACTAAGGCAGATGGGAGCTCAAGACCAATCGAGGCAACAGTTGACACTGTTTCAAAAAAGCAGGGTTATGCTGTGTTTAGTCAGTAATTGAAAGGCCTATAAGCTCACATACCATCCTTACCTGAGCTCATGCATTAGCCTTCCACACTTGCTATTTGATAAATGCTTTCATGTTTGTGTAAATTTTGAGGCAGTTAACTCTATTCTAGCTGAAGATTTTCTTAACTTTAAACAATTAGGATGTCCTAAAAGAGTACAAATACCTCCACCGAATGTATATGGCTGTGGAAGGTTAGAGAGACTGGTAAAGTAACGTTGATTGGGTTTTCTATTGGACCAGGAGTCAATTAACATAATGAATATATAAAATAAATACTCAAAACATGGTCAACAAAACCTTTCCTTCTAGTCATTATGAGACATGACTCTGATACTTTTTGTCAATTTAGTTTAATTTATTTAGAACAAGAAAAGTGAAAGAAATATATAAGCTACTGATGTTTTTGTTATTATGTTATAGGAAGTATCCAAGCCATGTAAAGCTCCATATGCCAGCCTATAAACCTTTCCCTCTACACAGTGACTCCATACTGCTTTTTCTTAATACTTACAGCTCACCACTAGGCCTTCAATCTGTCATATGCTGGTCTGTAACAGAGGCGCAACTGAGTATCTTAGAGAGACAGAGAGAGGGAAAGAAGGAGAAAGAGGTGGGGGTAGAAAAACAAAGAAGAAGGAGGGATGACAATAGGGAAGAAGTGATAGGAAGTAGAGGAAAGAGAGAGAGAGAGACAGAGGCGGAGAGACAGAGAATGAGAACGTCTCATCCCAGTCATCCCAGTGACTTATGAAACTCTCACTGGATCCTGTCTCTTAAAGGTGCTAGCATCTAATAACATTATTAGATGCCACCAAGCTGAGGACCAAACTTTTAACACTTGAGCTTGGGATAAGATCAAGATCTAAATCATGGCAAATGCTTAATTCATCAGACTTTAGCTTTGATCATATACACATGTCCCTCAATGGTATTTTCATTGTCAGATACCTGCGTTTTTTATTTCTTTTCTTTTAACCACTCCAAATGTTACTAAAAAATATGAACCATATTTAGTTGACACCATAAGTGCCCCCAAATTTATATTAATTCAAGTCATTTGTCAAATTACTCAAGGAAATATTTTTTGACAAGAGAAAAAAATATAGGGTCACAAAGGACACAAATATACTAGTGTACTTGCCTCTGACAGAATTTATATTGCTACCATGCATAGATCTCAAGAACTAATATATTTTGTATGAAATGCTAGTGGCTATAAATAAGCATAGAATTTCTTCCTGATAATATGAATTGCAAATGTCTCATGATCAGACATTCTGAACAAAAAGTGTGGCAGTTCCAGCCTCTGCTCTAAATATCTATAAGGTATGTGTTTGTAAAAGTGTCGCAGCCACTCACAGAATGTTAAAAATTGATACTGAACAAATTGCTGTAAATGGAGAGAAAGAAAAGTAAGTGTGCTTTCTGTTACAAAAGACTAAAGCAGTTTAGGAAATTCTGAATGGAGTGAACTTCACTGGAGTGGGTGGGATGCAGTATTCCTTCCATACACACACTGAGCTTACCACCTAATACGTGTAGATTCTTCTTCCTTCACTGCTCTCTTACCATCTGGGGCCAACTATCATTCTACTCTCTGCTTCTAACATGTTTTCTTTCTTTTTTTAAAAATAATTGTGCATATGTGAATGAGGTCATGCAGGATTGCTTTTTATGTTGATGGCTTAGTTCACATAGAAATCTTTAAAGCAGGAACTCAAATATGCTTTTGGAATGGAAAAATAAAGGTTTGGATAATAAAACTGACTGTTTCAGGTGTCAGAACATAAAAATGTGGAAACAAAATATGAACACAGGTTGATGGCATTCTTTGTGCCAAGATGATCTCTACAAACCTTGGCTATTACCTCAGGTTCCTGGAGGATTTTCACTCACTTCATTGGGTCTCTCTGTTCAAGACACTGTACCCAAGTGATCTCCCTGACTCTAACATACATAGACCACAATCCTTGTATTTTGCCACTTTCATCCCTTTCCCCTTGGTTGCTCTTGTTATTTTCTTTCAGAATGGGAAAATTGGGGCATGACTCTAAGTATTCCGTTATATATAAAACACATAGGCATGCATTTTTGTTAATTTCAATATGCACATATGTATATTCTCTCGAGTAAATACACACAATCCAGAATATCATCAATAAATAATGTTAATAGCTGCTTGCTAGATCACTCTTGAATCACGAAACAATGTTGCATTTCTATATCTTTATTGACAGCTATATTCATCTATTTCTATAAGCATAACATACCCGTCTTGATTCATTTTAAGTCCAGTGAAAAAGCTTATTAAGGATATTGTTTTTCTTTTTTATCTTTTGATTTTACTTGTTTAATTGACCTATCTATTTATCATCCATCTATCTATCTATCTATTTATCCATCTATCTAATCATCTATCTAAAATATCATATATCTGTCTACCATTTAACTGTTATCTAAATATATTTCTATTTTTAGTAAAATTTGCAATATTCAACAATATAGTCTTAAACTCATAGCAATATTCTTGCTTCTATATACGCCTAAAAACTGGGTATACAAGTGTGCAACCATATTCTGCTATAGAATTGTGCGTGCTTGCTCTGATTGTTATTTGTTTTGTTCAGATATGTATCTCTCTGTCTTTGTTTATGAAAATGACTTTGCATTGTCAAATATGTTGTAGGTTATGAATATTTTCATGTTAAAGAATTCTGTGTACTTTAGTAACAAAAATAACATTTTGAAAATACTTAAATCAACCAAAATATTATAGGAAATAGATGAACTTTAATGTTGAAAAGTATATGGCATAATTATAAGAAATTTGAGATTCATGAATATGAAAGACTATTACTGTCATTTTGAATTTATCAAAATAACACATAGTGCATTAGTGGAAAATCTGCAGCCTACACCTGGTGAAAATAAGAACTCCAGGAGTTGTCTGGGCCGCTTGAAGGAGTGATAAGAATCATGAAGGGACAAGTCAACATTTCTTGCACTTCAGTCTTGGGAATGGGGACAAACAAAACAATGTTCATTTTTAAACAAATTTTCAGAGAATGTCAATACTGTTGGTCCTAGTAGCACAGGTGGAGAGCTGCTGGCCTGGAACTGCCTCCATTCAATAACACAGCAGGTTGCTGTAGGGACTCCAACACTTGACTCTTTAGGAAAATAGGTTACTACTGCAATAGGTGAGGTAATCAGTCCACTGCACCCTTTCCTTCACACTGGAAGGACCTAGAAGGGTCATTCCTTCTATATGATTCTGCTTGTGAAGAAAAGATATAGACCTTGTCACATGAGCCTATCAGACTTTCTAATCGTGACGTTTATTTTCATTATGTTTATCCTAATTTATTTTCCTTTGCACATTAAAAATGTTATGCACAGAAACAGAAAGAATGAATGAAAGAAAGAAAGAGAAAAAGAAAAAGAAAAAAAAAGACTTTCAATTATTCCCTATAGAAACTTATTATAGGCCTGTCATGCCAGAATTCAGCAGTTCTTCACATGGTGATATTCTACATCTAGACTTTGATGTCAGTGAATTTTTCCAACACTAGTCATTTTTACAGCTTATTTTAAGGGAATTTTGGACTATAACAGTCTTTTAAATTTTGTCATAGAGGAATTACATTCATGTTTTAAAAGATAACTGAGGGTCTGGAAAGAAGGCTCAGTGGACAAAATGATTGTCATCCACGCATGAAGATGAGAGCTCAGGTTCCCAGTACTTAAGTAAAAGCTAGAAAGGCATGGTGGCTACCTGTTATTGTAGCACTCTGGATGCTGAGACAAAAGATTCCTGGACTAGCCACAACTGGCAAGCTCTTGGTCAGTGAGAGACTCAGACTCAATAAATAAAATGAAGAGAAGTCAAAGAAGATAGCCAACATCAGCTTAAGTCCTCAAATATATCCTCAGGAGTGGGAGTACATTCCGTTATGATAGCTCTGCTTATATGTTGAAGACACACTCTTCGTTTTCTATAATGGCTGTACTTGGATTTTCACCAGTGAAGTACATAAGCTCCCTTTGTTCCAGGCCCTCACCAATGCTGTCTCTTGTCACCCTCTCAGCAGAGGTGACATTTTTGCCTCACTTTAGTTTTGACTTGCATGTCTTGATGAATCTGAGTGTTGATTTTTTTTTTACTCATCTACTTTCAGCTACTACAATGTCTTCTTTTTAGAAATGTCTTTTCATGTACTTTGGCTAATTTTGAAATTATTTGTTTTTTTGCTAATGAATCTAATTATTTGGATATTTTGATACCTCCTTGTCAGAAAGATGATTTTAAAAGATTTTTGTATCATTCTACCGGATTTCTTTTCACTTTCTTGGTGTTTTTTCTTTGTTATATAGAGAGTGCTTAGTTTTATTCAATCTGCAAAAGCAGTTTCTATCACTCGTAGCCAATTTGCAAAGCTTGCTGCTCTCTACAGACCCGGAGCTGCAAACTGTTAGCATCATGTTAAATCAGCATCTACATCAGTGACAAGAAGCCCCAGTTTCCCTCCTGGCAAACACTAATGTCATAAGTTCACACTTTAGTACCTACGGGAACATTGTTATAGATAGAGGCAAAAACCAAGCTTTGATTTAACCAGGAAAATTGGAAGTTCAGGAGAAAAGTCTAATTTTCATCACTGAATGTATTTTGAAGGAAGGACAGACAACCAAAAGGAATCTACTGCATTCTGACAAATAAAGGAGAAAGAGAGAAAGAGAGAGGTGTGTGTGTGAGGGGAAATATATATATATATATATATATATATATATATGTATGTATATATATATATACACACATACACATATATATATGTATATATTTAAAATCATGCACATGAATTTATTTACTTAACTCAAGTCGTAAAATCCTAGGGATGAAAGAGAATGGCAAGAAACATTGAAACACCCTTCTGTCATAACTGCTAAATCAAATGTAAGGAAAATGACTCAAAGCTAAAGTCCTCTGTCTTTAGCAGAAAACAATCTGTCAGCAGCTGAACTGTAAAATGAATAAAGTTTGTAATTGCAGGAAAAAGAAATACATTCACTTTTTATTCCAAAATCCATATTCAATGGAGATGACTCAGTAAATACTTCATAGCTGTGCACTTGTTAATAGAGCTGTAGTGAAGGTGACTACTTCCCTGAACAATCATCACTGGTGTTTATAGTACATTTTCAGTGAATTATTGTTCTATGTAATGTCATTAACAATATTCCAAACTGATAATACTCCAAAATTTGAAAATAATGAATTTTTAGCAATATATTTCTCATATTATATACCTAAGAAGAATCTTATATATAGAATATCCCTTGTGTTTGCTGTGACCTTTTATTCTATTCCTCTTGTGACTCATTTCTGGATTTATATTTCCTTTGGTGGAGCATTGTTGTCTGTCATGTCAATCATGCATGCCTTAGGATATTCATCACTTCAGAATGATGAATTTTCACAATCCCTTGCTCAGGAAGCCAATGCCTTGATGATCAAGGTATTCTAACCGAAACAGTATAGCTCTCGGGAATTAGTAGCTTCAGACACAATGACTGTCTATTTAACTTGAAATATATTACAGATGTTTAAAGGAAACACAGACAGCACAAATTACAATGTTGCAACTTCTCTTTTACTGTTTTCATAATTCTTTTTTCTTTGTTGTTTGACTTGTTTATAATCATGTAACAAACATAAAAATCTCCTTGGAAGAAAAAATTCACCTAATATAATGAAGGCAAACTAATCAAACTTATTTAGGATATTTTTATTTTTACCTTAATTTATGTCATACCTACCTTTTAAAAGGCAATATAATGAAGAAGAAATATGTTTTTACATCATTTCATGGGTTTGAACACCTTTATAATCAATTCATTGGGTTCATAACTCAGAGATTCTGGGTATTCATCACTTCAAGATGCTTAAACCTGTACTTTATTTTCAAAATGTCTTAATGTCAAGTAATCATAAAGCACGAGGAATAGTCAATTATATGATGTTCATATTATTATCCATCACCCACTGATTTATGATAGTGCTGACCACGAGAAGGAACTGATATGGTCCATCCACAAGGTCATGGGCAATCACATCCTCAAGGGAAAGTGAGTCCCTCCCTCTCAGCAGCTGTCAAGTGCCAATAGAACATCAAGTAGGAATGGGGTCTAAAGAGTCATTTTTGCATCAGGCTGAAAACCTGATTGGCTTGATCTCATGCAGGTCTGTGGTGGCCACTAAAAGTGTTGTGTGTCAATTTCATAACAGCCATGACCAATGCATAAGGCAGTGCTCCACAGCACTTCTCCGTCTTCTCCAGTTCTGGCATTCTTTCTTCTTAGTCTTCCACATCTTTGAGTTTTAAAGGGGGAAGGATTGCTACAGATATTCCATCCATAGCTGAGCACTCAAAGTTAGTTATTTTCAGCATCTTCACAAGTTATAAGTCTCTTAATTATTGAGCGTAGTCCAAATCTATGGGTAGAAACAGAAATGTTAAGATGTAGCGTGACCACATGAACATTTATTGTAACAAAACAAGTAGGTTACATCCTGTTCATGGAATATTGACAGGGTTTACAGGGTTTACAGTGCTGTACATGGAATCCCTTCTGAGGGACAAGACCCACATACAGTCAAAAAGAGGTTAGTAACCCCCATAACCACCATCCTGTTATTTTCCTAATGGACACAAGAAAAATATCCAACATCCTTCCAAGATAGATGTCATGGAGTGGCTTGAGACTAAGTATCGTATATCAACATAATAAAGCTTATATATGACAAATATGGAGCCAGCATCATGATAAATGGGGAAAATGCAAGAATTCCCTCTAATATTAGAAATGAGTCAAAGGTATCCACTTTCTCTATTCCCACTAAATAGAGTGTTTGGATTCTTACATAGAACAATAAGAAGCGAAAAAATAAGAGGGATACAAATGGTATATTAGAAGTCATGATATCACTATCTTCAGATGATATGACCAGTTAGTTACACAAAAGTTCCAAAAAACTTCACTTAGAATTTTATTTATATGGAGGCTGCCAATAACCTTTAGTTAAAGTAAAGAACATTTTATGGAATATTACCACTACACTCATGATCTCACAGTGGTTGTGGTTGCCTACACAAGCTTCTTTGATCAAGCCAGTCAACACTGTAGCACAGGGAAGGAATTAATGAGACCTTCCCTCAGAGGAGGAGCTATGGATGGTTGATGGCTTCAGAAATAGGGAATGTCAGTTTTCTAAAGGTATGGTTTCTGATAGGTTGTTCTTAAATAGGCCTATATTCAGAAACTAGAGTGTCTCTAACTCTATTAACCCTGCACTGAAATACTTCATAAAAATATCTTCTTAACTAACTCCTACTTTACTACATACTTCCTAGTCCTCAAATTCTTTTTTGCAAAAACATCAGGAACTCCAGCTTCACCTAAATCTCTGGAAATAAGCACTCAGGCTGCTGCAGGTTGTAGTGTAGACTCCTGTCTCTGAGCCATGCCCCACTGTCACTGGCAACAGAAACTTGCCTTTGAACTTGTACATCTACAGCGTTTTAATAATATGACCATGAGAAAGGTCATATTGTATATTGAGGATAAAGAAAGTTTGCTCAGGGTGATGACACTTGATCTCAGATGCCAAGGACATAAAAGAAGGTTAATTATCTAGCTTAGTTAAGTAAGAGGATAAAGAAAAATCCATGAAGAAGTCCTAAATGCAAAATGACATAAAAGGATGCCATGTTTATATATTATAAAATGACTCTTCATTGTATATAGTGATTCTCAAAATGGATATGAAAATGAATGAGAAAAGTCTTTGCAGATTGGTGTAGTTGTGCCCTATGGGTCTTTAAAGGTTAGTTTATATATTTAGCTAATTTGTTTATCCTTATTTTATATTTCTAAGATTATAGACAAGTCATCCAGTAGTTTTAAACATGGAATATTTTGTAGTTAAAGTTTGCATTTAAAACCATGCCTGATTTCTTCTCTTTTTATTGAAAACAGATTTTTCTGTCATATAATATATCTCATCTTGACCACAGTTTTCCCTCCTCTACTCCTCCCAGTTCTCACCTCCTCCCCCAGATTCACTATCCCTCCATTTCCAATTAGAAGAGAGCAGTCTCGAAGAGATATCAGCCAGACACGACTCAACAAGATTCAATAAGACAAGGAACAAATCCTCACCTCTAGGCTAGACAAGGCAACCCAGTAGAAAGAAAGGGTCCCAAGTATAGGTGAAAGTGTCAATAATACCCTTATTCCCACTATTAGAAGTCCCATAAAAACACCAAGCTAACAGCCCTGACATATACTCAGAGGAACTGGTATAGACCCATTCAGGTCTGTCAGTTATTTCAGTCCTGCTTGGGTGATTCAGTGGGTTGAGTTCTCCTGATCTCCTCTATCCCCTCTGGCTACTAGAATCTTTCCTCCCTGAGTTCAGAAGTGAGAGAAAGGATGGAGATCCCCAATTTAGACTGTAGCTCCACATAATGTCTGACTGTGGATCTCTGCACCTGCTCCCATCTAATGCTAGAAGAAGGCTTTCTGATGACTACTGGGCAAGACATGGATCTATGAAAAGCTATGAATATAGCAAAATATCCTTTGAAATCATTTCATTGATTTATTTTATTTTATTGCTATTTGTGTTTGGTTCTATTCCAAGTCTCTGGGCTATCCAGTTTCTGAGTCCAGGTCATCCAGGCAGTGTCAAGCACAGGCTTTCTCTCATGGTGTTGGCCTCAAGTTGAGCCAGTCATTGGTTCACAACTCCCACAACTTCTGTGTCACCATTGCTCCAGCACAAGTTTGTTTTCTTGTTTTTTTTTTTTAACTTCTAAAATTGTAATGCGCTTTATTTATTTTCTCTCATATAATACATTCTGGCCTTAACCTCCTGTGTCTCTACTCTTCACAGCTGCCGTATCTCCTCTCTTTCCCAGATACCTACACTCCACTTCCCCTCAAAAAAGAGCAGGCCTCCCAGGGTTAACAATTAGTCAGAGCATAACTAGATGGAGCAAGGGCAGGCAGGAAACCCTACATCAAGGCTGAACAAGGCAAACCAGTAGGAGAAAAAGGGTCCCAAGGGCAGGTAAAAGGGTCACAGACCCCCATACTCCAACTTCTGCCTCAACAATAACACTAAGCCAGACTACTTTAAGCTTGAGTAGGAGGCCCAGTGCAGACACATGCAGTCTTCATGTCTGCCTCCCTAGTCTCTGTGAGTTCCTAAGAGTCTGGTCAGTTGACTCTGTGGAGCATTTTCTCCTCCTGGTGTCCTCAACACTCTTGTCCTGCTATCCCTTCTTCCCTCTTCTGCGGGGTTTCCTGATCTCTACCCAATATTTGGCCATGGGCTCCCATCTGCTACCATCAGCTGCCGAAGGAAGTCTCTCTAATAATGATTGGGTTAGGTACCAATCTATGAGGACAGCAAAATCAGCAAGGTTTCCAGTGGTGGAACTGGACAATCTATTCTATTCCCCTTCACAGAGAGATCCATGCATCTCTCCAGAGCCTTCCTTGTTACCTAGCCTCTTTGCGACTGTGGATTGTAGCATGATCATCATTTACTTAAAAGGTAATGTTCACTTACAAGTGAATACATACCATGTTTGTCTTTCTGAGTGTAGGTTATCTTACTCAGGGTTATTATTTCTAGTTCCACCCATTTGCCTGAAAATTTCATGATGTCATTTTTAAACAACTAAGTAATACTCCGTCGTGTCTATGTACCACATTTTCTTTATCCATTCTTCAGTTGATGCGCATCTAATTTTTTCTGGAGTCACTCTGGAGTGATGTGGGATCTTGTTATTGTTATTTTTTATCTTTTAATATCATCTCATTATTCTTATTTCATGTGTGTATATGACACATGTAGAGGTGTGTATGTCATAAACTTGATCAAATTCAGGTCTCTAGGTCTTGCAAATTAAGCACCTGGTCACAACTTTTACAAGCTGAGCCATCTTCTTAGCTCTCAGTGTTGTTATGGTATGCGTTTCTGAGATATCTAAAACAGTGAACATATTTTTCATGTAATTATTGTTCCTCTGTGTTTCTTCATTTAAAAACGTCTGATAGGTTCATTTGCCACTTCTTGCTGGGGTTGTTTTATAATTTTTTTTTATATTTATCTGTACGTGTTGGTGCGTGCATGAGTTTATTTTCACAAGAGGTATGCCAGGGCCTGCGAGAGAGTTTTGGATCCTCTGGAAGTTGAGTGTCAGAGGGTTGTGAGGCACCTGATATGGGTACTGGAAACTGAACCTAAGTATTCTGTAATAACAGTAAGAGAACTTAACCACTAAGCCATCTCTTCAGGCTCTGCTAGGACGATTTTAAAGTTTTTAAGTTTTTTAAATTCTTTGTATGTTCTGGCTAGTGATCTCTTGTCAGAGTAATTCTGTAGAGTGTACTTTCCACTCTGTTGAAATATATAGTAACAACACTGCATTTCATACACTAGTGCATGTTTGCTAATTTAAAAGATATTTGATGCACTAAATACGTTAGTAAAGAGAATGGGGAAGACAGAATAATATACTATTTAGACATTTCACCAAGACTTAATGTGTTCTCAGATGATGGAACTAACTGTATCTGAGGGGACTGATTACTAACTTAAAAATGCTCTCACTAAGTAAATATTGAAAAGATGAGCATTTTAAAAGGACATGGGAAATCTTGTCAAAACAGCAGAGACAGGGAGACTTTGTTCTCTGCTTTTGACTGTGTGTTGTTCTGCATGATTTGTCTTAGGGTCAAAGTCTTGGAGCATGAAATCTCTGTAAGCATTTTATTAAAAATTCTATTTTATGAGGCCAGGTCCATCGATGGTATGAAAGAAAGCTTAGATCATCTTTTCCTCAATTCAGTTTTAACTATCTTTTTTTTTTAATTCTCCAAAATTTTAGAATTAGATCTCCTGGCATTTTAATTATGGATTTCAAAGAAGGGTATGAAGTTTTGCTCATTGTTCTGTTTATCCTCAAAGTTGCAGAGAACAGTAAAGGAGAAAATATAGACTGCCAATAAACCAATTATATTTTAAATTAGAACTTCTCGTAGCATCTAATTTAGTGTGAATTTGGCTAGACTTTTATTCAAAGAACTGTAAGAAACCTCCATAAATCATTTACTTACCATTTATTTTCAGGTAACTGAGTATGTACAGCTAACTAATAGGTTAACATTAAACCCATCCTTTCACTATTCAATACTAAGATAAGCAAGCATCAATAGGCCAGTTCATTTAATTGCAAAAATTAACTATTAGTAAATTTGATTGTGCTGTCTCCAGTGACTATTGACTGCATACATATTTTCTTTAGGGCATTACTTAATGTTAAAGCTGCCGTGATTCACTTATAGACCAATGCTGATGTCATCCTCGACCTCCCTGACAAACACCACCAACTCCAGAGGAAATAGAATTCACAGATACATGTCATCATGCCTTTTTATGTCATTATCTTTAAGAGAATGAATTCATCAGTTAATACAGGGTTGACTATATACTACTTCTTCTGCACCACCGCATTTATATTACTTGAGTGACAGTTTTGTGTAGGTGTAGTCTGTTACTAATTAACCTTTTCAGATTTACCACATTGCATTAGGAGGCTTGCTAATTTACAGACTCTTGTGAGGACAGCAGACCTAGAATTCAGCAAGCACTGCATTAAGTTACAGAGTGGTTGAGGGAAGTCAGGCAGGGGTGAACAGAAATAAGAAGGCAGAGGTTCTGAAAGGGGATAACTCAAAATAGTTATGTTGCCTAGGGAAGAATTAAGCATGGTGTAAGGAAGAAGGAAAGAATAGATGACAAGAAGAGAAAGACTTAAGTTTAGAAACCTTGGTGTAGGGATTGGTACCTGGCCTCTTTCCACCCTGCTGTGCCATGCCCTGATTATGCTGTAACCCTGGGAGGACAATTCCTTTCTGTGGAGAAGAGGGGATGATTGTGGGTGGTGATGGTGGGTAGATCTGGGGAGATTCAGGGGGGGTGACTGGGGATGGAGGTACAGTAGTGGGGGGCTGGGATGTATTCTATAAGTCATGAGAGAAGAAAAATTTTAAAAAAATAATAAACTGTTATGCTTCAGTGTGCTGTGCCTCCCTTCCCTCTATTTTTTACCTGTAATAGACTTTCAGTAGCCCGCATACTACATGTTACCAATTTGTTAAATTTGTCTGTCTTAGCTATCGTATTAATTTACAGTTCTTCCTATCACCTATGTTTCGTAAAAGCCATTGACTGTGAAGATATTTGTTCAATGTCAACTTTTGTTTTTTTTCAACTTTATTTTGTTTATTTTACTTTGTATGCAAGAGTGTGTGTGAGAAAGAGAAAGAGAATAAGGGAAGATGAGGGGGCACATATGTTTCATGACATATGTCTAGTAGCCAAGGAAACACTTTGTACAGTTGGCTCTCTTCTACCTTTATGTAAGGTTCCTGGACTAAACTCAAGGTCATCGGGCTTGTAAGCAAGCACCTTTACCTGTAGAGCCCCTTCTCAGCTCAAAACAAGTGTTTGTTTTAGAATCAAGACTGTAATTAATATATTAGATTCCTCCAAGAGACAGCACATAATAATCAGAGACCAGTTTTACTGCTATGCAAACTACCACTTTTGAGAGAAAACAGCTCATGTGAGAATTTGAATGTACCTCATTCATTACTTATCAGAGGCTTATAATGAGAAAACACACCTCTTTGGTTATTAAGTAATCTTACAGGAACTATGTTAGCTTAAGGAAGGAACACTGCAGATGGAAAGATAGCTCAATATGCAACAGTGTTTTCCCGTGCAAGCATGAGGGACTGACTTTGGATCCCATAATCCTTTTAAAAAGTTGCGTGTGACTTTGTCCCAGAAACACAGAGATTTAGGGACAGGAAGATTTCTGAGCTTTGTGGCTGCAGATTCAGTAAAAGAAACTCTATCAAAGGACTAATATTGAAAGTGTTAGAGGAAGACCCCAGATATGCTCCTCCAGCCTTTGTGTTCCTGCACAGGCATGTGCAAACACACGTGCATAACCACCCATCACATGCACACATACAAGTTTAAAACACAAAATAACCAAAAATAAAAAAGAAAGGACAAATGATTAATTTTATTAGAAGCAATTTTCAGAAATAAAATTATTTCTGAATGAGCTTCAAAAATCATTGTCATTATCCTAATATAGATACAAACTAACTGATCTAAGGGTATTTTTTGCATTTAAAAGTTCATCACATATACATTTTTGGTTACCAAAGTGTGAATTTCTAACCAGTCTAAGACTCTTCTCAAGTCATAGCCTTTGTTAAGAAGCATGAAAATGACTTGCATTTTTATAATGCTAAATAAAAAGAAAATTCACTTTCACAGAAATATTGCATGCGTATGTCTGTTCCTAAGCTGTTCTTCCTCACATTTAATTGATTTCTAAACTGTTTTGAAGACATTCGCTTTGAATATATGACACGACATTAGGAAAGATATTGCTCCTCTTTGTCTATATTTTGTAAGACTTTTGATTCTTTGTATGTGTGAGATGGGGGAATAATTGCTCTTGTATATAAATTGTAGCATTTCTCGATATCCTTAATAAAATATTTGGGAATCTTTAATGGTTGAAAGGTTCAAAATCATGATCTCAATCAATATTTCTCATTCTAAAATTCTGCTTTCTAATTTATGTTCTATTTTACAAATTTCTGAGTGTTTTCAATAATGTATAAGCTTCAGACATATACTTTTTAGTATTTTCAAATTTTTCTTTATAATAATAGAGGCTAACTTGTTGTTGGTGGTACATGGCTTTAATCCCAGCACTTAGGAGGTAGAAACATGAAGACCTCTCTGTTAGTTCTAGGTCAACCTGGACTATACAGTGAACTCCAGGACAGCCAGAGATACAATAAAGAAACCCTGTCTCAACAAAGAAAGAAAAAAAGAAAAAGAAAAAATAGGTGCTAAGTTCTCATTCCCCTGCCTTCTAATTGTTGTTGTTTAACAGAAATGAAGCCAGTGATAGTTACATAGATCTTATAATCACAGGGCTTATCATAACATTTTGCTTATGTATTGTCTTTAACATCAATCATCTCAAACCACGTCCAAATCCATCCGCCTCATATTTCCTCATGTTCCACTTCCACTTTCCCTGCTTTTAAATACATCCACATCTACACTTGGTATGCATTTCACATATTTGGAGAAACAGTTTAAGCTGTGGAAAACTAGGAGGTAGCAGCAGTTTGCCCTATATCATACTCAAACAGCTATCTCAGCTATGAACTGTCCTGATTTATAGTCACAGATCTGGAGTTCTGCTATTCAGCATCTTCCCCCAACCCCATCCTGCTCATTGATAGTTTCCTTTTTAGATTAAGTATAAATTAGTTATGGAAGTAAATACAGCCTCCAAGATGCAAACAGTGATCAGCTACATTTTTCATTTTTAGATATTGTCTTGAGTTTTGAGTGTCAAGAAACTAAATTAGCATATGATTCCAAAATATTCTGGAGCTAATGTGAGATATGGATAAATATCAAAAGGCAGAATTGCCACGTGCATAATTAAATCACTGAATGCAGAGGCATATTTAAGGAATAATGTGTCATAATCTGATACATGTATACAATATGTAATGATAATGCACAGAAGTTGATGTCTCCTTGCTCTAAAATGCTTAAAAATTTTTTTGATTAACATGATATAATTTTACGATGATAACTCAAATTTTAGATCATTGTATAATTTTTATTTTCTTAGGAAAAAAGAAATTTTAAAATAGTCTCTAGTGTAACATCATTACTTTTAGAAATAGATAACTCAAAGAAGATTTAGTGCATAAGATTTTCTGAAACCACATTCTCTTTAGCGTAACTGAACTCCTCTACAGTGTGTCACAGTGTGCCTTAGGCATCCATTGTGTGTGAAGTCTGTACACTGAACTCTGGCATCAGAAAGAAACATACCACTTATTGGCCAGCTTTCCTTGTCATTTGCTGAAGCAAGAAGGGTCACATGGTCAGACTTTCATGATTGATGCAGCTGTCAATGGAATCCATCATGCAGTGACTGTGCCTTAGTATTCTCTTGGATCCACTGAAAGAATTTGTGTAGAGATCATGAAAACGTGTTTGGGAGACACTTTATGCCCAGGAATCATTTTAGAACTATGTTAAGGCCATAACCTTTCCTTCTGCTCAAAACAGGTTGGCTACAAGTTGTAGATAAACCAACTCATGAATTGTTATTTTTATTTTGTTCTATCTATAAAAACTGTCAGAGTCCTGAACTCACTCTGAACGATGAAATCTTTTGTTTTTGCTATAAAATATTTTTAATACGAAATGCATCGTGATAATCAATTGCTGGATTCAGTAAAGTAACACTCAAAATCCGCAAGTGAGCTGCCAAAATGTCTACTATGCCTACACTAAAAATATATTAGAAACAGGTATTCAAACAAAAAGGTTTTACATCTGTGCTCATAATAATATCTTTGAAGATTTCCAGAAGACTCAACTAACCCCAGTCCCAATCAATTGAAACTGATATAAAGGAGGCTTAAAAACTCACAAAAACGAACATTATACATCCATGAAATCAATGAAGGACAGCAATATTCTATAACATGTATAGGCCCTGGAAGCATCACAGAACAGGTAAAAAGCTAGATGTAGAGTTTCCTAACATCAAGACATTCAGCCTGTTAGTAGTTACCAAGTGCTGCTGAAAGAGTCATGGGAAGTCATTCCATCATAACTGCATTTTTATCCTTGTGCATAATGATACAAGTTTGGAATTAGAAGCACTAGTTCTAGAGCACTTAGATTACTCTATTGGGGTTGGCTTTTATGTTTTATGATGGTTAATTTTGTTACCTGAATGTGTACCATAAGCACAAGTAATTAATCATATACGTTATAATTTTTATTAATATTATCTCCTAAAATATAGGGAGCTATTTTAGGTATTAAATACCTTAGGAATTTTAAAATAATTCTTTCCTCTCTGTTAGAAGCAGAATGAACTAACATTGGAGCTGCCCTTGTGTTACATGATTAAGCAATGAATATCAAATCAGAAACAGAGAGGTATATCAGATGCAAAGAGATAATTGCAAGCACAGGCTCTGAAGCACTCACATTTCCTAACAGGAAAATGTCCCAGGACCACAGTCATCTTTTACTCCTATGCAAGGGATATACATTAAAAATAAGGCTTGCAAGACTGTAGGTCACTATCCACAAACAGACAGTAAGGCCCCATTGCTGAAGACAACACCCACACAACTCATTGAACTTGGAGATGCTAAGCTGGTGTCTGTATAGAAACTTCATCCCTATGCTCCAGCATCTTAGGTATAGGAAGGTACTATGGCTCAAAGGAGAAATGTGAACATCAAGCCAGTCACAAAACCTTCATCTACAATAGTGTACAACCTGCAAGGTATACTAGGGAAATGGTGGCACAAATCTTGTGGGAATAACCAACCAATGACTGATTTGATGTAAGACCCACTCCACAAGATGAACCAAACCATTTGCTTGGGTAACCAAAAATCTGGACTAGATAACTCAGGGACCTAGAATAAAACCAAATAATAGTGATCTAAAACAAACAAACAAACAAACAAACAAAAACAACCACAACAACAAATACAGGGATAAAATGACTCCTGATGATGTTTTCTATACTCATAGTTCAGGGCTTTGTAGAGTTGTCATCAGTAAAGCTTCTTCCTGGCAAATGGGAATAAATATAGTGACTCACAGCCGAACATTATGCAGAGAGTGAGAGACCTTGGAACACAGCCCTAAATGGGATATCTCCATCAAATCCTTCCCTGTAGAGCTCAGTAAAACTGGTGAAAAGAGAGCAGAAAGAATGTAGAAGCTAGAGAAACAGAGGGCACCAAGAAATCAAGGGCCTAAATCAATATGAGCAAAGCTCCTATGAGCTCACAGAGACTGAGGCAGCATGCACAGGGCCTGCACAGGTCTGCACCATGTCCCCTGTGCTAAGCTTATGGCCTCCATGTTAGTGTGTTTATGGGATTCCTGAGTATGTGAAAGAGTGGGTCTCTGATTCTTGTGTCTTCTCTTGGAGTGTTTTCCTTTTTTCTTTTTTGTTTTTTTTTTTTTTTGCCCAACTTATATCTGATAGTTTTTGTTTTATCATTCTATACATTATTCTTTATATTTAAAAAAATGAATGATTGAAAACCTTTACCACTAAGGTTAACAACTGAACCATCATTTATATCTGCTGGGAGAAGGAAATCAGTTTTCTCCTATGGAATGACTCCAGGACAGGAGTTTAGTAGTAGTTGGCCAACATATAATGCAGTGGACTCTACATTAAGTGTCTTTGTGTCTGTGTACTTTTATTTGTTTATAGTTTTCTGGACATTTTTTATTGTCCCTTTTTTGTTTTTGTTTCTCTATTTGTTTGGGGGTTTGTTTTGTTTTCTAGGTTTAGAGTTTTTGTTGTATTGTGTTTTTTGTTTTTTATTTGAGAAAGAGGTTAAAGTTGGGTGGGGTGGGTAGGGATGGGGAAAAGATCAGGATTTCGGGGAGGGCAAGAATATGATCAAAATATATTTAAAGTTAAATATTGTTTTAATTTATAAAAACATACAAACAAAAATACTAGTCTTTAAGTTGAAAAAAGAAAAGGCCTGGAGCCATAGAAATAACCCAGAAAATATTTGTGCTTCCTTGTTCTCCCTTCTACATGACCTGAGTTCAGTTCCTCTTTCCCAGTGGAGGTTCATGATTACCTATAACTGCAGCTCCAGGGCATCCATCACCCTCTTCTAGACTCCACTGGAAGGAAGCCTTACTTAAAATTAGAAATAGATAAAAGTATAGGCTAATGATGGAGGACAAAAATGGTACAATGTTACTAGTTAAAGCATGCTGGGGACTGCATAGCTGACTCAGAGATAAAAGCCCTTGTTACTCAAGAATGAAGAGGAGAGTTGGGATTCCCAATACCAACGTCAGAAATGAGACCATGTGGTAGGTTACCTGTAATACCAGCACAGACAAGGCAGATAAGGGCCTCCCCTAAGTTAGCTGGCATACTTTTCCACACCCAATCAGCAAGTAAGACACCCTGAATTAATATAAAAGGTGGAGAGCCATCGAGTAAGACACATGACATTAACCTCTGTACTCCACATGCACATGTATGCGCATCACAGAACTACACATGCCAAAAGAAGGGAAAAAAATAAAACTGTAAGGAGACACTAATCTTTATCTGGAAAATGTACACATGATCATTGCGCACTGTGATGGTCAAAGTATTCAATATCTGCTATCAAAGCTTTGAATGCAAATCTGATATGGTGTGCAAAAGTTGAGGTCATTTGTAATGATCTATGGAATGTTAAAGTGATTTATTTTGTATATATACTTGGAGTTTAACAAATGGTTAAAATCTAATGCTAAATCCCAGCAAACATTTACATATTAGTAGTAAACTAATACTGATGTTTATTAAATTGTTTAAATGTGAGAGGACATTCAAACAGTGCAATATGACACACAAACATTGACTGTAATGAAAATAATACATGCATGATGTCTGTAGGTAGAATCAAATGTGGCATGGTGACACAATCTTTTCAGGGATATTGGTGCAATATACAGTTTTTCTACACAACTCAGAAAACTGCATTGAGAAACATTACAGACACATGCTCACATATACACCCACACGAAATCCTAGCAAACAGCAACACTCATGAAACCATAAATGTCACTTGTCTTTGGAAAATGGGTCATGTATTTGGACTGAGTAAAAATTTCAATTTAAATTTTCTAATGTGTCTGAAACGTTTATGTTTTCCTATCATGAGTGTAATTTCTTTTAATGATGCAATTATAATTTCAATCATTTAAAATTGAAAAAAACATAGGTAAACAGAACTTTAGTATTCAGGATTGTTTTGCAGCAAATAATATTTTTTTTCAATGTACATCGTCAGTGAACTTAAAGAGCAGGCAGCACCCACAGACAATCCCACTCATAGGAATACCAAACCTTCAAACAGTAATGTTACAATGAACTTTGAGAGGAAAGTTTTATCTAATAAGTGGGCCCTGAGGCCAGAAAGCATATTATTAATACTGGGAATGTTGAGTGGTAAATTTATTTCCATTTGTCCCACACCATGCTTGAGCCTCACAAAGTTCTTGAACACAGTAACAGGTGTTTCAAAACATGCTTTTAATTCCAAGGGAAGTAGAGTAGACTGAGCATGATTATCCCAGTTCAACTTGTCTAGCCAGGTATGTGAAGACAAGAATCAAGGAAAAGCCCAAAAGAATGATGAAACTTACAGTTTTAATAATCCTAGTATTGTTTTTCGAGTACTGGCAGTTTGATTATTCTAATGAGTACACAGAGGATCACTGTCATGTAAGCTTTCAACCTACAGAGAGATAGAGTATGACTGTACTGAGAAGTAGTTTAATGATAGATTGTTTCAGAAGGTGAAGTTCTTACTGAAAACCAAATAAGTTCAGGTGTGATAAAAAGGATTGTAATTTGAAATTCTAAGTAATTAATATTTAGTTCTCCTTAAAAATGTGCTGCATGAAAGGTAAGCAAGGTGATTGAACATCACCCCTCATTACCAAATGAAATTCTTTCTCCTGTGGACATTATTTTACAGCCAAGGTGATGGACTACATATTACGCAGGTCTTGTTCAGGCAATCATAGCTCTGAGAACTCAAGTGTGCAATGCCCATGTCTTGCCAAGAAGACCATATTCCATGACACCACACATATCCTGCAGGTTCTTAAATTCCTTTTTAAATTAAAAATTTTTCTGAGAATTTTCTACATACATGCTGAATTCATATCATTTCCAAATGCCTTCTTTCCAATCTAACTTATCCTTTTCTGCCACTCCCTCTCCAATTTATAACCTCTTCATAATCATTATTGTACATATATATATACGTGCATATACTATATACAACCTGCTGAGTTCATTTAGTGTTGCTTATATGTATATGAGCTTAACTGCAAATCTGACACCAAAGGCTCAGGGAACATTCTGGGAAAAGAAACAGAAGGTTGTAAGAGCCACAATCAGGATACCTGATTCAATGTACTGTCTTCGATACAGGAAGCTGTACTCATAAAATTTTAAAAAATATTATAATCTAAATAAGACATGCACAAAGATAGCAGTTGTTGATATGGATGGGGAAATCTCTAAAAGGCAGACACCTAGATGAAGAATTATGGGCATTAATGTATGCTAATAGAGGGTGAATCTTCTGGGATAAGCTCCCTGACAGTTTATGACTACCTATTTCATGATGTTCTGTAGAGGAACATTTAATCTTTTAATCCAGCAACATGGCTGCTATAGCAAAGGATCACATTGAAAGGCCTTGGTGATAGCTAGGAAGAGATCACATCTAAGGGCCTATATTAAGGGATCACATTCAGAAGCCTGTGTGTGTGATCTGGATGGAATGCTGTCCTCTCTTTGTGCTAACACTAGGTGAAAGGAATTTCTGTAGTTAAGGCAACAGAACACAGGCCTTTAATTCCAACCCAGAAAGCAATGGTAACACATGCTTTTAATCCCCAAGACAGAAACAAGTAGAAGCAGAGAAGGAAACAGAGACAGGAAGTAGAGCTCAGAAGAAGTCAGCATCAGGAAGAGTGGTGTCTGAGACGAATCAGAGTTAAGAGCAGGCAAAGTGATGAATCAGAGGAAGAATTAGCAGAGTGAGTCAGAGTGAGGACATGCCCAACTCTCATGATATAAAAGCAGGCTCTCAGCTCAGAGAGTCAGGTAGTTAGATAATCAGTCACATAGGACACCAGTAGGAAAATGAGTTTGGGAGAGTCATCTAACAGTGAAAGTCAGTTTGAAGCTGTGAAGATCAGTTCAGTCAGAGAAATTGTGGTAAGGCAGAGTCAGAAGAGTTCAGTGAGAAATAGTCAGTGGACTCCAAAGGTCAATTTGAACCAGGAAGCTTGGAGAAGAGTTTGAGCCAGAATTGCGGGTAAGTTGAATCAGCCAACCAGAAGAGTCACTTGAGTTCAGTACAGCTCTGAGTTCAGAAGACAGCTAAGGAGTCAGTAAGTAGAAGTCTCAGAGACTGAATCATGCTAGGTCCAGGCTTGATGATTAGATTATATGGAGGCTGAAGCCTAATCTGGTCTAGATGTAAGATTGGATTGTACAGAGGTAGAAGCACTCCAGGGCTCCTGGGCTAGGACTGGGGATTGAATTGGCAAAGAATGAACTGCCTTTGCCTTGAATCTATGGCTACAATGTTCATGGAGAATGAAAAAGGATAATAAAAAGGAAAAGAAAATTACTGCTTCTAAATATGGTGGAAGAGAAAGTTTATTGTGTATATGAGGGAAAATATAGTAGATATGAGGAAGAGCATAGCCAGGGACAGAGACATCTGGGGGAACCCAAGGTAGACCTGACCAGACTGAGCTGCTGTACCATGTGAGGAGAGGTGGAAGGGAGAGGGAACAGAAAGGAAGGAGGGGAACCTGGAGTGGTAGACAAGGTACAAGGAGGCCAAGAAGGACCAAGAGACCAAGAGATAAAGAGTAACCAAAATGGCTGGAATTATTTAAGGAAGGGCAGCCCAGCCCCCTGGTCTGGAGAGTTCAGGGTAGGGAGCAGGGTATGCAAGCCAGGAGGACCCTGTAACAGGTAGGGGCTAGGGGTGAAGGGATGCTGGGAGAACCTGGTGTCCAGGTTCACTTTGATATGTTAAATAGGTATTTCAGCCAACAGTTTCTAAGTTTGAGACCTAACACAGGGTGCCATGGAAAGGATGATAAAGATATTCCATTCACATTCTTTTACATATGTGCATAATTTGTTTTGATCAAATCCATTCCCCTATCCCCTCTCCTCCACTCTAATTGCTTTCCTTGCCCTCCAACATTTTTGTTTCAGATCTTTGACTTTAATGCTAGTATTTATTTAAAATAAAGCAACTAATCTGCCTGTGAATTTTATATAATATGTTCTGTCTCTTTATGCGAGACACTTAGGATCAACGGTACTCTGTCCAATGAACACCAGTGTCTTGAAGCATAGAATTGTTCATTCCTACTTGCAGCTTCATGCTTTGCTGAAGGAAAAATCTAGAAACCACAGCTCATGTCTGTCAGCCATGCTTTGCAGATAACATATAACAAATGAGGCTTGCCAAGCCCATTTCCTGGAGCCAGATCTCAAGTCATATCCAGTTTAATTCCAAAGCCCAAACTAAAGAACACTAAGCAATATTGCTTTCCATGTTACTTTCTGTGAATAGAATTTCATCAAACCTCTAATAACACAGCATAATTTGAAAAGCATACTCTGTCATCCAGAACATTGCCTAATTTACAAATGCAATACAGCCTTTCCACTTTGCCAACTTCATTATACTGTTTTCAATATTTTATTAAAATTTGTCTTTATGTAAGGTAAGCCAATTTGTTAGCATAGGTTTGAAATTAAGATAAAATAGTGAATACTATGCTTATTTCTTAAAAATTATGAATAGCTTATCCCATTGTTAATTTTTGGAAATCAAAGATGTTTAGCACGGAACTGTAGAGTTTATTATCTGCAAATTTCCATGCGACTTCCAAAAGAACTATGAAAACCAGAAACTACATAAACTAACAATGCAAAATTGGCTCCTATCTATTTTCAATTTGTCCCAGGAATTAATTGTCTCAGGCCCTGTTCCTGAACAGCTCATATATCTACTGTTAATATATATATATATATATATGTTTGCATATGACTTTTGTGGATTTTTGATTTTCTCTTTTGGTGTTCAGTTTCAAGTATTCCCTTCCACTGTCTCTGATGTAATATTACCTGAGATTGATTGTGGACGTGTCTCCTTCAGCCTCAGGCACCCGGGCCTGGGCCCTCTTTCATCACCCAACAACACTACAGTGGTGGGCCAGATGGATAGTAGCCATTAACAAACACTGATTTCTGGTAGATTATCAAAATCTCAGAGTTTTACAACAGAGATTGCTTGAAGTACATATGTTGATGGACTAATCTATACAAAACCACCTACAAGATTGCATCAGTACATATATTTGTGAACAGGGAGCCAGAATTACCTATGGGATTTTGCTATTCTAGTAGAATGAAGATTCGTTTTGAAACAACCCTATTACAATTGAGAGTCTTTAATCCAAAACTCCCTAAACTCAATAGATCACACAAAAGAAGTATTATGGAAATAGGATGAAAATGAGCCCTTTACCTTGAATTCATTTTTTTTCTCACAGAAAGTCATTGTTCTCTGATAATATTCCAGTGTAATAACAGTTTAATGAAAGTTTTATACTGATAGAACAAAATCATAAACAAATGCACTTTAAAAATATGTAGACAGGCTGGGTGGAGGTGGCACATTGCCTTTAATCCTAGCATTCTGGAGGCAGAGGCAGGCAGATATCTGAGTTTGAGGCCAGCCTAGTCTATACAATTCCAGGCCAGCCAGGGTTACAACAGAGAAACCCTGTCTTGAAAAACAAAACAAAAAATAAAAATACAAAAAAAAGAGAATGAAAGAAAGAAAATATTGGCAGAAACATTGAGTAAGTGGGTAGAAGCAAAATGGAGAAACTCTATAATAAGCCTCAGGGGATATCTGATGGTATTCTTAGCCTTTGAATGATGGAGACTAGGGTTTTATAAAGTTAACAAGTTTAATACACTCCAAAATTTTTAACTGTATGTCAGAGGATGTTAGATCCTAAACAGAGTGGACAAGGGGTGGCTGTTTATGGGGCTAACGATACTGCAGATGAAAACAAATAAGCATAAACCAGTAAGACAAAAATGCATGGGGTGGATATAGGAGGAATTGGGGGAGGAGAAAAACATGGTTAAAATATACTTTTGGAAAAAAATTGAACAAAAAAAGATAGTTGAAAATACATTATAAGTAGGCTTTTGGGTCTGAACATTATTATTCCATGTTTATATACTCTGTATTCATAAACCACCACAAATGCAGTAGCTTACATCAATAGGAATTGTGTTCTCTTACAGTTCTGAAGGCCCTAAGTCCTGTTTTCTGCTGTGTGTCAGTAGAGGAAACACCATATACAGAAGTGAATCCTTAAGCATAAAGGCTCAGGAGTGCTTTGTAATCCTGGCAGCTTCAGTCACGTCATGTGTCATCATATAGGATTGTTAAGCTCTGAGTGAATGTGAATCAGACATAAAATGCTGGACACCCTCATTTTGGCTTTCCTAAGACAGTTCAACTTTTCAATGAGACAGATCATTAAAACACACTGTTAACCCAAGTGTATCCTTCCTTTGGGTCCGTATGTTAGGCTAGAATACAAATATCTAAAATAATCGACTCAGATGTTACAGCATTAGGAATTAAATCTTTTAATTTCCCTAAGTGTCAATCCCCTTTTAATTTTTTTTTACTTTAACAATACTTGTTAATTATACATATAGAAGATGTATAGGAAACTTCTATTATTAAGAGGCTTCAGTAGTTTCTAGTCATTGTGGTAGAACGGGTAGGACTAAGACAAAATGTGCATTAGTTTTTCCAAGGGAAGTTAGAACTGTGATGACAATTGTCTGAAGGAGATCTTAGCTATTTTAAAAATGTTTGTTCTGAGGACTTCTCTTGTATCTATCTTATTCAATGACAAGGAAGACTGGGATCTCAATGTCCAAAAAGAAAATAATCTAGGGAGAGGCACTGGAGTAAAAACATAAGGGACAGAGGCATGCAGGATAGGATGGATTCAGAAGGCAGAGGGAGACTGGCTGGCTGGTGAAATCAACAATAACTGACAACTGGAAAAAGCCTCCTTTGATGCTCTTTCCTTACTTAGTGTTGGATCATTAGGAAGAACATTTGTTTTGATAGAAGACACCTCATGAGGGTGATAGGAATATCATCAATGAGTTTTGCTAAATGTTCAGGCAATGAGGGAAGAAGTGAAGCACAGGCCTCACTCCTGAGTTACTTGAGGCTGATTACGTGGGTGATGGACTCTGTCAGATGTCTCTCTCTCCTTGCCTTGTTTTCCTTCTGTTGCACACAAGTGGTCATTTCACTGTTCATTAGTCTCTTTACCAGAGGGATGGGAATCATTTCAGACTCCAAAGTCTTTAAGTGTTGCTTCTTGTCTGCTTCTTAATTGAGATTGCATTTGCTTTTGTCTCTGCGGATTGCACGAATCTCTTTCTTAGCTTCAGAGAATGTTTCTTAGTTTGTTCTTGTTGTTCCTGTGTATATAGTTTCAAGGCTAACCACCTTGTATTGGAAGATCAATAAAGGAGGATCATTCCTGTCAGAGGCTAATTCTCCTCCCATCAGCCAATAGTTGCTTATAGTTCTTGGTTAGAGGATGGTATCTAGTGAAATTTTCTCCCTTCCATGTTAACCTGTTCGTTGATAAATTTATATATATATATATATATATATATATATATATATATATATATGAATAAACACACATATATTTGTGTGCACTTGTGTGTGTGTGTGTGTGTGTGTAATCAAAGAAAAAAAGTCTATTGATTTGAAAGACAGAATAAGAGGAGCAACCGGTAGAGTTACAGGAAAGGGATTGAGGAGGAAAGAAAAAACAGGAAGTGAAGTAGTATTGCTTTAATTTTAAAAATTAAAAAAATAAAATCAAATTAGACAAAGTATCTTGAGTAGTAGCAGGAACAACTTTTAAAACTGTTGAATCTAGTAGTTCCAAAATGTGAGCTGTGTCTGTCATGTACCTGGAGATGGGGAAAGAACTAGATGAAAGCCAAACTCTCCTCAAATTAGTGTATCAGCTTTTGCACTGTCATCACCAGCTGTACGTACTTCATTGCAATACTGTTTAAAGTACATTGAAGTTATGTGGATAATGTGTGCCTGCTGCCAGGCCTGATGATTGAGTTTAATACCAGGGGCACAGTGGTAAAAGGAGAAAACTGACTCTTGCAAGTTGACTTCTGACTTCTACATGTACACTGTGGCGCGCACACATACACACACACACACACACACACACACACACAAATGTTTTAAAAGGTACACTATGAATCCAGTAGATCAACGTACCTACTATTAACTTTCACATCACCTACTAACAAAAGTTTTGTGAATCTTTTTTGAGGATGCAGGCTTAAGCTGTTTGTCCATCTCCTATCAGCCTTTATGCCTTTCCCTCTATGCTTGGCTGCAGAGTAGCAAGCACATTTCTGATCTTCCTCTCAGTCTCACTCTCCAGCTCTTGCAATCTCTCATACTCTCTCTATTCCTTTCAGAAGAGACAAAGAAGTCTTTTATTTTATGATTTTCTTGAATTTACATATCATTACTATAGGGAATAAGAAACCAGAAAATAATGTATTTAGGACTAAACAATTTAATTCATAAACGTCTCCCCAGGGACCCCTTGATTCGGTCCTCAGATGAATGTTGCCAGGCCTTCTGGAAGAAAGATAGTTATTAGAGATACACTCCCCTCTGCCTTTCTCTTTGCTTTCCAACTGCAGCGTCCTCACCACACACACACACCCTGTGAAAGACTCTACTATCCCAGACCCCGAACTGTGAGGCCAAATAAATCTTTCCTCTTATTGCTTTGATGATCTTAAATATTTTGTTGAATTCACTGAGAGCAGATTAAGGGAAACAGTAAACAGTAATTTCAGACTTGAGTCACGTTTTTATTTACTATTCCTATAACCGGGACTCTCATTTAATTCCCTTCTTTTTAACCAGAAGCATTTCTAACACACCAGGACTCAATCTCATGCACAGGAAACAAAACATAATAACTATTAACATGATTATTCTTTGCTTCCAACATGATTGCTACATATTAGGTTATTTAGAAAACTAAGTAATTAAGTCTTAGAAGTGAAAGGAAAAGGATAAGATCACACTGAGAGGGTCTGAAGTTTCTTATTGCTAATAGAAATTGTTCAGTGATATGTATGCTATATGTCCCCATGCGTATGTGCGTGTGTTTTATATACTTTATCTTTTGGAATCGAAATAAATCACATTGAGAGCATGGAGCAGCTAAGTAGACTGATATGAAATAGGTTGCCTACCATGCTCTAATGAAGTGATTATTTTCTAAAGAATAGGAACCAGATGCTTTCAGTGTGTGTGTGTGTGTGTGTGTGTGTGTGTGTGTGTGTGTGTGTGTAGGGTGTAAATACGCATCTCAAAATTAACTAAACATACAGTCAACCATCGATTGCTGAGGAATTATGATTCATTGCTTGTTCTACTCACAATAATGTGATCATTAATTGTATTTTTATTTCCCTTTAATTCTTCCCCTTCACTTTTCCCTGACCATTTTCTTTCTTCTTCCTTCAATACTTCACAGACATTATTTTTAAATTGAGAAGATTGTACTGCAATTTTCAAACTTGTCTCTAGATTCTGAACTTCCAAGATTGATTCATTACTGTCAGTAAAATGGCATTTACTTTAAAATTATCTGCATTTTCATTAAGAATCTCTTCCTGAGAATGGCTCTCTTTTCTTCCATGCCTTTGAATGAATTCTAATATATAAGATAATATATATTACTCAATAAGCACCCCAAAGCTAAACTCAAATGTCTATATGCTATATTATGCAATCCTAATCAGAAGAGCCATGGAATTTTTCTGTTTTATTTAAGGAAGAAGATGGGATTTGAGAGGTGGTTCATTGGTTAACAAAGAGTTTTGTTCCTAGCACCCATGTCTAGATGCTTACAACTACCAGTAACTCAAGCACCAGAAAATATGATGCCCCTTTCAGGCATCCAATGGCACTGTATAAATGTGTATATATACACATGCGTACACACACACACACATACACATTCACACACACAACACACCTACAGATATACACACACGACACACAGACAGACACATACATACAACACACATAGAGATATACACATATGACACACACACACAACACACATACAGACATAAAGACATAGGACACATTTACAGATACACACACACACACACACACACACAAACAAATATCTTGGAAGAAAAAAAAGATGCTTAGAAAAGACTTTGCTTCACAGAAACAGTTATAAAAGCAACTATTTGATCAGTTAATGCAAAATTGAGGTCATTTTCATCCAAGGGGCTTTATTCCTGCATCTCATTATCTTTAATTGTATGTACATGTCCACATGTGTCTACAGTGTCCTATCTTTAGTTTAGAGGAGGAAGTATGTATAATTTAAACTCATACCTCAAAGTGACAGAAATCTTTGTCAAACTCCTATCAAAATAGAACAAATGGTTATTGAATTAAATTAATTTATCAGCATCATAAATAGCATGCATAAGTGATACGGAAATCTTTACTTTAAATCTTAACATAATAAGGGAATTTTGAATCCATTAGACAAGTAAATATAATTAATTTAACATAGAAAACGTTATTACAATTGCATAGAAGTCTGAGGTTGACTAAAGCTCAGGCTATAATTTCAGTGCCTAAATAGCTTACCAAACTCCTGCAGTGGATATTTCCTGGGTACTGAGTACTGTGCACTGAGTCTGAACCTGCCCCATAGAGCAATATGCTGTTGAAGTTGATACACATTTGTCAATCAGCATTGGTTATTTTGTATTCAGAATCTAGACACTTGTCAAGCACCAGGCAGGTTTCTATCAAGTATAAATGGGATTCTTCATATCAAATGCAATCCTATCTTCCTAGGAATGAGCTAAGATTTCACATTTCCATCTTATTTTCAGGATGTTCTCTCATTTGAATCATTGATTTCTAGGGCCAAAGGTAGCCAGTTCAATTGGGTTTAAATTGACTGATTTCTCTTGACAGTCTTCTAATATGTGAAGATAAGTGGGATGCATCCCATGAGGAGAATCTTCCATTTCTTGGGAATGAATTTATATGCAGGCTGGCTTTTTAACCCTAAATGGTAATTAGTGATCCATAGGTTTCAACTGCTATTGACCAAGCTATTATCCTCTCCTTCGAGGCTGCAGACTGAAACTGGAATCTATATATGTCTTTGGTAGATGTAGATCATACGCCTCAAAAGAACTAGGTCAATAAATACTATCTGACTGGTAAGACATTCTAACAATCACTCAAAATCTCCCCAAGCATTTGCATTCGTGAGAGGAGTGAATGATGATGCAATCCCATTACAAGCAAGACTTCTTACTCCTACATTTCAGAGACAACAGAAATAACTAAATTACCAGCTACTGGGCTTCTGAATCAGGGCTCTGCAAACTTTTGATGTGTAGTTACAGAAAATAAATATGTCAAGGATCTTGGGTCACGATGTCTCAGCTGCAACTATGTAGCTCCACCATTCCAGTGTGAATATAGCTAAAGAGAAAGAATTAACAGATAATTTGTTTTTGTTCAAATGCAGGCAGAGAGCAAGATCAGATCCTGAGCCTTAATGTGATGAGCCCTGTTGTAGACAGTGCACAGATTGTTCTCAATTACTTTTCACAGATGTGCATAATACTATTTTTCATTTTGAAATGCCTTTTCTTATGATTATATTATTTAATGTTTACTACCGTAAATCAAGTATATGAGACTATACCTCCCCAAATTTGGTGAAAATCAACAGTGAGTCCATGGGGTCCTGGTCTTTTCTTTGTAGGCAGACTTAGTTTCTATTTGGATCTCTTATGTTGCTGTGGGTCTATTTAACTTGTTTATGTCTCCTGAATTTATTTACAGTATGTAGTTTGCATTTAGAAATTTCCCTATTTCTTTAGATTTTCCAGCTTTGCAGAACATAGCTTGCAAAAAAAATATTCCCTAATGATCTGAATTTCATTTGAATGTATTGTAACAATTTTATTTCCATCTCTAGTTTTATTACTTTGAGTCTTCTCTTTCTTTCATTTGATTAGTTTTGCTACAGGTTTGTTGTCAGTCTTGTTAATCCCAATCTTTCAGAGAACCAACTCTAATTCATTCATTCATTTCATTCATTCTATGTGTTGTTCTTTTTGTATCAGAAGGGCCCCAAGGAAGTAACTAGATCATGATATCTTTATCCTAAATCTGTAGAATAATCTACTGATAATTGGGAACAATAGAATTTGGGAAAATGGTAAAATCAAAGAAGTGGGTTCTAGTTGAGGAACTAGTTCCCTGTGGGCATGCCATGAGAGGGTAACCTTTATCTCAATGCATCTGCTCTTTCTCTTTTCACCTAGTTGTTAAGAAGTGACTAGTTTTCCTCTACCATTTCATCCAGACATTGTGCTTTTGCCTTGCAGAAAGCAGTAAGGGCAGACAGCAGCAGTCTGAATGCTCAGAAACCATAAACCAAAATTATCTGTACTTTGCTAAGCTTTCTCAGATATTTTGTCATAGCAGTACAAAGTGACCATCACAAGTGCCCACAGGTACATCACAGAAATGTAATGTTTAAGTCTTTCATTGAGCTAATAAAATATTGGACTATAATTTAAACCCTTAATATTTCAAGTTATATATAATTATTTCATTAAGTACTTGTGTTAGTTTAGACTGCTTCAGTAAGAAATGACCAGAATTGTAAATTAATAAGAGCTTGAATAGAATAAAGATTTTTTTTCCTAATTTAAATTCAGACAGATGGCCAAAGACTAGTATGACAGATGAAGATGTCTAAGGTTAAACTGATTTTGTTGCTGTGTGATTCTTATCAAGACTCTTACAATTTGTTTTCAAGATATTTCATCTACCTTGAACTATCACATATTTCAAATGCCACAGTATGGAGAAAGGAAGAGTGTTTTTATTTTTTTCTCTTTGTTTCAATGAAACTTTGAATGTTCTACACATAACAGCTGCAGTTCTTTACAGGATCATACTCCAGAAAGCCCTAAATAGTCTTTATGTCAAGCACCTGCATGCCAAGGTGAAGTTCACAGATTCTATTAATCTTGAATAAACAAAACACTGATGGGGAGAAACTCAATGAGTTTCATATGAGTTAAGCTTCATTTGAAGAATTCAAGAGCAAGTGAAGAAGTGTGAATGTAGCTGAAATCTAGCTACAGGAGTATATGGACACGATATAGACTCGGCGTATAATAATCTGTACTAGTTGTCATCCAAGTTCACCATAATTTGATGTCATTTAAGTCCTAGGTAGATTAACTGGTCACCCCATACAGCACCTGAGGTTGATCATGAGAGGCATGTTTGATCACTCTCCAACTTGTTCACCGAGGCAAGGTTTCAAGTCAAATCCAGAATCCCTCCATATAGTGTCCTTACTGATCAACTTATCTTGATGCTTTCCTATGTCAGCCTGTGAAGGCTTGGAACTATCGAAGTGACCAAACAGTGACTAGTCTAACTGAAGCCCACACCATGAAAGGGAACCCATGCTTGACACTACCTGAATAGCCAGGAACCAGAGGCTGGGTCATCCTGAGACATACAGTAGAACCAAATATGACTTGCAAAAAACATCATTGAAATGATTCTTAATAATATTCTGCTATACTCATAGATCAGTGTCTAACCCAATCATCATGAGAGAGGCTTCCCCTGGCAGCTAATAGGAGCAGATACAAAGACCCAAAGCCAAACATTAGGCGGAGAGAGAGATGTCCATTGGGTCCGTCCCGTTAGAACTCAGGAAATCCCACAGAAAAAGAGGAAAAATATTATAGGAACCAGAGGGATCTAGGATACCAGGAGAACAAGGCCCACAGAATCAACTAAACAGGATTCATAGGGGCTCACAAAGACAGAGACAGCAATCACAGAGCCTATATGGTTCTGTACAAGTCCTGTGCATATGTGTTATGGTTGTTTGCTTCATGTTTTTGTGAGACTACTAATAGTGGGAGTGGGTGTGTCTCTGACAATTTTGCCTGTCCATGGGAGCTTTTTCCGCCTACTGGGCTGCCTTGTCCAGCCTTGATATGAGGGTTTGTGCTAGACTTATTGTATCTTGTTGAGCCACGTTTGGTTGATATCCTTGGGAGGATGCTCATTTCTGAAGGGAAACCAAGAGAGAGTGGATGTGGGGGAGGAGGGACAGGGGCAGAGAAGCTGGGAAGAGCAGATGGAGGAGAAACTGCTGTCAGGACGTATTATATGAGAGAAGAATAAGTAAATAAATATAATTAATTAATTAAAAAACAAAGAAAACACGCAAAACAAGACAAAACAAAAACAAGCAAGCTTTCATGCCCACTTGGCGTGTTACCTGGGTTTTGGGGATCCCAACTCTGGTCGTTGTCTATATAGTAAGTGTTTTACGCTCTGGTCATTTCCCAACCCTTTCTTTTTACTGTATTAAAACTCTAAGAGGGACTGAGATGCCTCAGCAGTGAACAGGCTTCCTGTTCTTCCAGATGACCAAATTTGGTTCCCAGGACCCATGTCAGGCACAAATTCCTCTAATTGCAAATCTTTCAAATCCAAGGAATCCTTTCTTTCTTCTGGCATCAAACATCCACACCCGAAACACACACACACACATAAAAATGAAAATGAATTATTAAGAAAATAAAACAATATACACAGTGAAGTGGATAAACAAAGAAATAGAAGGTTTCCACCTTACACAAAGAACTGCAGATCTAAAAAATGCTGAGAGAGGTATCAGTGATCTTCTCCAGGGAAGAGCACACCAACTGGTTATCCAATAACGAATAGTCAACCCTGAAAACATGAAAGTATGTGGAAAGATTTCAGACAAAGAGAGGGAAGGGAGATATTATGTACCATTTTTATAATTTCAAAAATAAAGGAACTAATAAATAAGAAAATAAACAACAAAAATGGTGAATATATGTCGAATTGCTAAATAAAATACCTGGAAAAAAAAAGTAAGTTATGTAGAGAAATTACTGCTACCTTTTAGGAATCCCAAGACTGAACCGTGCTTCCAATAATTCTTTGAAATGCCAATTATTTAAAATATTTTAGTGCCTCCTTTCTTAATGTCACTAGGCAAATCCTATAAATGTTAAGAAAGCACCATTTTAGAAATTTCATATGTGTATGTAGGCATGTATATGTGTGTTTATGCACCTATCTATCCAACTACAAACCTTCCAGAAGTTTGTTAAATTTCATTTATTACCCATTTTTTAAAAATTAGATAATCTCATCTGGATGGGCATGTCTGCCCTGGTCTTCACGTTCCTCAGAATTCTGCTCTTTGAGGCTTGGTACAGCCAGAATAAGCCACATGCAGCTGGGAGAACATCGCGCACCATCTGCCAGGTGTGGGTCCTGATCTCTGTGCATCGTCTGTTTTCCTTCACTGTCACGTAGCATTTTCCTTCACTATAAATGGCCGCATTCCCCATTTACATTATGAGTTTCAATCTTTTCATCAATTATATTGGTGTGTGAAGGAACTTGCTGGAGGGACATTGTTTGCTCAACTGTGAAAATATCATTTCCTTATAATGAACTCCTGATTTTTGGATATTTACTGATGACTGTCTATGTTCCCCTGTTTTTTATTAGATTTATTTTTTTCTCTGTTGTATAATACATTCAATCCCATCCTCCCCTCCCTCTACTACTGCCAGTTCCCTACCATATCTACTATGCCCCAGAGCCACTGCCCACCGCACCCCCACGTCTCCTCAGAACAGAGCTGGCCTCCCTGACCCAAACAGGACATCAAGATGAAACAAGGCCAGGCTAGAGCCCCTGTATCAAGGCTGAATGAGAGAGTCCAGCAGGAGGAAAAGGGTCCCCAAAGGCAGGTAAAAGGTTTAGTGACCACCCACTCCAACTTTTGTGTGTTCTACAAGAGCATTAAGACAGATAACAATAAGAATAATGTAGAGGACTCTGCTGGCTCCATGTCTGCACTTCTGTCTCTGTGAGACCCTAAGGGTCCTGGTCAGTTGACTCTGTGGGGCTTGTTCTCCTGGTGTCCTCAACCGCTCTTGTCCCTGCAATCTCCACTCCTGCTCTTCAGCAACATTCCCAGAACTGTGAAGCTGGTGGTGTGTGCAAAGGGATTACAAAGGTCATGGCAGGCTGAAGTCATTCCAGGATGACTGGATGTCTGTCTACTGCACCTGAATCCTGGAGAGGATTTGACTCTGTGTACAGCCTTATAACCAAGAGTTCTCCCTATTCACCTCTCTTGGGGTCTGATATGTTTTGTGATGAACTGATGGCTTGATTTTCCTGAGAAACAGTAAAGAGATGTTAGATGAAAAAAAAAAAAAAAGAAAGAAAGAAATTGAAGAGGTCAGGGACTTAGAGTTAACAGAAAATTCAATATTAAAATCACACTCATCATTAATGATCTACTTTTATATTAAAGACAGATTAAATTCTGAATTGTAATCCCTCCCTCAACACACAACAAATATTGGGATAAAATTCAAGGAGTTAAGTAGTTAATATTGTTAATATTAGCCTTTCTCTAACAAAACTTTATATGCAAATAAGATATTTATACAGATACACAGAGTTTAATGCACTTCATAACATTCTATTCTATCTTCCTAAATATAGTCATCATTTTTCACTGGGACATTAGGACACTATTTCCTCTTCTTTTCTCTAGGGTATAGATAATTTTCAGCTATCATATTTTGACCCTGGATGAAAACAAAATTAAGAGTAATTTAATTCAAAATCTTCCTACTTTCATAAATTCCTTCTTTTCAGGAACAAAAATTTTACAATAAGAGGAGACTTGAAGGTTTTCCAATGCACTCTCCTAAAGTATGAAATGAATATTTAATTATAAAGAGTTACAACTATAGTAATTCTAGCTCCAACAAACAATACTCATGGATTTAAGATATGCTCTATATGTGACAGAAAATATTGAAAAACATACCTAGGATATTTTAATATCTCTAGGATAGCATACTGAAGTCTCAGATAAATTTGATGCTAAGAAGATGATTCTCAAGGCCTTTGGGATATAGTTGTCACAGGAGTACTTGTAAATGTTTCAAAAATCTGAAGGAAGATACATATTTTACATGGTTTCTTTTAAGCAATATGTTAGTTGATTTATTTCTGAAGTGGTGGAGCTTATAGGTAGGAATTTATTTTAGCCATACTTTTCATTGCCATGAGAAGTACCTGAGACAAAACTTGAGGAGAGTAAAGGAACTTTGTTGTTCTTATTGCTGTTACTTCTTTTGTTTTTTGAGATTATAGTATAACTGCATTAATTCTCCCTCCCTCCAAATCCTCCCACACACTCTGTCTTGTTGCTTTCTTTCAAATTTGTGTCCTTTTTTTCTTTAATGGTTGATTATATATATAAATATATATGGTTGGTCTGTATAAAGTAACTTTCACATATGCTGTCAGGGATGACCCTTTGGTGTTGAATAGCCAATTAGTGAGCTCTTCCCTGGGGCACACCCAATCATTCCCATTCTCAGCATTCCTTGATTGCCGGTAATTCTTTGTATAGAGTTGCTTTAAATTCAGCTCACAAGTGCACACGTTTTGGGCCATAGTCAGTTGGCTATGTTGGTTTTAATCCTATGAGAAGATTGAAATGGCTTAGAGGAAAGGATACACAACAAGGATCCTGGATACGGTGAGCTTCCATGGGCAAGTCTCCCTAGTTAATTACTTCTTCCACTTTCCTAGGTTCCTTGTGCCTCCCACAAGAGTGCACCAGGGACCAGGCTCTTGTTAATAAGACTGGAGAGTCAGCTCATATTCAAACTATAACAAAAATGAAGCACAAGACAGAAAAGCAGCATGCTGAAGAAAATGGGCTATGAAGGGTGTGGGGAACTTTCATTCTGAATGTCTGATGATGGCATTAAATCCCTTCTTGTTAGGTATTTAAATATTTATTTATTTTGTTTGATGTCTGTGTATGTGTCTCTCTCTCTATGTGTGTGTGTGTGTGTGTGTGTGTGTGTGTATGTGTGTGTGTATGTGTGTGTACTACATAAATACAGAAGGTCAGTAGAGGCCATCTGATCCCTGGAACTTGACTTTCATGTGTTTGTAAGCTACCCTGTGGGTTCTGGCAACTGAAATTGTGACTTCTGTAAGAAGAATGAGCACTCTTAACTGCTGAAACATCTCTTTATCCCTTTAATGGGAATTTAAGCATTAGAATAGATCAATAAATATGTATTTTTATATCTATGTCTTAGGGATTTTTAAGCAATTAGATACACTTAGACCATTTTGTAGCTCTATCTCTTAAATGTCTGGATTCAGGGAAGCACAGATTGAGCCCTGACTGTTGCCTTGGCTCTTCTGAGTACTGCCTAGAGGACTAACTTAGGGGTGCATCTTGGAAAGAAGAAACGTAATCTATGTTGTTTTCTGATGATACTTCAGGTCTATGGAGAAAATTCATATTTTTCTGGCATTACTGTATATTATCCAATCCTAATGTATGATTCCTATTATTATTTATGTATAAGCTTATCTCCTTCAATAAATGATGAATCTAGAAACCACTGTTGTTTTGCAATGATGCACTTTCCTAGCCCTGCAACATATATAAACATTTCCTACAATAAAGGCAACAGTGGGACCGCTGAAAGAACTCAGTAGAAATTTTATTATAGTATCTTTTCCCAAAGTGTGGTGGTTATGGAGATCCATGAACATTTAGCTGCAATATTACACTGGTATGAATACTTGGGTGAATAACATTTTCATGAGAAGGCCCACCTTAAAATCAAAAGGGACTCTAGAATTTCAGATATATGTATGTATATATATATATATAGATAGAGAGATAGATAGATAGATGTTGGAGTTTAATAAATTCACTTGTATATATATATATATATATATATATTTTTTTTTTTTCACCAGACATAGACATTGACTAAGGTTCAAAAGCTTTATTCTTTTGTCTAATTGAATCTTGGTTCCTTGTCCTTGTCTTAAGCCTCTGTAAATCTAGAACATTTAAAGCACTGTACACTCTAATCAACCTCCGAGATTTACTTCTGACTGAACCACTCTGACTAGCTCCTTCTGAACTCTAGCTCTTCTGTTTCAACTCAACTCATCCATTGCTCTAGTCAAACTCCCCTCCAAGCTGCCTGGTTCAAACTGATCTTCTGGGCTGGCTTAGTGTTTTCTTACCAAACTCTTCTGACTTAGGCAGATTTGTCTCACTCTCTGATGTCCTCAGACTGAACTGCTCAGCTCAGCTTCAAACTGATTCACTCTTCCCATCTGAAACTGAGTTCTGCTGAGCTGCCTCTGTGTCTCTGTGTCTTTCCCCCAGGCTGCCTTCTTCAGCCTGCTTGCCTCATTTCCTCTGATTAGTTACTTTGCCTGTCTTTCACTTTGATTTATCTCAGATAGCACTTCCAATCTGACTCTGACTCCTTCTGAGCTCTGCCTTCTGTGTTTGCTTCCACATTCTGTTTCTGTTTTAGGAATTAAAGGTGTGGACCATCACTGTCTTCTGAATACTAGGATTAAAGATGTTCACTGCTTTATTGGGATTAAAGGTGTGTGTACCAACATTCTTAACATTCTTTCTACATTCCATTGGAGTCACATGTGCCTCTGAATGTGATTCCTTCATATGCTTCCTAGCTTTCACAAACACACACATACACACACATATATATTTATGTTTATATACATATATATATGTATGTGTGTGTGTGTGTGTGTGTATACATATCAGCAGTAGAATTACAGAAATAAAAAAATTCCTGAAGGAAGTGACAGGTTTGCAGACATGTAATAAAAAATATGTTTTCCAATTTTGCTTTGATAGCCTAATATTAACAATATCACTTATATCTCAAGAACCATGAAAACACTATTTATTGTTTACTTCTTATACAGGTTAATTTCCTTGGAGTTCATATAGAATTGCAGTTTTCATAAAGAATGACACTGTTGAAAGAATATATTTCTGTATCTCTAAAATTCAGAGTTGAAGATTAATTTTATCACATTATAACTAGCACATTTAAGAACAAAACACCTTAAGAAAAAGCAAATTATTTTATTTTATCTTTATAGGTCTAAACTCCATATACACTTAGACTCTGTAATATAAATCAGATATTTCTGATTTGTTATTATTTATAATGACAAATAGTCTACACACAAAAATTTTTCCATAAGGATGATGAACTTTTATATTTAAAAACTTTATGTAGTTTTCTTTCATGAGTTTAGTTTTATGATATTTAAACACTAATTAGAAATCATACATTTTTGAAGATTTCTGAAATATATTTTTTAACAAAATAAGACACATATCTCAGTCACTGCATCTGTCCATGTTCCTGATTCCAAGTTTTTCCCACTTCCTCCTACTTCATGCATGCTTAATAGTTTCAATTGATTTCCCACTGAGAAACTTTGAAAATGAATAATATAGAAGTCATATTTCACCAGCTTTACCACCAAAGGGGCACAATACTTTTTGCTTAACTAATAAAAGAATGCATGCTTTTAAAGACTATACAAAAAGAGTGCTCATGAATATATACAGCAAGAACTTGGCCACATTCAGATATGAACAGATTTTTAAATGATAATGTGAGGCCGAAGACCCCAGGCCCTGATCATTAATCTTAAACCCTTAACATGACATTCCAGAACTCCCTGTTCCAGGAACTAGCCCACCCCAGAAACCACAAAACAATTATTGTCAGACTTAATTCAAGAGCACTGTGACCCAGCCCACATTCCTAAAATGAGCGGCGGCTACAGGCACCGCCTAATAGCCTTAGGCAAGGGACTTTACCCTAAGTGTACATTTCCTGGTGCCCGTGACCTTGCTATCATCAACTTAAAGGTTAACTGGCCCCTACCTATCAAAATGAGAAAACAATTTGGGAACTAATCAACTTGTACCAATTCGGTTTATGCCCAACAACTGTATAAAGAGCTTCACCATTTGTTCCTTGGCGCCGCTTCTATCCTGCGAGTTAGAACGGCCCCAGCGCTGGTTAATAAACCTCTTGCTTTTTGCATCGATTATCCGACTGTGTCTCTCTGTGGGCGCGTCACCAAGTTGGGGTCCAGTTCGGGGACCCAACAATAAAACTCATATAAAAGATATCTCTACCAGAAGCAAACTAGAAAAAAAAAATGATAAAGGTGGAACCAGAAAAAAAATCCCAAAATGTTTGAAATAGAGCAATATTCTTCTAAACAATGTATGGATTCAAAAAGAGTCAGAAGACAATATTAAAAATCATTTTGAAATATGCACTAAGAAAGCAAAATGCTTTAAAGTATGTGAGATAAAAGAGAACTCAGAGGAAAAATCATAGCATTAGAAAAACTGCGCTAAAACCTAGAAAGAGATAAAATCAAGGTTTTAAAGATAACATGAAGCTGAAAAATTGTAAGAGAGCAAATTCAGAGAAAGGAGAATCAGAAAGTACAAATTAAGCTCAGATAAACCAATGCAAATATTACATTAGCTTATATGTACATAAAGATACTTGCAAAATTGTATTTACTAAATATATAGGTATAAAGTTAGCATTGAAGGCAAGGAGGTGAAGTTGCTACAGAAGGAAAGGGGGGAGTAGGAAGATGTTAACAACATTCTAGTAGACAATGCACAAAGTCCATTCCTACACAGATGCACCCCATCTCCTGATCAAACTAACAAATTCAGTGAGACAAATCTTGGTCAAAGCAGAAATTTCAAGTGGGAACCCTTCGTGTTCCTGTTTGTCCCTTAGATGAAATATCAATTAGGCCTTTAAGACATCCTTCACCTATTACAGAAAAAGCAAGTTTTTTTCCAAATAGAAAATGGGAACTAGTACAAGAGGATGCTTGCAATGGGTTTAGATCAAATCCAAAGTAAGAAAGAAGGAAGGAAGAAAAGAAAGAAAGAAAGAAGAAGAAAGAAAGAAAGAAAGAAAGAAAGAAAGAAAGAAAGAAAGAAAGAAAGAAAGAAAGAAGAAGGAAGGGGAGGGAAGGAAAGAGGAAGGAAGGAGGGAGGGAGGAAGACAGGAAGGAAGGAAGGAAGAAAGAAAGAGGAAGGAAGGAAGGAAGGAAAAGGCAAGGAACACTAAAGATCAACAAGTCAGTAAAAGACTGTCTAATCCCAGAAGGAGATGAAGTGGGAATAACATCACTAGTCTCAGATTTCAGAAACATGACACTATCAGCCTTACCTGGAAATGTCCTTTCATCCCAGAATGGCTAAAGTTCAAGGAGTTTTGCATTTCCACAAAGTTTTAAATAAATCTGGGGAATGATTAGATCTTGCTTTCATGGGTGTGTATGTGTGTGTGTTTTGTGTGTGTCTGTGTGTGTGTACTAATGGCATTGGTAATGAACAGCAGCAAGCTGATTTCAAGATCTCTTTCCTATACTGCTGCTGGAGTATATGAGATACCAAGACTTTAATTGCTTCAGAAGTCAGTAGGACTTATTCCTCAGCCTTCATATATTCTAGAAAAATACGGAGCAAATCCTCCTAACCCTTGTGAGCTGAAGAAAGGCTAAGGAGTCCTTTCCACAACATTGCATTAACAGAAACATATCAAAGATAACTCAGATCTGAGAACAGGTATGATTGTTGTACCACAATTCAAAAGATGTAAATGTCATGCCTTCAGAGCAGCAAATTCCCTAACCATTCTATTCCTCTCTTAAATATACTTTTGTTTCCAATGCATGCTGGTAGCCACATTAGACAAGAAGAAATGGTCAGTTTTCCTGTCAGTTTGTCATTTTATAAGAGGTCCAAGGTTATCTAGTAATGTGATGCAGGGATTTGCAGTTTCTTTCCAGTCCAGAACAACCAAACCACCTTAACACAAACCTGGCTGTTTTTCTATGTCATACATACTAGGTTTACTAACAAGCAAAGCTGAAAAACATGAAAGTTTAGATACTCTGTAGGGGAGAAAGAAAGTCCAAAATAGATTCTAACTAAGAATAAATCTGAGAAACCCAAAAAGCTTCTTTTAAGCTGATCTGCACTAACATCCTATCCTAGAAGATAGCGCTGTAAACCAAGAACAAATTTAGACTCCATTCTACATTTTCTTTATGATTCTTTCACTCTTGAAATTCAATCCCTTGATCAGCTATTGTGTCTGAACGTTGTTATCCAAGAAGTAGAAGGAGAGGTGTCTAGAAATTATGGCATCTGAAAAATAGAATTCTGGTCCCTCCTGAATCCAAATGTTCGTGAACATATATAATTGTAATACTTCTCATTTTTGAAGTCAATGATTCATTTCCTAAGCATCCATTAGCTGTAGCTGAGAATTTTGTATCATAAACCAAAATGCAACATACTATGCTCTCTATAGATTCCTTACAACTGCCATATAATATAGTCATTACTAATAATTCTGTTTAGTTCACAGGATAAATGATCCTGCAGAATTTAACTTTGCTTTTAAAATACAGTGTGTACTAAGACCAAGAGCCTGACATGTCAGAAGTTTCTATAGTCATAGTGGAAGCCAGATGCTGGGGAAAATGGAGTGGCTAGTTAAGATTGGAGATTTCTTGAGGAAATAGCAAGTCAAGGCATTACAGGGTCTGCTTAAGGTTTTTCAAAAACACACCAGGAAGAATGAGCTCAAGGAGATTCAATATGGGCTGTTTTCAAAAGCATCCGATTGACTGTTCAATGCCTGAGCTGGATGTGAGGAGGAAGCAACACAATAGGGCAAATGGAAGGATATACACAGAAGGTCCAGCACGGAGGAATTCAGTGACCAGGGGCGCAGAGGCAGAGTCGGGGAATGATATTAATAAAACCACACCTCTTGTAGACGAGACAAGGCTTCTTTCTTTATTCAGGCTTTCTCTCTCCTCTATTCTCATTTTTCTCTCTTCTCTGTTTCCTTACAATTCCCATACACCTATATGCCTTTTAAACAACATCCTCTCTATGTAAGAAGAAATATCATCATAATCACAAGTCCTATGTTTCCCAGTGAATGAGTACAAGTTACATATTTACAAAAACAGGTTGTTTTCAATACTTACACATGAACACCCAGTTTTCCACATTCTTTTCCCCTACAATACATCTATTTCCCAGAAACAATAATTTTGTTATTATAGATCAATAGAGTTTAAGCAAGCCAAATATTTTCATAGCCAGTTTCTATTGTAGTTGGCAAGTACCAGTCTTGCAGTTACTAGGAAACAGGACTACATTGTAGTATTCTAACTTAGCACAATTCTTATTTAGATAACACACTGAAACAAGTTTGTCATTAACTAGAAAACTTTAAGTCAGTGGTCTTTTTGTTTTTCTTAGGTAAAAGGAGAATTTGCTACACAGCTCTATGTTCTCGAGTTGCAAAAAACTCATCAGTAAACTTTTGATTATAGAAACCAGGAAAGAATAAATTTTGTTTGTTGTCAAGTAAGTTCAAGCCTAACAAAGGGCACTGAAACTCATTTGTTATTACTTGACCATGGCCCTGTTTTTCATAAGTGAAACTCCTGGGCCATAGCAATTAAGCGTTCTTTTTTCTAGCTTTCCTAATCTTGACCAAACAAACCCCTAGCAAAAATATGTTTTCTTACTTTTGTGTTATTCCTTAGGTTATTGATGTTTTCCAAAATTACTGATTCCAAGGCATCTGGCAAAATATCCTATGTTAATCCTGTAACTGTAAGTGAAAAACATCTGTTACTGTTTCTAACTACACATACTTTTTAGTTATTCTTTCTGCAGTTTCAATTTAACCACTAGTTTAAATGAGTGGCATTGCCTTGCTCAAATGACATTGCTCAAGGGAAAATCATCACCATTGTTATGTGTGCCAGTAACACTGCCCAGTGAGGGGTTGGAGACCCCATTGAACTTTCATACCACAAGAGACACAAGGAGACCATGGTATCAACAAGCACAATAAGGCCCAGCAGTGGCAAAGGGCATTCAGGAGACAATCCTCATGCCCTTGTCAAGCTGAGGTAGACTCATTGTAGTCTTTGCTAACTAATGAGCTGTGCTTCCTAAGTTCTAATGCTGGCTGTTGTTCCCCTGCATTGCTCTCAGCAGATACAATTACATTTTCATGAATTATTATTTTTTTTATGGAAAGTATGTATTTATATTTAAAGGGAGTGTATTCACTACAAGTACATGACCTAATATAATGAGGAACTATTGGATTCATAAATTTATTTCCATAATAGACAGCTACAAAAGATTCTAAAACTCTAAGTGCCTGACTATCAAACCAGTTATTCATCTTCATTTACTTTTCCCAGAAAATTTTTACTCTTGATAGACATTTAAGAAATGTTCCCTTGTGTTACTTCCTTCTGGTGTAGCAGTGATGTAATATTTGTTGATACACATAAGTAACTTTGATATCTGAATTACACTCTTGAAACTCTCCTTCTTTTCTTCAATAGTGGCATCATTTTCTGATCCATAGAACAAAATAATTTGAGCAAGGAAATTCATGCTATGATGAATAAGGTTATTTTCATAGACTTATCTCCTTTGAAACCAAGCTCTCGCCATCTGTTCTTTCTTTATGTGTTTGGGATGTATATAATTAACTGAGCAATCATGTCATAAAAGGAAGGAGATGAGTCATTTCAGTGCATCTCGATAGATTTTGTACAGTACAGCTGTTAAGAAAGATTCCCTTCCAAATACTTGTTAAAGGTAAAAGTCAAAAGAGATATTTTATTCTCTTTCATCAACTCTTCCTAAAATTCACATAAAATAGAAGTAAATTTGAGACTTCCATATTCACTGAAAGCACAAAGCAAGTTGCAGGCCAGAATAAGGTCACACATTGCTTATTTTATTCATGGTGAAAACAATATGATAGACTGTTTTTCATCTCCAGTGTCATCTGTCTGCTGCAACCCAATAAACACTTCCAAACTAATTCTTCAACTTGATGTACTGATTCTTTCCAGTACTAAAAACATACTGTTTGTTCTGCATGAAACACCCTCAAAGGGTTGGAAATTATATCTCTGTATGTCATATCTTTCCAAACAGGTTATACTCACCTAAATTTACTAGAGCACAGCATTTATATCTTTTCATTAAAATTGTCCCATCGTTCAACTCTACCACTGAGACATAAGCTCTGTTAAGCTGTAACTAACACTGGATGCCCAATGAGTTGGAAAATCAATTTAAAAATTAATAAATTGTATCATCATCAATACCAATCCTAAACAAAAGTATATGTGCCTAAAATTGCAAATTAATCTTTAGCATATGAGGATGTGACCATGCAGGTATGGTACTTTACAGAACAGCTGCTGATGCCAAGGTAAAACTGGTGCTACTTTCCAAATGTCACTTCGTATTCACATTGAAAATAGAAATATGTGTGGCCTTTCATATTGGTATTCTAGACAAATATAGAATCACAAGTGTTTCTACTAAAAACTAAATCATTAAATTATGTGAAAAGAAAATTTTAAGAAAATTTGAATCACTGTTTAGCAACAAATTTTTATTTTATTTTATTTTTTTTGAGACAGAGTTTCTCTGTTGTAATTCTAGCTGTCCTCAAAGTCATAGAAATCCACTTGCCTCTGCCTCCAAAGAATGCTGCGAATAAAAGCATGCTCCATCACCACCTGGCCAAAATGTTTTTAATAAGAAAAGGGAGAATGAAGAGAAGGGTCGCTGATTAAGAGCACTTGTTTGTTGCCCAGCCCAATCCTTCGATAGGCTTCCTCTGGCAGCTAATGGAAACAGGTGCAGAGAGTTCCACTGCATCTGTGGGTAGAAAGAGCCCTAATTGGAAATCTCCATTGGATCCTTCCTCTTGGAGCTCAGGGAATCCCAGGGATAAGGGAGGAAAGGATTATAGGAACCATAAGGGTCCAAGACACCAGGAGAACATGGCCCAGAGAATCAACCAAGCAAGGCTCATAGGAACTCACAGAGACAGAGGCAGCAATCACAGAGCCTGAATGGGTCTGTGCTAGGTCCTCTGGATACATGTTTTGTGTTAGCTTGGCGATTTTGTGGGACTCCTAACAGGGAGAGTGGGTGTGTCTCTAACTCTTTTGCCTGCCCTTTGGACCCTTTTCCTCCTGCTGGATTGCCTTGTCCAACCTGAGTTTGCTCTTAGTCTTACTGTATCTTTTTGTGCCTTGTTTGATACCCCTGGGAAGCCCCTCTTTTCTAAAAGGAAGTGGAGGGTGAGGGGAACTGGAGAAGAGGAGAGGTATTGGTGGGGGAGGGCAAGGAGGAGTGGAAGGAGGAGAAACTGAGGTCAGAATGTATGGTATGAAAGAAGAGAGAGAGAGAGGGAGGGAGGGAGGGAGAGGGAGAGAGAGAGAGAGAGAGAGGGAGGGAAGGAGGGAGGGGGGGGGAAAAAAGAGAGAGAGAGAGAGAGAGAGAGGGAGGGAGAGAGGGGGGGAGAGAGAGAGAGAAAGAAAGAGAGGGAGGAAGGGAGAGAGGGAGAGAGAGAGAGAGAGAGAGAGAGAGAAAGAGATAACCCAACTGTTATTCCAGTACCAGGAGATCTCACCACTTCTGGGCTCTATGGGCACCTGCACACATGTGGCAGACACACAAACAAAACATACATCACAAAATAATTAGTATTAATCATAAAAGAAAAATAGATGAGTAAAGTAAAATGAGGAATGAGTGGCTCACTGCAGGTTTGGTAGGAGTTAAGTCTTTCGTAAATAATTAATATTAATAATAAAAGAAATACAAATGAGTACATTAGAATGTGGAATCAGAGGCTCCCTACAGATTTGGTAGCAGTAAAACTCTTAGGTAAAAATCCAGATTTTTAATTTGTCTTGAAACTGAAAGTAAATAGAAATTTAGCATTGCATAAAGCACTGCATATATAACAAAAGCAGAAAGCACAGTATAAATACATAAGAATTACTAGATCACCATGTTCTAGTAATTTGTATTACTTTAAATAATTTCCTGGAAATAAACATTTAGCCTGGTGTTCAGCTCTGCTTTGAATTACTGCATTATCTTAATTTATTTTTAATCTGACTTGTTTACTCCTTGGTTATATTATTTCCTTGGGAAATTATAATGGTGCTCTTATTTTTGGTAATAAGTAAAATAAATATTTAAAATGAAAATGAATAGATGTAGAAAGAATAATATGCTAGACAGTTTTTTTTTTTTTTCTTTTTTGTCTGATACAAAGCTAAAGCATCTAGAAAGCAAAAACATAGTAAAAACATAATGACTGGTCTATAGGAATCCCAAAGATCAATACCAACCTTAGATTTCCTACAAAACTTGAGATTCCCTTCAAAGGGGTGTAAAGAGGGAGTATAAAACCCAAGGCCCAGCAACAGTGACAATTAACAGAGTGACATGCTGAAAGGCTTGCTCTTAGTGCTGAGTAGAACATGGACCCAATGCAGTGAAGGAAATGGGAAGGAGTTTCGTGAAGAGCTTATGACTTTTTAAAGTGGTAATAAAGTGGGTACTGATATTTGACAACAAGTCTTACATAATTTTTCATCATTCATACACACACACACACACACAGAAAAATGAAAGAAAATTTTAACTTGATTGATTTTTTTTCTTAAATGTGCCAAAGAACAAAAAAAAAAAAAAAAGATTTAAGAACACATAAACAAAACAGTTTATATTTTATAGTATCAGCAAATAAAGCAGAAAGAACAATACCCATCGAGGCAGTCATAAACCCAAACAAAAGAGATAATTTTCCTTGATACATTCTTTTCAAGTATGTTTACATAAATAAAAGATAAGCTTGAATATGTAAGAGAAGAATAAGAGATTATTTTAAAATATGAAAACGTGGAAAGGTAAGTACATAATTAAACTTAATTTCACGTATAATTTCGTATAGCCCAATTATGTGAAAATTAAGCAATGTGGGTAGATTAGAGAACAAATAAAATCAGTTTGGCTACATGACGCTGTGTGTGTCTATGATCCTAGTGCAGCCTAACACTCCTGAGACAGAAACAGAAAGACTGCTGAGATTTACAGGTCAGCAAAACTAAGAGAACAATATCCTTTCTTTTTCTCCAGCCATGCCAAAAACAGAAAAGAAAAGAGAAAAAAAAAAAAAAAGGATTATTACTATAAATGAAAAAAATCATAAAATAGTCAAAGTAATTGATTTGGGAAGTGGAAAAAAATGTCTAAAGTGCAATAATGAGAGGAAGGTTGGGTGAAGATTCTCAAAGGATATATCTTGTTGATTTAATGACTGCCCAATTAGAATATTGGAAACAAACAAAAAGAATGGAGTAGGTCAACTATTTCATCTTAAAGACCTGACAATGAACACTTTCATAAGAACAATATAGTGTCTCTCAGACCCAAGATATTAAATAAAGGTCATTTTATTCCTAAAATTTTCCTGAATCAAGTGTAATCAGAAAGAAACAAACATGGATGGTTCATCACCATGGCAGTAATTAAATGCAATTTTTTAATAGAATGATTTGAAGAAAACTAGTTTCAACTAAAAATCCCATATGAAGAAAAAGTTTTCCAATATCTTTTACAGGATAAAGACATTGTGAAAACTTAAACAGATCCTGAATTAAAAATCAAATAATTGTGGTGGCACACACTTTTAATCCAAGAATTTGGGAGGCAAACACAGGCAGATCTCCGTGAGTTCAAGGCCAGTCTGGTCTACAGAGTGAGGTTCAGGACAGCCAGAGTTACAACAGAGAAACCTTGTCTTGAGAGAAAAAAAAAATCAAATAATAAACTATCCCTAAGACTAATATTATAAAGCTTATTCTCACTATGGTGAGAATCAGCAAGAAATAAATAAAATAACAAAAATGTGATTTTTTTAGAAGATTTGTGTGTTAAACATCACTCTTATAAATACCAACTATATTTTAAATAATATGTAACATTAATTGATAACACTGAATATTTAGTTTCAAGAAGTAAATTAATTTAAACTTAGAGAAAATTCTAGCTTTAAATATAATTGTTTGTAATATTGGCTGAAATCAATTAAGCAGCTAAAAATAAAATTTACATGGGCTGAAAAAAAAAAGAAAAAGGAAAAAAAATGACAAAATTCTCAGACACTTAATTCAAAATGACAGAATGAGGGTACAGGAAAATGATTCAGAAAAGTGGCTGATTTCAGTTATTAGATAGAGCAGTTTTCTCATTCTGTACGGAGTCATCTTGAACCACTTCCAGTACCAGATTCTTTTAGATGGTGACTTTGTGTCTAGTCTAACCCACAAACGACACAGGAGAATCAGTTATTCATTGGAAACTTGTCTCAGAGGCACCTCTTGCTAAAGTATGGCCAACTCCACAGGGCCACAGCACTTGAAATAAAATATCTGATTAAATCGACATGCCTTATGAAACCCTAGGCATGTTCCTACTCCAGGCTCCAGTTCATCCATCTTTAAAAGGATAAAGTTGGAGGAGAGGTTTACAGATAGTCTTTTGGCGTCTACAGCTCTGTTATTCTGATTCTTAGGAGAGTCTATACTTATTTGTTTATTTTGATCTACTCACACTTGTGAAAGTTTGGGCTTGACTGAGCAGAGCCACGCTGCAGGAAGGTACAACTTAAAGAGAAGAGAAATCAATAACCCCAAAGCAATTGCTTCAAAGGCTATGTGCATCCTTTGTCTCTCTTCCAGGACAATGCTTGCAAGAGTAATGGAGAAAGAAGCCAGAATGAGTGAGACTAAGACAAAAGATGAAAAGTAGGCTAGTGTTGTGGTATGTTTAAGATTCATCTCTTACTTGTTTACACCTCTGTGCCATCCCCAGCTTCCACCCCCACAGGAGGTTCCTGTTATTTGTTGATTGAGGGTCTGTGTGAAAACAGGAAGAAAACACCTGGGGATTGAGGGGTGGAGCAAGGAGGGAGTAGGGAGTAGGAGGTGGAGGATAGTAGGAGAGAAGGAGAGGGAGAAGAACCAAGAGGAGAGCAATGGGGGAATAAGCCTTGGAGTGAGCTCTCGGCCTAGCTGCCCGGGTATTAGAATTCCCTGAGATTTGACATGGTTTGTGATTAATAAAGAGCATTGGAAATTACAAAGTTGGACTCTCTGTTAAGCGACATAAGGTTATTTTAACAGGCTAGGCTGGGAATTGGATATTTAAGAAAGAATTGGATTTGGAAGAAAGCCTTACAAATAGACATTTTACTCAAGGATTTATTTAACCTCCATGACTTCAGAAAAGGTGTGTAGTGGGTGACTCCTTGAACTAAAATTCCGAATAATATTTTCCCATTGATATGATAGTGCCTTTTGTTTCAAGTGCACTCGTTGAATCCAGGGATTTACAGACAGGAGGCAAGTGGTCTATCACTGAACTGTATTCAAAGCTCCCTTCTCAATTGGAACGTAAAGAAAAAATTTCATTTTGAAATTTAAAATATTGAGAGACAAAGCAGCTCAAGGTCTTCTCCCCACCCCCAGTACTTAGCCTCCTCTATTTAGGGTCCACGAAACAAGCATAGCCATGCAACAGCTCACAGTGTTCTCCTTGTCCAAAGGATTTGCATTCCACTGAAGAAGAGGTGTGAAATAAGTCACCAAACTTCATCAACTGGAAATCACAAAGATACACCTGAGAATTCAGTTTTGTCTCAATGGGACTATCTATGCATTACTATGTGTAAACAACAAAGAAAAATATCTATACTATGAGATGGGTAGACTATTATAGTGTTTTACCTAGATTATTTCCATCAAAATGGCTCAAAATTGTTTTACTCACTCATACTTTTTTTTATTACATATAATGAGATATATGAAATATATAGTGAGATATAAAGTAATGAACAAAAAATATCTCTGTTCTGGGGTTTATTATCAGAATTCCATCCAATGGTCACTTTTTTTAATGACAGGCCAAAAATGGGAGGGGGCTTGATTATTCCAAAGACAGTGACACCAAATATATAATCAACAACTTAGAAAGTTGCTTTTAACAATGGAATAATAATTTCAGTAAAATCAAGACTGAGTTATGGTATAGTTCAAATGCTCATTTCCATTTCTGTGCTATCAGGTGCTGTGCTGGCTAGATTTTTTTTCAATTTGACGAATGTTTTCTGGAAAAAAAGAAAAACCCTATTAAGAAATTGCCTCCATCAGATCGGCCTGTAGGCAAGCCTGTTGGGTCCTTTTTTGATTGGTAATTGAAGGGTCCAGCCTGCTCTGAGCAGTGCCATCCTTGTGTAGGTGGTGGCCCTGAGTTGTATAAGAAAGCACACTGAGGATTCAGGAGGAATCAGGCACAGCATTCCCTCTTCGGTCTCTGCACCATTTTATGCCTCCATGTTCCAGCCTGGAGTTCCCAGCCCACTTCCCTCAATGAAGAACTGTGATATGTAAGATAAAACAAAACCGTATGTCCCTATTGTTTTATCACAGCAATAGAAGGCACACTAGACAGTTGCCTTTTGCTATTAGCCACCTAACCTCAGAAAAGAAGAGCATGGGTTAAATCGATAACGGGTAAGAATGTGCTCAGTGGAAAATTGAATATTGCATGGGAAAAAGTGACAACTGAACAAGTAAAAGTTATGATATAGTTTCCAACAAACATTAAGTTCTCACCAGATGAAATAAGTTGAGATAATAAAATGAAAACAAGAAGACATGGATACATCAAAGTTTGGGATAAAATAAACAATTAATGTAAGTGCAACTGCAGCACACTAGGTTCTAGACAGTAAAGAAAGCAACACAAAAAAGGCAGTAGATAGAATTGAGAAATACTTGAAAACTTCATATTCGATAAGGTGCAATATACACAGTTTATTTTTTTAAACCTCACAATTCTGCAATAGAAAAAAAAATAAATTAGAATAAGCAAAGAGTTTGAATATTTTCTTTGTTGGAGGAAGAAATAAAAGTAGCCAGTGAGTGTATGAAGTAGAATTCAGTCCCCGTAGTCACCACCAAAGTACAAGAGAAAGCTTTCATGAGATATTACATTAGACCCATGAGTATGATCATTAACAAAAACACCAAACATAAGTGTTGACCAAGGCAAGGAAAAGAAGTGATTGGATATAATTGGTGTGCATACAGATTAGCACAGCAATTATTTAAGAAATGGCTATTCCTAAAGAAATTATAAAATGGAACTATCATAGGATCTAGTAATATTGCTTCTTAGTAAATATCCAAAGGAGATGAAATCATTCACTTTGTGATGATATTTGATCTCCTTTGTCGATTGCAGCAATAGTGATAATAGCCAAATTATGAAGAAAAAGAGAAAAAAAGAAAGTCTTTCAATATATGAATGACAAAAAAACTATAATTAAGTAAATGCATATGCTTTTACTTATCTAAAGACTCAAACACACACATATACAAACACACACACACACACACACACACACAAATATGTTGTAATATAAATAAGTCACTTGCAAAGGAATATGGCTTGATTGGTGCTTATCTGAGCTGTTGCTGGAAGCCTAGGGCTAAGCCCATTTTCTGATAAGGTTCCTTTCCCTGTGGAACCACACCTCATGCAGAAGGTGCCCTTGCAAGACTTTGACCCTTAGACTTGAGCTCCACATGCAAATGAGACTACTCCAGTATCCCTGCCTTAACCAGTGGCTCATGTCCCTGGGTACCAAAGACCCTCCCTTGCCTTTATCCTATAAATGTATCCACTCTTGCACTACCCTTGTTTCAATAAATCAAGATGTTTCACTGACAACACTCTCCCCGAAACTCTATGCATTCTATCACTGGTTCCAACCTGGGAGCTGCTCCACTGCTACCAGGAAGCTGCAGAGGGATGAGCTTTATATGTGTATATATATATATATATATATATATATATATATATATATGTATTTTTATATTATATTATATTTATTATATTTATTTTTATAATAAGTATATAAATAAATATATTTATATATATTTATTATAATATTAAATATTATGTTTATATTATATATATTTGTGTGTATGTGTGTGTGTATATATACACACACATATATATTCTGAATATCATCTGTCCTTACTGACAAAGATATCTTGCCTTTTTCCAGGACATTAAAATAAACATTAAATTATGTAAAATTAGCTAGATAAATAATGAAAAATTGTGATGTCTTCAATTCTGTCAAAACTTTTATCCCCCCCCAAAAAAAAAACATTATTTTCTTTGTGAGCTAGCAGCAACTAAGAACATCAATATCCTTAAAAGCTACAGATACATTGAAAGAAGGAAATGGGCTATATTTTGCATATAATGGACAGCTATAGTATATTCATCATAGAGTAAGTGCTCAATAATCATAATAGAAGCAATGAGGGGTAGAAAGATTCAAAGTGATTGTTACTTGAGGGCAGAGTAAACAGGAGAATTTGACATTTTAAATTTTATAAATTTTATTTTCAGCAGAGAAAATACACAGGAGTGCAGTTTCTGATCTTGATCATTAGTTAGCCTGTATTCAGAATAGCAACCTTTCTGCTTTTTACTCTATCCATGTAAGCATTTTCACTCAGAAGAGAGATGCAGGCACATGCTAACACTGCAAGTCTTTAATATCCTGAAAAGTTCCTCTTGTCGTTGTGGGGAAATTCTTGCTGAGTATTCTGTGACACATATCACATGATTTTCCTTTTTGTGTATATCTAGTCAGCTTGCAGCATGTACATTTCCATAAGAATGAGCTTTGGTGGAATTCCTGCCAAAAGTAAAGTTCTTTATGGGTGTTTCCTGAGTTGTAGTTTTTGCAGAGATATCTGAATATAATAAGCCAGGTGTGAATTTTGGAGAAATATTAAGACATACATATGCACACAGAAAGATTCACAAATGCAAAGATGAATACACAGATACATACTTTTCTTCCTCATATTCCATTAAAGAAAATATATTATCAATTTTATAATCTTATATTTCAGCAATTTAGCACAGTACAAGGAAACAATAAGAATTTTTTTTTAAATTTAGTTAATGAATAGATCAAACAAAAAGTAAAAAATTAAAATATGTTTTGGGGGGCTGGAGAGATGACTTAGTGGTTAAGAACACTTGACTGTTCTTCCAGAAATCCTGAATTCAATTTCCAGCAATCACATGATGGCTCACAACCATCTGTAATGGGATCTGATTCCCTCTTTTGGTGTGCATGAAAACAGAGCACTCATATACATGAATAAACAAATCTTTAAAAATATGTTTGGAGAAAGTTAATAACACTTTTTTCTGACAATGCTTTTTTTTCAGTGAAGTAGATTTCTGTAGGTAAGATATACTTTGAAAGGAGAAAATACTTAGTGGTAAAATGAGACCTAACTTTAAAACTATTTATAATGTGAAAACTACAGATTTCTGTTGTGTCTTCAATACATTTCTTAATTGATAAGTATAGAAAAATAAATCCAACCAAACACAGATGTTAGTGAGGATCAACAAGCAGAGCTATGCTAACTTCCAAAATCTCCATTCAAACAATGGACAACTGTTACATTTCAAATAATTTACTCTAGTTTCTACTTGGCATTATGGTGCCCTGACCTGGGTGGTGCTATTACTAGGCTTGTTGTTCTGCGTTTTATAAGAAAGCAGGCTGAACATGTATGTCATGATAAGGAAGCCAGTAAGTAGCACCCCTCCATGGCCTCTGTACCAGCCCCTGTCTCCAGGGTCCTGCCCTGGTTGAGTTCTTGTCCTGGCTTCCTTAGATGATGAACAGTGATATTGGAAGTATAAGCCAAACAGAACCTTTCCTCCCCAACTTGCTTCATTGCAGCAATAGAAAGCCTAAGATAGGGGTAATCGTGAATAATTTTGAAACTTTGGACTTGAAAACCCATTGAGTTATCAGAGCTTAATAAGCTGTTTTTGGAGCTTAGAAGGTAAGAATATTGACAGAAACTACAGGTAATGGAGGCCTCACTTAAGAACTTTCAAAGGGAAGTAAAGACTTAATCAGGCTGGTCATGTTTCATTTTGGATTTCAATCAACATACTGAAGAGCAAACCTCTGTGCTTTACAGAGACAATAGATGCTAGTCAAAAGCAGCTAGGATAAATGAGAGATCAGAATTATTGAAGTAAAGACTTCTGAGTCAGCACACAGAAGGTATGTTCCAGTGGATGACAAAACTTTATCTCAAGTTAGTGGTCTGAATTTGTCAACGTATGAGTCACCTGTCTTGTAATATAAACAGAAATTACATTAACTGAAACATACAGAAAACCAAAATTTACCACTAAACCCAGAAAATCATAGCAATAAGGATAATGAAATTCAATTTGTGTTGCTAACTGATGCTCTGCTAAGCAATAACTATTAATTATGAATTAAATATTATATGTTAAAGGGGGAAGGCATCTTTGATAACCATAAACATGTTCAGTTTTCTTTCAACAGGAAGATAGACAGTTGAAAGAAAACTTTCACGTAACCTACTTGTAAGAGTAGGTAGGTTCTAGACTCTAGGATCTGGAGAAAAGGCAAATACTAATAAAGACAGTCTGCTATACCAAAGAAAGTCCATTCCTACCAGCTGCTAAGAATGAGTCTTGAGACAAGATATAGGGATATCTAAGTTATACACTGAGGAATTTTAAACCTCCAAAGTCAGGTAAGGCTGAGCATATAGATGTATGCCATCCACCCTTATTTAGGTTTGAAGTCTCACAATGATTACAGAAAATGAAATAATCTGTCTTCTGCAGTAATTCATTTACTTATCCTCCAAGATCCATTTACTGATTGTCACTAGGACTAAGTCACTATATAATCAGCTTGAGTATGCGTCAGGATGTCTAGTATAGGAGAAGAATTAAGTGTGTAGGAATTAGAAATCTTAGTCAAATGCAATAGCAAGTGTTCCTTTCATCCAAATACTAAAGGTATAGACAAAATAGAGATAAAGTGTATAGTTGCCTCAGAGTTCATTAGTCATGGTTTTGTTTCTTGAGACATAGAATGTAGATATTGAAATGAAGGTGCTGTAACAACAGCTGACAGTTATATAAGAAAGTGGTAATGGTCAACACAGGTGAAGTATATGTGACAAAAATAGAATACATCAGTAAATGATGAAAACTACAAATTCTCAAAAAGATGACTTTTGGTAGGTATACAATGGAAAGTCAGAAAACACACTCGTTAATTATAGCTTCCAGCGTTATGTAGAAGATAATCCGTGAGACAAGATATGGAAGAATGACGTGCCATTCAGTAAGACAATGCGTAATGGCCATTCTATGCAAAACATAAAAACATAGGAGATATTGTTACAAAATTAGGTCTATTCTTAGGAAAAATAATTTTATGATCCAAAAACATTGAAAGAAGTGTAGAAGCAATTATTGTCAGAAGCAATCTGGGCATAAGTATTCTTCATAAGTTCAAGGTTGAATGACCTTGGCATTCAAGAAGGGCAAGAAAGCTTGATTTTTCTGAGAATTATAGAAATAGTTAATGAACTGTGAATTTCCTAGAGGCAAAACAGATGGGCAAACAATAACATCACTGTCAATCTGTGTAATCTCCAAAGCCAAGATTATGGGCTGGAGGCTGGGGGCAATTTCCTTTATTTAGTGCCATGACTTGGCCAGGATTTAGCTCTCAGAATTTTCTAACCTGTAACTAATTAACTGAAATAGAAGCCAGGAACCAAGGAAGAAAGATATCACAACAAAATGGAAAGTGTAAATTCTATCAGTTTCCCTTTGGTCCACAGTGAAGCGGGAATTCAGTAAACCACATTGAGGTAGGGTGGCTCAGCATATAGGATAAGTGTGTGAAGTGAAGGTATTTGCATGTCCAGCCTTGAAGATCATCTAGGTCATCCTACTAGGAAGGTGGCTGAAGAATGAGATGGTTGCTAATTTCCATGTAAACCACTCTTCTTTTCTCTGTATACATGGGGGGATCCTGAACATATTTCAAAAATAAGGAAAGTATATATTTATCCAGTTACCAAATAACATTCATATTAATACGACTTTAGAAGCAAAGCAATAAAAATCCACAACCCCAGAGAGCTAACATTTTAGCAGGTGGCCAGGCAATGAAAAATATTAGGTATATTGGAGTTGTATTACAAAGCAATATATGTGGCAAAATATAATGGAAAAGCATTGTAAGGATTCCAGAGGTACATTCTGAGAGACTGACATTTTAAATAGAAAATTCTTCCTGGGAATGAGATACTTGCTCAGATACATAACATATTTGAATATAAGAGTAATATGAATGAATAGTAAAACCAATCAATTTCCAAACAGTGGGAACAGCATGTGTAACAACCCAGAAAATGGGTTGTATAAGCCCAAGGAACTGAGTTTACATCACAAGTAGCCATCTAAGCCCAGGACTCAAAGGGCTAGGAGGGCACAAATAGATCCCAAGGATTTGCTGGCCCATCCTTCTAGCTCAAACAGAACTCCAGGGTTCAGTGTGAAACCTTGTCTCAGAAAAACAAAAAAAGGTATAAAGTTATAACAGAAAATATGCACTGTAAACCTATGGCCTATACAAAGTTTGCATTGGTATATACCCAGGTACACAAACAGGCAGACAGACAGACACACACATGCACAGACAGACACAGGCACAGACAGACAGACAGACACATACACACACACAGACACAGTAAGACAGATACAAACACACACATGCACACAGACATACAAACACATACACCAGAAAAGGGATTTTTGTGGTGTGCTCCAGACATCTTATAGACAATATTTTAGTGATGGACCAGTGAGGAGAAACAGAAGATAGAAGGGAAATGAGTTCTAGAATTACTGGGGGAGACTGTGCCCATTATATAAAAGTTTGCAACAGAACTTTGAATAAAGGAAAAGAACCCATTACACTCTATTGTCTTACCCAACCAGAAAACTTGACCATGGCAGGTTTTTGTTTTGTTTTGTTTTCACATTATCTTTTCGTTTTGTGTGTGGTTCTACTCTAGAAGCTACAGGTACTTCAAAATGTTAACATCAGAATCAAGTTACTTAGGACATCAATAATTCTGTTTATAATTGTCTTTCAGGTGTTGGCGCTTTTAGAGTGTATAGGCCATGTGTTATTTCTGGTAATTGTTTTTATATCTATAACAGAGTAAAATATCCTCCCATTCATGGTGATCAAAGGTAGGACAGAGTTCAAGAACTCAGGTTGAAGTACCTATTCCGAGATGTTGGTGAGTGACATTTTGGAGAGAGAGAGCTGGCTGTATGCACAGGAGTGCAGTAGGGAGGTTCAGTCCAGAGTAGTAAATACAGTCCATCACCACAGGGAGAAGGCTTGGGAACTGAAAGATGAGACTAGCTCCCTGAACAAGTGAAGGGCAGAAGATAGAGAAGGCCCTGGGGTCCTCTAGCCTATAACATTTAGAAGTCACACAGACAAGAGAAGGAATGGCTAGCTCATTGGTGAGGATAGCTAGAGAGTTATTTTGGAAAAAGTTACAGATGTGAAATTTCTGCTAAATAAAAGACTAAGGATTTGATCAAAACAACATACTCTTAATTATATATTATGCTTTATTTAGAAAATATTTTGATTATTATGCTTGATTTAGAAAAATCATCAGTGAACACACCTTGGTAGTTAGAAAATAGATGATTAAATGGGATGGAGACATGGCTCAGCTATTAAGAATGCTTACTGAATAAACAAGAAGAGCAGAGTTTAAAACTCAGTACACATATAACAAGCTTGGCATATCACAGAGACTTCTAACCCCAGTTCTGAGTGATGAATGTCCTCTACTGTTCTTTGACACTGGTGCACACACCCAGTCATCCAAACACACACACACATACATACAGATAGAAATTAATTAAATCTTTAGGAAATATTTAGAAATTTCAGAGATATGGATAAATGTCAGAGACCAGCTCTGGTAACAGCCAGGGAGTGTACAGAGGGTGTGAAGTCATCAGGGACAACAGGAAAAGAAAATAGTCCTGTAGATGGGTCAAAACAAGCTCTTTATTTTGGCTTTTTTCTTCTCTCTTTCTCTCTATCTCTCTCTCTCTTCAAGATTTTCCCTCTCTATACAATTCAAGCTTTTCCTCTTTATACAATTTCTTTCTCGTACTTGAACTTATTTTCTGCTCTATTTTTTCTACAAATCATACACTCGTGCGCAAGCGCGCATGCACACACAAACACACACACACACACACACTCATTTATACATGTCTTGTGGAAAAAGATTTTTTCCCACAAAAACATACACACATACATGCATACATATTGTGGAAGAAACAAAGCTTCAACACACATTGGCCTCATGCACACACATCTTGTAAACTTTAAGACATACACACCTTACCAATACATCTTGTGAGCTTCCTCTTTCCTTTTTTTTTTTTTTTATTTCTTATACACCTATATACCTTTTAAACAAATCCCTCTACATAAGAAGAAATCTCATCATAATCACAAGTCCTATTTTTCCTAGCAAATGTTTACAAGTTAAAATCCTTATCTGCAGTCTATACTGAAGCAGAATGTGGAGGAGAGAGGTCAAGAATGGCCACATAGTTTTAGCTTTAAGAAAACTGAAAATCAAGCATTGTCCTTAAACGATGCAGCAAAGAATAAAATAGAGATGATTACTATCTTTTGAAAGGCCTCTAGTTATAACAAACTAAATTTCATAAGTTTGTTAAATATCAAATAGTAAGTAGGCAGTTGCTCTGAAAACCAGGAAAGATGTGCTGGCTGGGTCCATTGATATTTGAGAATTAAAATGACATGAGTCTGTATTAGGTCATCAGTTCATTAGTTTAAATAGGAAAGAAAATAAAACTTCTGGTATTGAATCTGAGAAGTCCAGAAACGAAATAGGACAAGTAGAAAGAACAACGTGCAATTGAAAAATATAAGAATTGGAGGGAATTGTGTGTCTTCTGTGCAAAAGCAAAAATGAATAGATACTAATACAAAAAAATGTGTGTGTGTGTGTATACATACTGAAATGCAGCCTATATTTTTCTATTCATTCCATAAACCCTAGTGTATACCAGCTACTTATATGGAATTTGCAGCTTGTAAGATAAGTAACCTAAAAATGGTTGGAAAAAAACAGGAAAATTCTACCAGATATACACAGAATTTTACCAATTTGTATAATGGATTTGAGTACCAAGGAACTTAAATATCAATGCGATTTTATGGAACCAATTACCCACTTTGCCAAAGGATGACTGTGTATAAGTGCATATATACAAATGCATACACACTCAGGATTGAGTTTAAAAATCCAAAGGGAATGAATTCAAATTGATAAAAAGACAGACAGCACTATGAACTGGGACATTGCTATAAAGAGACATATATAGACACAAAGGAAATGCAAAAATCTTCTGCAAACAAAACGATCGATCCCTAGCCAAGAATGCCAGTAAGGGAATCTGGTAAAAACCCATTCCCCTCCACTCTGTTTAATGATTCAGGGACAGGAGTACAATAAATTTGTCAGTGTGCTAACAGGGACTTCTGGTGGAAAACTGGAGGGAGGAAGGAAAGGAGATGATCATTTGCTTCCCGTATGCCCATTAGCTCTCTTCTATTTCTCATATGTTCATTTCCTGTGGAGACTATGAAAAACAGGGCCCAGTATTAGAACCAAATATTTGAAAACAATCTAAGAAAATGTACTCTATGTTTGGTGGTATAATACAATTTATAATAATCAGTATAAGGAGATATTGTCAAAAGGTCTTAGGCTATGTCCTACAGTTTTGATAAAAGGAAACAAACAGACACACTGCACACTGAATTAGAAGATTAAATTAAAATGGAACATATACTTAGGAAGAATGTCAAGAATAAAGTGTTTATTAATTTATTAATATATTTTATATATAATTAATATTTTATTAGGTTTATTAATTTATTTATATAAACCTACATAACAATTAAAATGTGTAGTCTTAAACACACATTTTAGAAGTACAGATGATTTAATAATGTAAAATGGTGAAGAGATAAGCAAAAAGTATCATAAGATTACAGTCATTTTTTAAGATTTCAAGCATTCAGTTTCCTTACTTTCTTACATGTATTAACTTTTCTCTACAATATTTTTTATAAAGAATGATCAAATATATACATAAAGCCCCCTTCAGTTTCAGTAAAGACAGACTGAGATTTTATCTAACACAAAATCTACATTGATTAGGAAACTAACAAATGTTTGAATGCAGAAAACATAGTTGGAAGGCATTTCCCTAGATAGTCTGCCTTATTGCAAAGCCTACTCCTCTGTTCCGACCCCTAATGGTCTCTCTCACTAGAGCGAGTGAGCTTCAAGACAGAGCTCCTACTTAAATGCTCTTTAAAGGGACTTTTGAATTTAGACCACAAGGGCATGAAGAATTACTAGATGAAGTAAGGCTAAATGATGTGATCGTAAGGCTACTGTCTACAAAGCGTTCCATGTATCCCTTGTCACAGTCCTGTGGAAGAAGCAGGGCAGATGGTATCTTCTGAGCATTCTGAGCACTGGGGAAGCTACACAGCTTCTATACAAACAGAAAATTATGTCCAGAAGTTCTTCTGAAATCAAATATTAGTCCTTTAATCTTACAGAGACTCATCACAAATTACCTAACTCATCTTTCCATCCACATATACATGCAGAACTAGGAACAAAACTGTGTTCTTCCTGGCAAACTTCCCTCTCTGAATTTCTTTTCTGAAGATCCTAGTAAAGGAATTGAACTCATCAGTGTCTGAGGCTATGGGAATTCACTGAAGTGTGTGATAAAGGCTACCCTTGGGGATCTCAGTGTTAAACGGTAGAAATTCATCTTTGTTCCACCTGTGTTCCAGTTTTATCTTGTTTTGCTACTGAAAATAACAGAAAAGAATTTAGAGCATGGGTACTATTTCTATCCTGCTTCTAATCAAGCTGCACATGTACTTATAATGCATGTACGGTATGGTTTTTCCACAACACATTTATTAAAGTTCAATTTCTGTGTTACTTAATTTTAAACATTTTCCTCTTTTGTCTTTGAAAAGACACCGACAAATAATAGTTCTGTGGACGTGGCACCTGAATGAATTTTTGGTTGGGAGTGTTCTCCTGTAGAAGTGATTGTCACCTCTGATCTGCAAATTCTCCCTGCAAAACACAGACCTGTGTTCTCTGAACACACAGCTTAGGCTCAGGTATCTGATATGCTTCCCACAAAATCATTATTTATTTCAATAGTAACTTTAAGAGAGATGTTGGTGCTGGAGCATATCATAGTGAAAGGTGATGGAAAACCACAGCTCAGGGATTCACTTCCCCTAATGATGTCTTAGACTCTGTGAAATATGCAGTCCATGACCACTCAATTACTAGTAGTTTGGAATGTTTATTCTGAAGACATCTGCCTACTGTACCCAGATAAAAAGTCTGTGAAATCTTTGTTATAATCCCTAGACTATAAACCATGCACAGAAGAAAGACTTCATAAATTTCTTTAGAGCTCCCTACCTGAGTTTTTATGTGTATCCAAAGAATTGGTCTAGAAAAATGCAAAAAGAACAGGAAGGACTAAAGTCAGTCTCTGAACTTCCTTTGCTTAACTGATAGTTCTCTTGTTTTCCAGTGCTTGTATTGTTTCATTCCTGTGTGTGCAGGCTAGTTGTATGTCAACTTGATAGAAACCTAGGACTGATTTGGAAGAGAAACCTCAAATGAGAAGAATAGTTCCATAGATTGGCTGGTACGCATGAGTGTAGAGCATTTTATTGAATAATGAGTGCTGTGAGATGGTCCAGCTCACCATCATGGACGGTATAAAAATAGGATGAGCAAGTCATGAGGAGAAAGTCAGCAGACAGGGTTCCTCCATGGCTTCTGCTGGAGCTCTGGCCTACAAATCTCTGTTCTCACTTTCGTCAGTGAGAGACTATAATATGTTAGGTGAAATAAAGTCTCTCCTCCAACATTGCTTTTGAACTTGGTATTTAACACAGTAACAGACACCAACTAAGACCTTAAGAATCAGGAAGGAGCTCACTCCTGTATAACTCCTAATGGTTAGATACATGGAGCATATTTCTGCTTCTCTCTGAGATTGAAAAAGAAAATAGCAGGCAATGGTGTCTGTCCTCCGAAAGCTTACACATTAAAGAAAATGCATATAAAGTGCTCTAGGCATCGAAAGAAGGAATTCTTGGCTATTAGCTATTTTATTCTTTAAAAATATCGGAGTTTTATTTGACTATTATTCTGTGTGTCCATGTTCATGTGTGAGTGTGGATGAATGTGCATTTTGAGGTAAGAGGACAACTTTGTACAGTCGCTCCCATGATTTTCTCCTTTTCAGGTTAATTTACTTTTAATTTTTTATGTGTGGGTGTTTTCTGAATACATGTATGTATATCACATGCATGCCTGTTGCCAGTGAAGCTCAGTAGAAGGTATCAAATCACTTGGGCATGGAGTTATAGATGGTTGTGAGTTATCTTGTGAGTGTTGGAAACGAAACTTGGTTTCCCTGTAGGAGTAGCTGGCACTCTTAATCCCTGACTCAACCTGCTGTCAGGCCCAGCATTTTCTTCTTATTACAGAAAATCATCATCAATTTTCTGCCAAGAATTTACAAAAGTGATTTGCTGCTTAAATATACACGACTCAGTATATGTTTTATTTAAAATGGTGAAAATATTGAACCTGGTTAAATTTTAAATGTGTGTCAAAACACTCAATTTGATTAAATATTTATAAGGTTAAAATTACATATGGTGATGCTTCAGGTGACATACAAATCATGTCAATTTTCTCAAAGAGATAATAAGCATTTGGCTCCTTATTTTCCTTCTATCAGATCGAGTCTGTTGTGTCTTCTTGATATGTAATTATTCATTCCCTTTTCTCCATGTCCCTTCTTTAACTTCGTCTCTATCATCTTCATTTCAATTGCTGCAAGAGCCTTCTCATAGGTTTGGTTCTTGCCTCTGTATGAAATGAGCTCCACTATCATTTTTTAAAAATGCAAATCAGATTAGAACACGTTCCAGCACAAAATTTTTAATGGATTCAAATTGCCTTCAGCATTAAGGCTCCAAGTCTGTGACAAGACATACAAATTTATCAGCAGGCTTTCTCAGTTCCTGATCTGCACCTTTCTATTTTTTTTTCTCATCCCTTGTCATACTTAATCAACTTCAACTATTTGTATGTCTCAACTTTTAATTTCAATTCACATGTGATTCGTCTATGTAGAGTATCTTCTGTTCCCAGTGCTTCAACTTGGTTTCTAATAATCACATATCATCTCATTTGAGTAAGTTTACTGATACTACATTCCCGTGATGTGTGGTCACGGCTGTCAACTCAACAGTATTTGGAATAACTTAAGAGACATGTTTTTGGTGACATCGGTGAGGATGTTTCTAGACAAGTATGAATGAGGAGAAAGGACTTTCCTGAATGTAGACAGAACCAACCCATGGATTATGATCCCAGACTAAATAAAAAGTAAAAGAGGAAAAATCCAGCAAAAGACCAGCTTTCATCTCTGAATTCTTTCTGTCTCTGAACAGTGTGACCAGCTGCCTGAAACTTCTTCCTGCCACAACTAGTCTGTCTCCTACATGAGTCTCCTATATGAGTGCTGTCACTAGAAAAGCAACCAATGCAAAACCCACACCCAGAATAAACACATCCTCTCTGGACATAACACTCTTACTATCATTCGTTGGCATTAGAACTCCTTATAGGTACACGAAGTCTCTCTTAACACTTCGTGTCCAGAGATCAGTATTTATCAAGCACATAGTGAAATTCTTGGTAACTGATTGAAGAATAAAGGAGAACAGAGCAGCATATGGACAAACGGCTTTTCAGTCATGTTAAATTTCTCTCTTTTATCAGCATGTTTTCAGTGGCCCTTTGCAATATTATGTAAATTGCTTTCCGAGATTGCAATTACAAACACAATAGCTATGCCCAAAAAGAGTTACTTTTTTATTGGAACATTAAAGATTACAGCTTTGCAGAATAGAGTTTTTGGGTACTTTGGCAGTCTACAGAGACTGCCAGTTGTAGATGCCTCTCTTTCCTGCTGAAATCGGCACTCCTTTGATAACTCTGCTTCCGACAGTTATTACTAGGCTCATCAGGTTTCAGATATAGCACCTAACTGATGTAATGGTACCATGAAAGCTGCCATGTGTGCATTTCTAAGCTGATTGTCATTTGTATTATCTTACAGAAGAGGCAAATAAACCACTCAAATACATAAAGCATTGTTTATATATAGGCCTCTCTTAAAATGAGGCAGATTTGCAAGATGTACAATTAAGTTTTATGGCACTAAGGTTTTGATTTATATTATCTGTATGAAAAAAGCAGGCTTTTTTTTTTTTTAAAGAAGCCTTGATGAGGCAAGGCAATGGCACACCATCCTATCCAATAGTGAATCCCAGCAATGAACATTCAAGCTCTCAACTGCTGAAGCAGATATAAATACAAAGAAGACATACTTGCTGTCAAGAAATGGCTCATTTAGACATGGATTTATTAAGAAGAAAGCTCCATCTTTTTCTATCTCCCTCCCTCCCTCCCTTCTTCCTTCCTTCCTGCTTTCTTCCCTCTCTCTGTGCCTTTCCTTCCTCTCTTTTTGTTTGTTCTCTCTCCATGATCCATATTTTTTCTGGATTCATTCACAGTTTTCTGCCTGCTCTTTTCTACTTCTATGGATGACAATCCCTGCAGACATGTGCTTTTTTTTTTTTCCCTAGTATGTACTACAGCACGGATTTCATGACCATGGTAGAGGAAATTTTCACGTGACATTGTTCAGGGTGTTATTCTATGCAGCAATAACAAGTTTGTGGTTGATAAAAGATGCATAAATGAAGAGCCATTGAGAACTCTGGGTCTTTTATTCTATAGAACTGTTCCTATTATCCTATGCCATGACTCAAAATACTACCAGTGTGCCAGCAACTATTTTCCAGGTTGAGTCCATGTACCTTGCTTATCCAGTGTATCCCACAAACATAAGATGGTAGTTTAAGCCTTAGATAATCTCAACTATGAGATTCTATCACAACCTTGTAAAAGATCATGTAATTAAAACGACAGTTCTTATTTTCATATGTGTCAGATGTTCAAATCATTGATTTCATTATACTGACACATAGCACCATTTTGTAAATGCTTTCTCCTTAAATCAAGGCTCTTTTGGAGATACAGTTTCATTTTTAGTTATTAATAGATCATCTGCCATATAGCTTACAGCTTATAGCATAAGGCTTATCACTATATAACCTGTCTATCTTTTATAGAATTATGTATTATAAACATAGTGTAATGGAGCTTTTTTATTAATCATAATTCAAGTAAATTTTTAAATTGTTGTTTAGTATGTTATTTTAGGTCACTGTGGCCTTATTTTAGCTTCTCAAATGTTCTGAGCTCATATCTTGCAATAATGTATCAAACCTTTCCTCTTGTGTGGATATTTCCCTGTTCCACTTAAGCGCAAGTTAAATGTCACTTCCTTGGGGGACGTTTCACCGATCTCACAGATTGAATTTTACTTCTGAAGCTTGCTCTCTTTTAATTTCTAGAATATTCCCTCATATTCCTAAAATGTTAGACTGGCTGTGTGCAATTAATTCAGTAACATTTACTTTACCATTCCTTAATGTGCATACTCCACCACCATTCTCTCATAGCACCCATTATTCATTGCAATCCCCTCCTAGTTTATATCTAACCATCTGTGGGCATATCTAATTACGTTTTCTTACACCTCCACGAAGACACATGATAAACCCATTTTCTCATTATGTTATTCTAGTACTTGGAATGGTGCCTGAGGCAAGCTAGATGCTCAGTAATACAGAATGAATGAGTGGGTGAATGAATGAATAACCACCAAAAAAAAAAAAAAAACCACCAAACATCTACTTTTATTTCATTTTGTGAGATTGCTTAAATTTGTTCACATAAATATAAATGTTTTTAAGAGATCTTACACTTAAATTTTAATAAAAAGTATTGTTTTTTCCCTAGAGAAATGTGTTATTGCGAAAGGTATATTTTGAGTAGAAAAGGAATGCTAATACATTCAGGTGATGTATCAAAGACAGAACAAGGCATATTTTTACATAATCAATTCACAGGGGTTGAAATATCAATGAAGCCAACAACACAGGGAGGCTTCAGGCACAAAGGTTAAAGATATTTCAACTCTTCCACAAAACATGGGGCTATTAGCCATTCTATAGTCTAACAGCATTCTAGATGATAGCTAGATGGTCAGTACAGCAAATTGGCTGGAAAAAAGTAAGAACATTGTGTGTCTTTTCCCAGGAACAATGAAACTGAGGATTTCTTAGTTAATTGAGTTGACAATGTAAATAAATGACTATGTAAATATCCAAGTATGATCTTTAAAATCTGTAATGGATATTTAAAAAAATCATCTATGTAAGAATCAAAGAATACAATTTGATGGAAAAAAGAAGACCATTCTTTAATAATAGTTCATTTCATTGGGTGCACACTGCAACCATACAGAATATTCAGAAAATATCTGAGTGCCAAGGATAATACTCAAATGAATATATGTGCTGGGATAAGGCAGGGTCAGTAGTATTTTTCCCCTAGGTGTTTCAATATAGAGTCAGGCAAAAGTAAAATGCTTCATGAGATTTACTCCCATGTACTGACTACCTCTATAGTGAACAGGAGAAAATATGAAATATAATCAGAAATGACTCCAAATTTCCTCGTGTAGTTGATAAAGATGGACATGCAGATGTGAACACAATTATGTTTCTGTGGGTCAGTGAAAGAAACAGAATGTGGTTTCATGTAGGAGTATGATTGGAATAGGAAATATAGATTAGATTAGATTTCACAATTTGCTAGTTATTTTTCCATCTTTAAAGCTTGGCTTATTTTGTTTCATCTTTTTTCCCATGAGACATGTAAATTGCTTAAGCACTTGACATTGTTCTTTTAATTGAATAAAGTTGGTAATTACTTTTGAATGACCAATAAAATTTTTGAACTAGAAAATGATGAATAAATATTCCCTGTAATTCTACTGAGAAAATAGCTTAGGTCTCTTGTTAATGAGACAAATAAAACCTGAAATCCAACAGAGGTAAAGTGCAAAGTAGGGGGTGTGGGTCAAGTATACACAGAGGAATCACAAAACTTTATCTGGCTGGAGTCTCACTTGATTGTTTAGTAATCATTTCTCTGGAGGGAAAAAAAATCTTAATATTGTTAGTTTTTCTTCATGTGCAAGATATCAATTTGGATTTTATAATTTATTTAGGAGAATCTAAGGAAGACATATGAGCAGCTTTGTCCTAATGGAATCTGCTTGACAGAGTGTAGATGCAGTAGATAAGCTAAGTTAGTAGAATCTGGAGTCCTTGGGATACTTTGAGTACTGTCAGGAAAGACTTGAGGCAGCTTCAACCGCTACAGGAAGAAAATTGCATCATCATAGATCAAAGAGTACCTAGGCCTCAAAGGCCTTTCAGTATAGCTGGACTAGTCTCTAGCCAAGGAGAAGGATAGAAGAGAGTAAAACTTAATCTTATTTTCACCTTTTCTTTTTTATCATCTACATTTCTTTCTGTGTTTAATCTGTCAAACTCTTAGTCACAGTTCATTGGTACTTGACTTAAGCTTAACCCTCTTTTGATATAGACCCCTCTTCTTTGTGATCCTTGATGACATGGTAGCATCAGCATGTCCTTCTTTATAGTTTCTAAACATTTTTTTTTCTTTTCAAATAAGCCCAATATCTGGCATGAACTTTGAAACACCAACTTGTGAGTGCATGAATGTACATATTGCATGTGTGTGTATGTTTATGTACATTTGTGTATATGTGTGTAAATATGTATATATATATATATATATATATAGACATAGAGAGAAACACTCTGTGTCTCTCTCTCTCTTTCTCCCTCTCCCTCCCCCTGCACCCCTACCCCCTCTCTCTGTGTACAGGTATACAAGTGCATGGTATACAAGTCCAGGAAAATGAAGTCTCAATTCTTAACATCTGTGCCCCAACACAAAGGCACCCAAGTTTGTAACAGAAACCCTACTGAAGCTAAAATCGCATACTGGTCCTTACACATAGATAGTGGGAAATTTCAATACTCTATTCTCACCAAAGGACAGGTCATCCAGACAAAATGAAAAAGAGAAATACTGGAGCTAAGAGAACTTATAAGCCAAATGGACCTACCAGACACCTACAGATATTTACCCAAATACAAAAGAATATACCTTTTTCTTAGCACCTCAGGGAAACTCTATTCAAAATTCATCATATGTTTGATCGCACCTTGAGAGGGAGGCCATACCTGACACTGCCTGGATGGCCAGGAACTTGAGACTGGATAGCCCAGAGAACGAGGGTAGAACCAAACATGACTGGCAAAAAAAGAAAGGAAAGAAAATAAGAAAAGAAAAAGAAAGAAAGAAAGATTTGAAATTTGAAAAAAGAATTGAAAAGGTTCCTAATAATATTCTGTTATATTCATAGATCGGTGCTAGGCTCAACCATTATCAAGAGCCTGCCTCCTGAAAGAGATGGAAGTTGGTGAAGAGACACACAGCCAGACATTTTGTGAAAAATGTGAGATAAATTGACAGTCTCCATTTGGTTCCTCCCATTAGAGCTACAGGAGATCCACAGAAGAAGGAGAAGAAGGATTGTAGAGGCCAGAGAGAATGAAGTAAACTAGGAGGAGAACACAGAGACTGAAGTGGCAATCATAGAGCCTGCATGAGTGTGTACCAGGTCCTCTGCATATATGTTAGGGCTGTTAGCTTGGTATATTTATGAGACTCCTAAAGTGAGAGTGGTATATCTGACTCTTTGCCTGCCCCTGGGACTCTTTTCTTCCTACTGTGTTGTCATAACCAGCTTTGAAATGAGAATTTGTGCCTTGTCTTCTTGTATCTTATGTTGTGTTTGGCTGACAACTTTTGCTGATGTGCTCCTTTCTGAAGGAAAGTGAAAGGAAGAGAGGGGTGGAGATTGGGAGCTTGGAGGGGTGGAGACAAGGGAAACTGGGTATTGTATGAGAGATGAATTTATTTTTAATCAATAAATAAGCACCACCTGTTTTTCTTTTATATACACAAATTAATAAATTATCAATTTTCTATGCATTTTAAAAATTCTAAAGAATGGGTGAAAGGTTTTATAGCCTTCTCTGAGCTGTGATTGACTCATACCATACTTCCTTATCTGTAAGCTAGGAGTAGAGAAGTTGAATATAGATGAACATGCTGAATTCACCAACAGACATATGCTGCTAAGCAACGTGTGCCTTCCTGGATCCAGAACTAAAATAACCAACTTAGTAATAGCAAAGCCATCCCCGGAAAGCCTGAGGCAACAAAATTTAGTCTCTGATCAGCTCTCACTTCTCTCATTATGAGTTTGATAATTATTTCATTTTAAGTGCACTTTAAAATATAGGGCTACTTCCATAATGACATGCTTCCATGACACTTGTGTAGGCATAGTGTATGAGTTGTTTGATATTTACCAGTGCATTCTTCTAATTAATGTCTAGTTATAAACTTTATTTATTTTAATTACATCAAATAGTATGTGTTTATGAAATTGAAAATCCTTAGCAAATAGTAGAAAGAGAGACAGAGAAAAATAAAAATGGATAATTTGCTTCTAAAATTAATCTGTTTCACTATTGTAATTATTTACTATGTGTATGTAACTCATAAAACCAAGATACAAATCTCATATGTATACAAAGTTTCTATTTTACTTTATTTAAAATATGACATTTATTTATTTTGTGGGTGGCAGGTGTACATTCTACAGTGTGCGTGTGAAAGTCAGAAATCAGTTTACAATATCTAGGTCTCTTCCTCTACCGTGTCAGTCTTAACAATTAAGGTTGTTTCGCTAGGAAGTTAGTGTCTTGACTTACTGAGCTATTTCACTGCCTCAGAATATGATCTACTTTCAAAATTATCAAATTTCTGGAATTTTATAATGAAAGGCAGTGATGGCTTAAATGCTAGTAGAATGGAGACTGTTTTATGTACTTTAATCTAAATCTGTTCATAATCAAATTCCCTCAATTATAGATATGGAAACTGAAATAGAAATACATCTTGTCAAGAACTCAATTAAGCACTGGATATGCATTTCTCTTGCTACGTGTTCTTCATAATAACTATCCCAAAGCAATAGAAGGAAAATGAAGAAAACACTGTGGTACATGAAAGAAGAGAGGCAGGGAAGAAGGTAGAGAGGACAAAGACAGGAAGGAAAAAAAGCTAGAAATGTGAGCAATTCATATAAGATCTTCTGAGATAGAGTGGAAAATGGTTCCTATTGAAAACATTATAAGAATGTTTACTACAGAATAGTAGAATTAATAGTAATACTAAAAACACATACATAGACAAAAGTAATTAAGATGTTTTCTATAATAAGACACAACACCCCAATTAGACAATACATGCTAACAAATAAGAACCCCAGTGTCAGAAATCAGTTGCCTTTTCTTGAGATGATGGTCTGTGGGCTCCTATAGACCTCCAAACTCTTGTCCATTGTCATTGCTTTGGATTATCCTCCAGTATTTGAGGATAAGATCCTATTATTGAAGACATGACATACTTGATTCTAGATATTTATCTGGAGGCTCCATTCTCACTGGTAAGTTTTTGTACTGCTGTGAAGTGTTATGCACATTCCTAGAGGAAAAAAGATTCAGCAGTTTACATAACTGCTAATTCTGTGAGCTACAATGGCTATCTCTCCTGGCAAGATAGACCCACTTGTGTGATTATACCATTGATGTTTTTTTATTTGATTTAAGGCCTGTTCCATATGATGGAAACTAAAGATAGCACCAATATTGGGCCAGAAAAATTGAGGCTAGAAAGTTCATAGGTCTTAGGGGAGAACCTCTTACTATTATTTTGCTAAATGGAAATACTATTTAAATGACTTATATTGTCTTATCTGCTGCACCAATAGATCAGTGGGTGGGAAGCAGATGAAGTCCTGAGGCAGTGTATATTTTTGACTTGGGCATGGTCATCTGAAGGACCTCAATGCCTCAGATCCACAAGAATTACAAGGCCTTCCTTGGTCCAAGTATGGATATAAGGAACAAGTAGACCTTTTGTTAAAAGTCCTATTTGCAGAAACTGTCAACCACAGCTTCTTCTGCCTAGATGACTGCCACCTGAAACTGTGCTACATACATTGACCTACTACTGAGATTAGTTAACCCATCTCCTGCCCTTCATCTGTATACAATGAAGCAGTCTCCTTTATCAGCTATATATAAACACCCAGTAGTTTCTTATTCTCTATATGTTGTCCAGTGGATGATTGATGTGCTAATTGGCATCTATTGGAAAAAAGAAGCTTCTCTAAAGAGGGTTGAGTGATTCACTGATTCTGGAACTCGCACAGTTTTGAAGTTCACCTGACTAGAGCAACAAAGGAAACGAAAAAGGGCAGGCACAGTTACAGAAAAGCTGAAATTGGTGAATCCTGTCCCCTGGTAGAGAACCACTAACAGCTCAGAAAGTTAGCATGTTTGATATCACTGAGTAATGAGGCAGGTTTATCATATATAGCTCATAGTGGAGGTGAAAGCATGCACAAGACCTGTGAAAAGTCAAGCCAGACAGAACCCCAGCAAGGATCTCAGAGGGCATGAAGTCTCAACTCTAGCTGTGGAGCTATTGTTATTTCATAGCTGTGGAGAGGGAGAGGGAGTTTTCTTTAAGTGTTAAATCCCTCATACTTCACCATGATCTGTGGTGAAGTACATCACCCTCTAACAGTATTGCGACAACACAAATGGGACTCCATTGGTTTGAAAAAACAGAACATGAAGTTGGGTGGATGGAGAGGTGGGGATGGTTCTGGAATGAGTTGGGGGAAATGGGCACATGTGATTGAAATGCATTGTATGAAGTTTCAACGAATGTATAAAAATGATTTTAGCCAAAGAAAAAAAGGAGAAGATAAAGGACAGAAAAAGAAGAATGCAATTAGTCAAGTGGGAACGAAAGATGTGAAACAGGGAAAAGGGCTGGTTGAAAAGAGAAGTGCAGAGAAAAGAGAGAAAGGAAAAAAAAGAATTGGTAAGTCAAAAGGCAATGGAGGAAAAAGAGAATAAAAAAAAAGACAGAAATCAATTGGTCCGACTCATGAAGTAGTTTTCATTTCCAGTCACAATTCAAAAATATACCCTCAGTATATCAACTCTTAAAAAAAATGTATAAAATGTAATTTAATCATCAGTACTGTATAAAAGAAAGAAAATCTAATAACAAACTTAAAACCTCTGTATAACATGTAACGGGTAAATGGTTGTGATATGATAACTACATTTGCAAAATACAAATTAGATATTGAAAGTTAATTAAAAGGATGATCAGTATTAAATGTTATCGAAAGAATTCTGAAGTTTTTCATTAAAAGGTTTTTTAAAATAAACATTCAAAATTACATTTTATTAAAATATTAATAAAGATTTTTTTCGGTAGACATCAAAGCAGTTTTCGATGAATCAAAATGTCTTTTCTTAACTATTTCCTTAAACATGTAAAACACAGAACTTAATTGGTCTAAGGATCTGTTACAAGGTGTTACAGATTTTGAAATATCCAAAAGTCTTTTGTTTAAAGAAGGAAGGAAAATATATATGATTTATGTCATTAATAAGAAATACATACTTCCCAATTGTGGGATGTCTGTATATCTGTCCAATATTTTAAACTCTGGGAACAAAATAGAAAAAAAAATGTATGTGTTTTGCTGTCTGTGTTTATAAGTGTATCTAAAATGATACAGTAAGATATCCCTTCAGACAGTCCATGTGGGAACCAAAGCCTGTCTCAAGATGAGTAATAGTTTTGATTGGCCAGGAAATCAGGGATGGGATGGGCAGTCTATGCAGTGAGACAAAAATGCTAAGCAATCCCATGTATCAGACAGAAGGAGGAAGAACATTTTGGCTATGACAGCTTCTGAGGCTCCAGGAGCAGCTGGGGATCTGGGTCATGCCACGTTGATCAGGCATTAGCTGCAGAATGCACACATTTTGTTTCCAAAAGACCCCATGTTTGTGTGAAGCAGATGAACAGGAAAATGGAACAAAACATTTCAGCAACTTATTCCTACTATGTCATTTGCTGTCATGTCATGTTTGATTTCATGAACGATTCAAATTACAAGTACTCACATTCTCAGTATATACATATACATATATATACATATATATATATATATATATATATATATATATATATATATAAAATCCCTTAGCTCCAATTACTGATAGAAAAGCATCATGATGCCTGATGTATCAGTAATAGTCTAAAAATTTGCTTCATTTGCTATTGCTATATTTAGTTGTTTTTGGTTTTTTGCTTTTCTGCAATACAAATACAAAGCTTGAAAAATGCTTTCAATAGGAAGGGACACGTTTTGATTCTAAAATACTTTCTTTATCATCATTATTAAAACCTAACCTATAAGCAAAAGGACATCATATGGAAATAAATACCACACTGTCTTAGAGGAAATCTTTGTATAAAATGTATACTAGTCTAGAATAGTGTAGACATGAATTAATTACTCAATAAATACTATAAAATATAAGAAATAGAATCTAAAAGATGGCAGACAGCACTCAAACAATTATCCCTGGGGATAAATTGGAGGCAACTGGAGAGTGGTTTTGCTTCAAGGCAGGGAATAGCAGAAATGCAAGAGCTTCACCAGCACAGAAAGAAAGGAAGCACTGTAAAACATAACAGGAGTGAGTTTACAGTCTGTTTTCTTTTTTTTTTTTTTTATTGAAATAATTATTTTCATACAGTGTGTTCTGATCATGGATTTTTTTCCTTTCCTTTCTCCTTCCAGATCCTCCCTGCCTCCTCAACCATCCAACAAGTCTTATGCAAGATTTTTACTTGCTTTGTCAGAGTCATCCCAAGGTATTTACATATATGTGGCTATCCTGAAAGGTATTGGCTTGTTTGTCAGTGCTGCCCTGGAGTGAAAGAAACTGAATACAGAGGCTCACAACCATGGCTGAAGACAAAGAGAGAACTTCAGAAAATCGTAGTTGCATTTTTAGTAATGGATAATGGGGGGGGGGGGGAATGCTGTCCTTGCAGAGGAATAACTTGTGCTGGAACAACCTTCTTAGAATGGATTTCTAGGTAGATCTAGAGGCAAAGATTCTTTCCTGCAAACTGTGCTGGTGTCATGGTACTAAGTCTGCACAATACCACTACTTAGAGGTGAAATCTTGACAACCTATCAGTTTTCCAGGAGACAGAAATCTGCTCTGATCCATAGACTAAGTACATCAATATAGACGGAATTGCTGCCCAAATGAACACTCTGCACTTCACAGAGACAGGCCAGGCACTGGTACTCACCCAGGGACTGCATGGAGACAGGATTGGTAGGTCTATATCCATGCTAGTTTCCAAATACAGACTCCACCCCTCACTCGGTTATCTTTCTCTCATTTTTATACTTGTATTATTTAATATCAGATTTCATTTCGGTGGACAAGCATTGTCCTGCCCTATCCTCTTTTTTTTCTTCTTTTCTTTTTTTTAATAGACTTTCCCAAAAGGAAAAATGTTGCCCTAAACTTGAGTGAAGCCCTGCTGTCAGCCTCCTGAGCACCTATGATTGTTTTAAGCTGTTTGATTGCATTTATTTTAACTTTATCTTTCCATTTCACCTTTAGCTGGAGATGCCTTATCTTCCTCATTCATCTTTATTTACTTCTTCTAGTTACTTTCCCATCTTCTAGATTTTCTTGGCTTCTCTGATTCTAATGCTAGTCTTTCTGTTTATTTCTTTTCCATTCCTATCCGAGTACCTAATATCATAACATATAGTGTAGAGGAATAGCCCTGTCTATATTCTGGGGGCTACATACAGAGGCCTGTGTGTTCTGAATAGAATGAAGACATACCTTTAATCCAATATTCAGAAAGCAATGGTAGCAAACACCTCTAATTTCAGTATTCTGAAGGCAATGGTGTTCCACACCTTTAATCCCTAGAAAAAAAGTGGAAGGAGACACAGGAAGCACAACTCAGAAGGAGTCCCTGTCACACAGGAAGTGACATCTGAGGTGAGTCAGGGTGAATGGCAGGCAAAGTAACTAATAAGAGGAAGAGTTAGCAGAGTAAGGACATGCCCAACTCTCATGAGAAATGGTGGGCTCTCAGATCAATAAGAGAGAGTTACATACTAGTTGTCAGTTAACAGAGTCAGCTAAGAAAAGTCAGTAAGAAGAGTCAGTTGAACAAAAAGAGCCAGAGTTCAGAAGGAGCTAGTCAGAGTGGCTCAGTCAGCAGTAGATCTCAGAAGGCTAAAACTGAAGCCTTCTAGGTCCAGACTAGCAGTTTAAATGTTTTAGATTGTACAAAGTCTTCAGCTTTCCAGTTCAAGGATTAAGACTAGATTGTAAAGAAGCTGAAACACTCTAGAGCTCCAGGGCTGCAGGCAAGAACCAGTGATTTCATTAGAAAAAGCAAAAACTGTTCTTTGCCCTGAACCAGTGTCTACATCTGGTGAATTGACATCCACATCCACATCCACATCTACAACTACACATGCATCACTATCAATGTTATTCTACTTTTCCCAGAATACTTTAGTTGAAGAGGTTATTTTTTTAAATTGGCTATTGCTGTATTTTCATAGTGGTTATATCCATTGGTACTAGCTGCATCTCCAGTTTGTGTTTTAATGTTGGAGCCAGAATCAAGCCTGGTGCTGTGGGCCTGTGGGTTGAGAATGTACCTACTAATCTGTAAATGTAGTCCAGTGTGGGGAGGATTGATAGCAAAACTTGGCTACCACCTAATCCTATTTGAACATTGCAGATAATTGCCACTGAAGAAGCACAAGTGACTAAAATACCCGTTGATCACACCATCCTAGTGGAGAAAGTCCCAATACAGAACCAAAGACAGATGAAAGGGCAAGGCAAAATGACTCCTCCACACATGACTAATTCCACAGACATGGACTACAGTGAGTGTGACTCAGATGAAAACACAAAAGACTGAAAAAGAATGATCATAAGAATGTCTAAATAGATGAAAGAGAGCATGAAAAAAGTCTGAAGGAATTAAAAGGCAACACCATTCGACATGAGGGATCAACGTGTAATATAAAAGAGTCCATTCTAGACTGCTGAAATGAGCCAGACAGTGGAGTCTCTGCCTAGCAAGTTTGATGGCATGAATACAGATCCCTAGTATCATTGGAAAAGCCACACATGGGGCATGTATCTGTAAATCCAGCACTAGTGAGGCAGACAGATGGATGACTGGGGCTTGCCAGATGGCCAGTGCTGTAGAACTAGTGGGCTGCGGGTTCAGTGAATGAACTAATGAATGAACTTGTTTTAAAGAAAAAGATATAAAAATGTAGAGAGAGAGTTTGAGAAGAACACCCACAGTCTAACTTCATCCTAACATACACGAGAGAGAGAGAGAGAGAGAGAGAGAGAGAGAGAGAGAAAGGCACACACATGACTGTATATCCACAGGAGCCTACATGCAAACACATACACCACACAAACACAAAGAACACAACATAGAGGTCATACTTACATACACCACAGCCTATCCACATGTACCTTAGGCAGAGCACAGTGATGTAGCATAGTGACAAATGCAGGAGGAGACAGAACAGCACTGTGCAATGTAGCTTGGAAGAAAGTCTGTCACTCAAGGTATTTTGCTGGTATGTCTCAGACCAGAGGCAGACTCGGAATTCATATAAAGAATTTTGGTTACTTAGATAGCCAGTATGAAACTCTGACCAACCTGCAATTCAAAAGCAACCAAAATAATTGGGACAATGGTTAGATTTGATTTATGATTAAGTAGTCAATCAATGAATCCATCAATTTAGATAGTTCAAATCAATTTCAGAGTTTAAGAAAGATCCACTTGAAATTTATTAGAACACAAGTTTATTACTAATTTATACAAGATAGAGTGAAAACTCTCTAGCCTGGTGTTATAAAATAGACCATACTCTTTTAAATTTTAATTTCTGATACTAATGGAATACATTTAATATTTGGCATGGATGCATGCAGAATAAATCTTTGTCTTGTTTGGAATATAACTATGTGACTTATATTTTTGTTTGCAAAATCTGGCAATCTCATTTTTAATAACAAAAGCCTGTGAGAATAGTATTCCTGTACACTGTGCTAGGACTCCATACTTTAGAAAAATAATAGAAAATGATTTTCAGTGAGAAATGCAAGGAATCAATCAGTTCTAGGCATCCCTAACCCCCAGGTCTTGAATAATGAGGCTTGTTTCTTTGAACTATTATATATTTTTAACTGAAAACACTATTACTTTGTCAACATAACATTTAGAACCATATATTGAAATTATTGTGGTGTCAGGATGTTATTTTTAAAGTTCACATGAAGTGTTGCCTCTGTGGGGTCTGTGATAGACTGCATTGTTGAAGCAACAGCAGCCAGTGGAGGCAGGACAATCTTCCTACATTTGAAAACCAAGCCGATTTTTTAAAGAATGAATTGCAGCTTAAACCGAGTTCTGAAATAATAGTCAGGTAGTGATAAGGAAGCCTTATCGTGAGTTTTTAATGTGGTTCCAGGAAACAGATTATGACATTTAAATGTTTCAGCATGAGAAATGATAACTGACGAGGAGCTCAACTCCACCATAGGCATCAATAGCAGTTTCTAAATTTGTTGTGTCCCATAGCAGAGAGCAGATTTTATAGTAGCTCATCCAGGGGGATTGGTTCAGGAGGGAGGGGCCAGGGAATATCATCTCATATTTACTCTCTCAGAGTCTTCATTATCAGTCTCCAGTTCTAGTCATAACTCTGCTAATAACATGTGGGTTTAGTTGAGGCTGAAACTGTATTGCCTGGGGTTTTATAGCTTGTAGTATTACTATCCAGACTTAGGAAGTCTTTATGCTCTGCAGAAGCTCATGAGTTTGGGGTTTAAGGCAGTGATTTATTCCCTTCATATCTTAAATAGCATGGAGATGAGACTTGTGACATCTAGTTTAGATAATGAAAATTTCCTGGAAAATTTACTTCTTTTAGATATCTTGTCCCTGCCTACTCCCTACATTTTAATACCCAAACCAACGTGAGCTTTTAAAGCTAGTTCCCCAAAGAGAATATTTTTAATAATACAGAAAATAGTTTGGACATGTGCCAGAGTTCCAGACTGTAGCAGAAATATTTTGGCTGCTTTTCTCTTTGTAGTGTTCGTTAATAATAATAATAGTAATAGTAATAATAATAATAATAATAAACAAAAAGCCATTGCCTTCAAACAAAGGAATCTACAGAATTTGTTCTATTTATTTGTAAAACCTCTGAATGTAATTAGTAGGGAAACAGTCACACAACTCTTTAAGACATCATTGTTGTCTGAAGGTCATGAGTGACAGAGCACTCATTCTTAGACACATCTTACACCTCACTCTGGGGAGGCAGTTGCTTCTGGTGAGTCATGGACAGTGCACTGCTCTTACTGCCTTTGAACAGAGAATGCAGAAAGGTGATACAGGTCACAGCACTAGAATATTCAGGGCAGATTCATTATCAGCCTAACTTCAGAAACCCTTTCAGTGCTGTTTGTAAATGCTACACAAAAACGTATAATAATATAATTTCAGAATTATTATATCTAAGGCATAGAATTATATAACATAGTCCCATAAGAGAATAGCAGGCATAATAAAGTTTTGGTTAAAAAAATACTATTTTGAACCCAACATTCGGCATTTCAATTTGTTTACCCCTGGAATAATACTGTCCTAAAGAACAGAAAACATCTTAAGACGCTTTAGGCTAGTCTACTCACTCAATTAGCTGCATTTTCTTACTCCGAGAAAAATAAGAATACAATAAAAGGGTACAAACTGAATGCTGAGCACTTGTACCTAAAGAATCATCACAAATAATAACAGCCTATTGTAATATATGTGGAGAAATACAAAGCATGCTGCTTAAAAGTACAAACCTCCACTGAGAATGCATCCATCTTTCCCTGGCTCTGCAGACTTTAGCTGAATGTTTGCTCTGTCATCTTCTCAGGCTGTGGATTTATGTTTGTTATTAATGTGTATATGAACACTTATTTGTGTGCATGTTTTGTGTGTGAGTGTACATATGTGTGAAAGCATACATGCACATATACACACATTGAATATGGACACCTGAGGACAGCTTTGCATGTCATGGTCTGGAATTCCATCTACTTTCTTTGAGACAAGTCTACAGATTGATTACCAATTATGTGAAACTGTCTGGAAGCAAGGCTGAGGGATCATTCTATTCCCCACCTTTACTCCCTACTGGGATTAAAAGCATGTGACCTCACTCAGAATTTTTATGTGGGTTCTGAGACTCAAACTCAAGTCCTCATGCCTGTGAAGCAAGAAATTCATCAATTGAATTATCTCCTGAGCCTTTCATTTGTTTTCAAATTTCTGTAGGAATTGGAGAGGAACATTTGGTCTTTCAATTAAGCAGCATGGCTTCTCTGGTAAAAGACATACACTGAAAGAACTGAGTGATAGCTAGGAAGGAGCACATCCAAGGGCCTTATGAAGGGATCACATTTAGAGGCCTGTGGGATCCAGATGAAATGCTCTGAAGGCAATGGTAGTGACAACTTTCATCCCAAACTCTGAGAGTGAATCAGAGTGTACTCTGAGATTGAATCAGAGTGAGAACATACCCAATTCTCAGAAAATAAAAGGAGCTTCTCAGCTCACAGGCAAGAGAAAAGAGAGGAGAAGAGAGCAAGAGAAGTTCAGTTCAGTCAGGCAGTCTGAGGCAGAGACACAGAAGCAGTTCAGCAGAAGGAGGGTGAGTTTGGGAGAAAAGAGTCAGTTAACAGCTAGAATCAGTTTGAAGCCTCCAGAGCAGTTCAGTCAGAGAAATTGCAGGTGTCACCTAGAGTCAGAAGAGTTTAATCAGAAATAGTCAGTGAGCTCTGAAGTTTGAACCAGTTGGCTTGGAGAAGAATTTGAGCCAGAACAGTGAGTGAGTTAAATCAGTCAAGTAGACAAGACAGTTAAGTACAGCTTTGAGTTCAGAAGGAGCTAGTCAGAGTGAGTCAGTCAGCAGTAAGTCTCAGAGGCTAAAGCCTTTCAGTTCTAGATTTAAGATTAGATTGTACCGAAGCTGAAACCCTCCAGAGCCAGGGACTGAATTAGTCAAAGAATAAACTGCCTTTTAACCAGATTCTATATTTACAGGAATGATAAGTAATGTTAGTAATAAATATTAATAATAGATATTAACAATGCTAACACATGTATGTATGTTCAACACCTGGTCCACAGGCTGCATATGCCCAAGGATAGCTATGTATGCTCCCAACATAAAAAAATAGTTCTTAAAACATTGTGAATTCTTTTCTATGATTTTATTGTATTTTATTTTAACTTGATATAATGTCATAAGCAAAGCTCATACACAAGAATCACACAATTGAGTTCCAAGAGTAATTTGCAGTGAAATGGGTGGAAATATTCAGTGATGAAAGGTGTTCAAGCCTGACAACTTGAGTTCCATTTCTGGAATCCATGTTAGAAAACTCGGATTCAGTACAGGACATCTGGAATTTGCATAAAGGAGCACTCTTATTGAGGGTCGGGATGAGAAGAGAAGGAAAATCTCCCAGAAACAATCGGGCTAGCTAGCTTGAAATACATCACATGGCTGGAGTAAGTGAAACTTCCTGAAAGAGGTGGAAGGGAGGAACTGATTCCTCAAGGTTTTCCATTCACATAGATTACTCATGATCACCTTCTCCTACACACATCACACACACACACACACACATGCACACACACACACACACGCACACACACACACACGCACACTAGTTATTATTAAAAATTAAATATGAGAAATGCAAAAGAATGGCACCACGTAGTGAACTTCTGATTTTTTGGTGGACTTTGTTCATGGATATCCTTGGTATATTTGCCCTACATGCTGTGGGTTGGAGACAGCTGAAATTTGTGTAAGAGTCAATTTAAGCATGCAAACTGTATACAATAGCTTCAAGTATATAATAAGAAATTAATGAGTACTTAATATGTCCTTTGTACTAGATACATTTCTGCATATTCTAGCTAATTTCATTTTGAAGCCACTGTAAAAATGACAGCTAATCCCCATACTTCTCGTTATAGGTGATAACTGAAGGTCAAAAATTCCAAGGCTATTAAGTGAAACACTTTACAACATAACTGAAAAAAGGGAGTCAATAAAATGACAATGGATTTATAGACAAGATAAGTAAGATGAAGAAACTAATTAGGAAATTTCTGAAGTAATTAGATGTAACATCCATTTTTCTATATATTACATATGGGAGAACTTTAGAAAATTAAAATGACCTATTCGTTTACTCTGAGTGTGATATTGGGGAAATTTAACTTAGATTTAAGCTCTTCCACCGGACATATCGCATGATATTGTAAACTTTCATTACATCTTGCATTACACGTGGGAAGTGATGAAAATTCTGTCTTATTTGCACTAGTTTCAGTTTGAATGGATGCACAGAGGGACTGAATATTGGGACAGTATCACAATAGTTACTCCAAAGCCATTGTTAGGATTTATGTCATATGTGAGTCTATCTTTCTATTTCATTCTCTTTCCTACCCACACTGTAAGGTGTAAGATAAAGGGCACACAAAGGAAGCCAAAATTATATACAGGAAGGCAAAAGCTTTTCAACATAATGACTTAGAGACAGGAATTTCTATTTTCCCATTCTTATCAGATAATTTTAACGTGTAGATGGACTGAAATTAAGTTACTCAGAGGTAGAAAAGCTGGAACAATAAAAAGAAAATCCATTAGCTCAAGATGCCACACGCATATAAAGGTTACATTAATTTATACATTAAATGTTGCTCAAATACAGCATGTCAGCGGAGGGAGTATACGGGAAAGGTAGATAATGATTTGGATATTCTGGGCTTTCACTTTGGCACTTTGCTCTTCTTACTGTGCAGTAAAGATATTCATAAAAGTTAAAGTATTTCATCTTTATCATAATTTCAATATTTATTCTTTTGCACCTCTGTATCTCACTCCAAACTGTCCTTTCTAATTGTTTAAAGAATATACTTTAGTATCCGAACAGTGAAGGAAGTGGAGACCTCTCTGGAGACATCAGTGGTTCCAGGTCAGAGCAATGCCCACCTGGTGTAATCCTATCATCTGCGCAGTATGCAACATTTCTGTTTCCCAGTGTCGATCATATTCTCAGAGTTTTACGACCTTGTCTTTATATTAAAGTAGTTCATGCTTTTAATATTATGAAAATCATTCCAATCACTAAGTTGTCTCTAGCAACTAAGAAACAGAGCTTTCTATTTCCGCTGACCTGTTTACACAGATTGCTATTAATGTCTCCTAGTGTTTGCACTGTGCTGAAGGAGTGCCCTTGTTTTATATTTGAGGACCTATGACAGAATAATGTTAAAACAACTGAGAAGAATCATTTACAGCAGTTTTATTCCGTCACATGGGGGAAAATAACCAAATAAATCAACAAAGCAAATGGGTACTAAAACAAGTACAAGCAGTACCTATGAGTGACAGAAATTATGGCCTGGGATCTCATTACATCTCTCCATAATGAGCTTTCATACAGGAATCCCAACACCTGCCCATTCAAGAGGAATAAAAAACAAGCCATTATGAATTTACATTGATGCCCTTGATTTACTAAAGATGCTGGTTGGTAATGTGAAGTTTTAGTTATGGAAATTTCTTTTATGAAAAGTTTGTTTTATTTTGTTTTTGTTAAAAGTTATACAATTATTTAAGTTTCATTTTTAAGAGAATCATTAAGAGGTAGATAGAGGTGTCTTTTGCCTACACTTTCTTAATAAAGCATTCCCCTCTACAACGGTGACTTACTCCATAACAAAACAGTACTTATAGTCATCAGTTTAAAATGGCTAAAGTATAAACATTATTTGAAATAACTATGCTTGCTTTTTCAAGGGGATTATAGTATTTGCATTTAAACCTGAATACCATGTGTTAACTGGGTCATCAAATCCATACTTGATGACTGGATGCAAGTTATCTGTACAGAGAGGAAAACTTCACCTCCTCTACCCAAAATATTTCAGTGCATTTCACTATGTATGTGCTTATACATGCATACACCCAGAAATATACATTCATGTATGCACGTAATTATACAGCGTCCCTCAGAAATCTTCACAGATTTCTTCTATTTTATCCCTTAAGATAGAGCATTTATTTTATTAAATAAACAGCATAATAATTTATGTGTGAACACTCATTTAGAGTTTAGAGATAAAGCCCATATTAATTAGTCTACTACTTATTTGACCATTGTAATTTTCTAATTGTATAAACTGTATGCATGTGTCCCCTTAAAGTTTGTTTACTGAACCCTTCACTCAGGATGATGATAACAAGCAGTGTGTGGTCTTTTGGATGTGCTTAAGTCATAAGACCAGTGCCATACAAACAGATTCATGTTCCTGTAATGTAGGCACTGGGCATTCTTACCTCTTCTACCACATCACAACAGAAAAAACAACTTTGCTTAAACTAGAAAATGGAGATTCATCAAATACTGAGTTTCGTCTTGGATATCCAAGCATCCAAAACTGTAATAAATCAATGTCTGTCATTTAGAAGATACACATACAAGTCAGTGTAAGACCTCAGCAGAAAAATATATAAAAAGTCCTTTCCTATTGCCTTTAAGTGTGCATCCTACAACATGTTAAAGTGTGTATTTGGAAAAGGTGAGGGTGGTGGCTTGAATAGGAATGGGCCCATATGCTCCTATACTTGAAGGCTTGGTCATTAGGAGGTTTGTCCTTGTTGGGGTAGGTGTGGCTTTGTTAGAGAAATTGTGTCACTGGGGGTGGCTTTGGGATTTCAAATGTTCAAGCCAGGCCCACCCAGTCTCTCTCTCTCTTTCTGCTGCTTGCTGACCCAGATGTAGAACTCTCAGCTACTCCTCCAGCACTATGTCTGACTGCATGTCACAATGCTGCATGATGATAATAGACTAAACCTTGGAAACATAAGTGACCCCCAATTAAATGCTTTCCTTTATAAGAGTTACTATGGTCATGGTGGCTCTTCATATCAATAGCACATTAACTATGACAGTGTGGATAAGATTTTTATTTAAAAAATCTACTTTTTTAAATATAGTCTCTCAACATAAATTACAATTTACTTAATTCTCTTTGATTTACATAATCTTATGCCAATCATGATTATTTTTCCAAAAACTAAGTTTTTTGATTCTTCGTATTTTTTTCTGTTCATATTTCACTAATATCTATCTTAATTTTAGTATTTATTTCTTTTGACTTGTTTGGAATGTAGGCCCTATCTTCCTGTGTCTCTCTCTGCCTTTGTGACTTGAGATGAGATCTCCCATTGAACGAGAAACTCACTGTTTACTTTGGGTTTTTTCACTGTAAGCTCTTTGGATGGCCTTCTTCCGCACCTCCCCGCAAGTGTTGCTTACACTTGCATGTCTCTTCTATGGATTTGATCTCAGGTCTTTATATCTGAAGAGCAAATACTCTTATCCTGTAAACAGTCTCTTAGTCCCCTCCACCTTATTCTTTGAAACGAGGACTGTCCCTCACCAATTCAGCTAATCTGGTTGGCCAGTCAGTGAGATCCTAGAGACTGACTTGTCTTTACCACCATCCAGACCTGAGGTTACGAGTGTACACTACTATATGACCCTTTTACATGGGTACTAGACATCCTAACTTTGCCCTTCTTGCTTGCATATCAACCACTTTAACCCTAAGCCATCTTTTAAGTTCCATTCCAAGATGCTCTAGCATGATTTTTACAAGCTGAATAATAACAATAACAACAACAACAATAATAATAATACTGAAACCTAAAAATATTTTGCTTTCTGTATAACCTTAAGTTTTAAACTGCAAAACTTTGTTTGCATTATAAAAATTGCTTTACCTTCTAACTAGTAGCAACCTCATGTTTGATCTGGGTTGTTTCGGGTGGCATTCATTGGCATCACATTATATAATAGTGTAACCACTGCAATGTATGCTTCTTATGTGCTCAGAACCAAGACTACAATGAGGTCAAGTTTCATCCACACGTTAAATTCCCAATAGTTAATGTATAAAGAAAGAAATTTAATTTTTTGTCCTTGCAGTTTATTGCTGTTTCTAACTCTGCTAATTTATTCATGTCTTAATCTTTCACCCACACCCACCGTACAATGCTATATCAAAGTCACAAATGAAGATTAAGTGTTATTCTGAAAGAAGTGTTCCATGAAGCACAAACTTTTTATAACTAAGAGTCATTCTAATGGCTAAACATGCTATTTCACTGAAGTTATTCTAGAAAAATAATTTAAAGCAAATTATGATTTCGGTAATTGTTTACATTTGTTCTCTATAGATCAACTCCAGATATAATTATATCAAGAAAAAAAAACATGTTCCAATTGGAGAAAGATGTTCAGTGCATGTCAAAATTGGTAAAATTTTTTACATAAAGTGCATCAGCCTTGAATATAATACAAAAAAAGTCCAACACCAAATTAATATTTGTGAATGACTGTGTATAATATGTTCATAGTATAGAAGTCAGGTGTTCATCAATAATTTTATGCATGACCACAACCTAATAGAAGTCTGTGCCATTAATTTTGGGTCTGTTTATGATAGCTTTGCACACTAAGTATTGGTAGAGTTAGTACAGATGGAATTGGAGTTAATGAAAACAAGTTAAATGAAAAACCTGTTTTGATTAATCTTGATCACTAAAGATACTTTTAATTTACAACTGGATTTCTATTTAGTTTACCTTTTCTATTTGCCTACATTATTTAAAAATCATTCTCCACCTTGTCTTTTCACTTGTCTTCTACACTAAATATGATTACATCAAATAGACCAATTTGCAGAAGGAAGAAGCTAGATGGATGGTGCTCCAATATGCATAAAAGTACTGATTCTAAATCAATCATAATATATCAAATATCAGTTGTAAAGTTTATGCCATTCTGTCTTGAAAATCTAATGCCCAATAACAAGCCAGAGATGTTCAAATAGTCTCCTGTCTCAGATAAAATATGAAAGATTATGAGAATATAAGATTATCAGGACCATTCAATACCATTAGAGATTCTCTATCTCATGTGCACAGACAGATTTACATCATGATCTTAAATTTTAGATATATATTTTATGAATTATCAGAAACTAACATAATTAATAAACATCAAAACTATATCAAAACATATCTTTAAGAACATGGAATCAGCATCAAGTTGCTATGGTGAGGACACAGTTAATAAAAATTTTAATGTGATTTCACCCCAGAAGGAGATTTTGAGAAATATTTCACAACTGGGTCATAAAAGTAGGTCAGGAACAACCAAGTAACAGGATAGTTGTTTTAAAGTGCAATAGCATTTTGGTAAAATTACAAAATATAAAACTTTTTCTACCGTGAAATATTCAAAATTTAATTTACTATACTCAAAAACGACATGATTCTGTTCATCTATCTTAATTTGAGAAGGACGGTGATGGAGGATTCACACAAAATTATTTGAAAAGTACATTTGAAAATTATGCAAAATTTTGTATTCAGTAAAAGACAGACATATATACCTATGGTATTGATTTCTCAATGTTCATTTTACTCAAGTAAGTGCTTTCCTTAGCAATAAGGTCTAATTTAAAGTTCTGGAGTGTAAACTAGAGTATTGGAAATTTCCTATAATGTTTGGAGTCATTTGGACCTCACTGACTAAACACTTAAAATTTTTTTCTGGGACTGGTCTTACTATTTGTTTTTCTCTACTATCTAGTCGGGGCATCCTTCATCATCATATAATAACCCAATCTTTCTGTGTATGTGCATAGATATGTTTTTTGAAGTTTCTGAAGTAGTGGGTTTCTACATGACATTTTTAAATGTCTTTGATGTTATTTATTCTCCCTAATTTTCTGCTTTTCCAAAAGCATCTGCTCTCCTCATATTTATCACTTCTGCTTCTGAAAGGATTTAAGAAATATAACATGAATACATCCAGGCCTCACCGCTGGAGTACTAGCAGTCATGTACTAGAAAGACAAGCCATTAACAGTCCCCTCCCCAACCCCCAGGAGAATAACTTCAGTTTATCATCAACCAGCAGGAATTTCCCCTTCCCAGGCACAGTCCTAGCCCTGGATCCCCCCATCAAATTCCTAACCAATTAGTTTGAGGGAGGCAGGACTTGAGGAGCTTTGAGCTAATCAGAGCTACAGAAGCCCTGTCCCCAGACCCCTTCCCCTGCACCCCATAAAATGCCAAGGGATCAGGGTCTGCCTTCCCTGTTTCCTGTGTGGAAACTTGCTGAGGGTGGAACCCAGCACGTTGGACAATAAAGCCTCATGCAATTACATCGATCTGGAGTCTCTTGCCTTCCTTGAAGGTCACACCTTGCTCTAAGACCCGGGACAGGCACTAGCCCACCCAGTCCTTTCAGTTCCATACTTGCCTTTTAACCTTTTATAAAAATGAGTACTATCTCTCCTGCATTGAAAGTCTCTTATTCCCTGACCTCTGTGGGTATTCAAAGCAAAGCATATATGTCTGAAGGTTCAAAGATAACATCCACATGTGAGAGAACAATTATGACTTTTGTTTCTCTGGTTTTGTATTACTTAACTCAGAATGAGTGTTTCTATCTCCACCAGTTTACCTGTAGACTTACTTTTTATTAATACCTGAGTAATACGCTATTATGTAAATGTAACATACCTTCATTATCCATTCATTAGTTGATTGAAATCTAGATTGCTTCCAATTCCTGGTTATTGTGAATAGAACAGTAATGAACATGTATGATCAAGTCTCTCTGTAATAGGATGAAGAATCTTTTGGGTATATGTCCAAGAGTGGTATACCAGAGACAAGAGATAGATCTATTTTCAAGTTTTTGAGGAACACTTACTGGAATTTCCCTAATGGCTGTTTGAGCTTATACTCCCAGCATAGAATAAGTGTTTTCCTGTTTGAGTATGCTGCTGTGGTGGCACAGCAAGGATAATAAGAGGCATTCTCATTTGTGTAAACCTTTCCAGACCTCAGCAGAGGGAACCACCATCATGACAAGCACTATACTGGACAGTGTAATTCTGAGCATCTGAGCTCAGGTGTTTTTATTGATCCAGAACTCCTCAGGTGTTCTACTGAAAGCATGTGCAAATCATGAGCCATCAAACATCCCCCACATTAATCCAAACCTACAGCCAATACAAAATGCCAATATCTAGGCACCCTTACCCAACAGTGCAAGAAACAATGATTTTACACATAACTAAAAATAAACTTCTCTAACATTCCCCTTTGTCCACATTCATGCCAACATTTCTTGTCACTTGGTGATGACTTGTCACTCTCTTCCTTTCTCTCTCTCTCTTTCTCACTCTATTGGCTCTTAGCCATTCTGAGAGTAGTAAGATGAAATCTCAAAGTAGTTTTTATTTGCATTTCCTTGAGGATGTTGAATATTTTTCTGGAGATATTTCTCAGTCATCTGTATTTCATGTTTGAAGGACTCCCATGCCGAGTACTTGACTGGGAACCATGTATCCTGACATTGCCTTGCTCTGTATCTTCCAGACCTCCCTTTCTGGTAGGTGCCACAGAGTTGCCCCACTAAATGATAAAGTCATCCATCCCTGGTTAACAGCTCTTACTTACCCACTCCAGTCTCCAGGCAGGAAGCTCAGATTCCTTCCAATAACTACACCTACCCCTGACAACTCCACCCATATCTACCACATATATGTAACCCCCTTCTCTAGACAGAAACATTAGACTTCAGTGCCCAAACTCTGTTGTGGAATGTTTTATCATAGTCCTGTATGCTGTTTAAGGGGAAGGGTGCTTCCTGTGCCTTACAGCATGTAAAGGAATTGCTTCCTCCCTTTTGACACCTCTGTGCTTAAAACAACAAAGTAGCCACCCAGATCTCCATATGTAAAGGCCATTTGTTTACCTTAATGCAGATGAAGGTTCCCTATCACCCTCAATTTCTGCAGCTGGATGATCAGAGAAAACTCTGAATTACCCCCAGTTTGAACACCCACTGGCACAGACAACGTGTCTGCTGGCAGACATTGAGAAGTGTTAGGTTCCATTCATTTTTATAATGAAGGCCTGTGTGGAGAGAGAGGGAGTTTTGAATGAATAAAGAACCTAGGGGCTTGGGTAGAGAGAGATGAAGAGAGGTGAGCAGAGATGGGTGGGAGAACCATAGGGAGAGCTATATGAGGAGGCTATGGAGTGTGCTCTCTGCCTAAGCCACCCGGGTATTAGATCCCTGAGAGTTATCATGGCTCTTTATTAATATATTGCCATTGCATTAATAAGTAATACTTTAACACAACTCTCTTGCATTCTATGACTTGAGGATTTTCACTCTCCAAGGAGGAGTACTAGTCCCACACAGGCATCTCTATGTATCTCTGTAACATGCCTGAGGACTGTACATCCTATACTTGCTTTCCTCATCCTCTCCTCTTCAGTTAGGGACACCAGACTCTCATATTGACAGCCCCATCACCACTGATGAAAAGTCCTGAGCATCTGGTCCACACTCTCAAAGACTGGCTGGGAAACTCTTCTAACTATACAGAAGGTCTGTTCCTGGGTTTAGAAAGTTCACTTAGCTCAAGATGATCTGGGACTCCTTCTGAGAACCCACTGGAATATCAACACAGAGTTTCCCAGAGTCTTGATGAAAATGTCAAACAGCTGGTCAAACTATCACCAAACATCATTAGATGATACATGTATACATACATTATACATGAATGATGACCTCATTAAGTTTACTAATCATTTCTAATATTTATTACTTTGGGGGGGTAAGAATTTTCAAAATCCCCTCTTCTAATTATTTTAAATATCCAATGTAACAATGCTGATTATCTTCAAGTTGCAATGCAATACAAAATTAGAACTTAATTTTCCTCCCTAATTATAATTCCATAGAATTTTCCATCTTGCTCTCTTTCTATCTTCCTCTCTCTGCTCTCTCCATAACTCCTGGTGACCATACATTATTTCTATAACATCAATATTTTAGATTTCACATATAAGGTGTTAATGCAATTGTTTATCTGTGTCTTGCTTATTTTATATAACGAAAATTCCTCCAGTTTTATTACCACAGCTGTATATAATAGAATTTATTTTTCAATGTGTGAATAGATGTAATTATAGATAACTGTTTACTCTGTCTACTGAAGGTCACTAAGTTGATTCTGTACATTGGCTTTTGTCAGTTGTGCTGTACTACTCATGGAGAGACAAGTATCTCCTAGATATACTTGCCTAATAATAGAAGCAACCTTTAGAGAGAAATGAGAGCATACTGGGATGAAGAAACATTTGCTTGCCATGCTTTAGACAAAAGCTAATGTCAAGAGAATATAAAAACTCAGTTTAAAAAATCTGATTTACAAATAGAAAAATACTAGGAAAAAACATATCAAAAGAGACACACAAATGGTCAAAAGGAACATGATAAAATAGTCAACATAACAAACCACCAGGGCAATGCAAATTAAAACTGTAAGAGATAAGCTCTTTTGTAAGCTCAATTGGAAGGGTTTTTATATTAAAAGCAAAGACAGCAAATGCTGGTGTGGGTTTGAAGAAGGTGAATATATTAAAGTTGTTGTAGATATCAGGTGTTGATGTAGATGTTTAGATGTTTATTCAGGGTTTATTCAGATGTTAATGTATTGTTTTGTCTAATTAAATGGATCCAGCCCTGGAGCCCTGGAGCCCTGGAGCATTTCTGCCGCTTTATAATCTAGACTTAATCCTTGAATTGGAAGGCTTTATCCTCAGTCTTCCAAGACCTACTGCTGACTGAGTCATTCTAACTAGCTCCTTCTGACCTCTGATTATTGTGGTTCAAGACTCTCTGTTCTGGGCTTCTTCTTCCAAATACTGCTGTGTCTCTGTGTCTGCCTCAGCTTCTGTAACTCCTCTGTAACTGACTCTGTTCTGACTCTGTAACTTACTCTGTAACTGTTCCTCAAATCACTCTTCCACTGACTCGGTCTGCTTTTCAACTGACTCTTCAACTGAACTGCTTCTTTTAACTGACCAGACTCTAACTCCTATATAAATCTCTTTTAACTGAGCTGAGAGCCTGCCTTTTCTCTTGAGAGTTGGGCATTGCCCCTACTCTGCTAATTCTTCTTCTGATTAGTCACTCTGTCTGCCATTGACTCAAATTCATCTTAGATGTCACTTCCTGCTCTGGGTTCTGCTTCCTGTGTCTGCTCCCACTGTTTTTTCTAGGAATTAAATGCATGGCTCACCACTGCCTTCTGAATACTGGGATTAAAGATATTTCTACATTTCATCCAAACCACACAGGCCTCTGAATGTAGCTTTTAAACAGGGTTATTCCTCTACAAAAGTTGGTATATGCAATGAAACTGACTAAGAAAACAATGAGAAATGTTATAAGATTAAAATTAAAATGCAATCCAATAAAAATTCAGAATTTTTGAGCCCAGTCCCAATAGATACATCTAACAAACACTGGTGCACCTAAGGCTTGGGGTATATTGCAGAAGAAAGGGGTAAAATGATTGTAAGGGCCAGAGGGTCAGGGAGTTTGCTATGAGATTGTGTCCACTAGTAATGTCTGAAGCTACACCCATAAAGTCTCATAAGCATGATCACCCAGACTTTAGCTGAGCAGGTACAACAATGACAGACATAGCAAAGTAGACAGGGGCAATCCAGGAGGCCTTAACCAACTCAAAGAACTAAAGGTAATTAAGGATAGCTGAGAACAAGATAAATAGTCTTCCCCAGGGAAGAACACAGCAATTCAGGACCCAGTTGTCAGACCTGAAAACATACAAACTGATGAGGTTATATTTAGGAATATATATATATATATATATATATATATATATATATATATATATGTACACGCGCACACACACACACACATGCATTCATGCATGTAACAGCAATTAATGAAAAAGAGGGTATATGGGAACACTTGGAGGGTAGAAAGAGAAAAGAGAAATGATGTAACTATATTATAATCTCAAAATAAAAAATTAAAACTTTATCTACCATATGACTTAGTATAGATACCAAAACGAAATGAGATTCTCTTTTAAAAAGTTACTGCCTTAAAATAAAAGATACAATAATGATTGAACCTGTTATCAAGAATTTTCTACAGTATGTCATTTACCAGTTGTACTTTAAAATGCAGGAGATGTAAATGTGTATTATAAATTGTATTCAGGCTGAAAGTTATTGTTTATTACAAATCTATCTTACACTAAGCAAATACTAAAATTATAAAATGGACAAAAATGTATCATATGTACATATATATTATGTATTTAAACACACACACATACACACACACACACCTCAAACAGGGAGGGCCCAGTCCTAAGATGCAAGATGTAGAATCAGTGATAACACAGATACAACGTGGAAAAATTTATGTTAGTCAATATAGGTAAGAATAAAGTTCATCAAAAATGTGATTTTTGTTCCTAGTTACCAATATTCTTAAAATATCAATGCATGCTATATGTGTATATGTAGATGCATGCATGTCCCTGTTCGTGTTCATAATAAACTTTTAAAATGTATATAATTTTATTTCCTATGAAATTTAGATAGAGTTGTCTACTACACTAATTTACTTTTGAATTCTCTGAGGAGCTATTGACACTTGATGGCTATTGAAAGAGTTGCTCTTCTCTGGAAACCTGATGACAGGCAGAATGTTCATGCCCTAGTTGATAAACAAACATCCATGTACACATGTGCTGCATAAATTGGACTCAAGGAATTATTTATAACAACAAGAAATGAGAACATGAAGTTGGAGTGAAGGAAGAGTGAGGGGATATTGGGGGACCTGCATGGAGGGAGCAGCAGTGGATGGATCTATCAATGTACATTCTTAAATATATGACATGCTTAAGGAGAAAACAAAGGACATGAAGTCAGGGAAGATATTTGGAGAGATTAAGGAGGTGCTGGATCTAGGAGGGGGTGGAGGGAGGAATGGAAGTAAATATGATCACGATGCCTTATGAAATTCTCAAAAAATATTATATTAAAATATATGTTAATAAAAATGTTGGAGTGGTGGGAATAGGAACCCAGGTTAAGCACCTGTCAATATTACCAGAGATAGTTTATCACACCTGTAGTGAGGGTGGGAAACATGACTTACATGTTAAAATGGTAAGCTAGATCTTCATGGCTGTGTGAATAAAGAAGCATGATGCTCAGAAAGCCCCATCTCTGACACTTGATTTTATGAATCCCTGAATATTGTTTCAAAGTTTCCTCACTCCAAACAATATGTGCCCCCCAACCATGGTGGTAGCCAGTATTGAGAAACAAAAGAGAATCATCTACCACTGTGAATGCAGATGAACAGAAACTCTTCTTACAGTTATACGAAAACTTAAATGCGAAGGGTGAGCTCTGACATCAGCAAAATCAACCTTTAGTAAATAATTTTGTGAGCATTAAACAAAAGCTTAGGTCTTAGTCAACTCTCACCCAGGTATATTTGAGAGCCTTCTCTAATTGCCTTTAAGAGATTATCAGTTATAAGACAGAAACTCTCTTCTTAGATTCTATTGCTGTATAAAATATCAGGCAATTAGTTAAAATTGTTTGTGTCAGTCAACAAGAACAAATAAACAAAGAAGGAAATCTACGGACCTAGTTTGAGATACAACTATTTCATATAGACTTCAAATACTATTGATTAAAATGTCTAAGAGCCATGTGTCACCAGATGACAATAATACTCAGACAATAGGCTTCAGAGAAGATGTATTTGCATTTATGCATTATATCACAATTTCTGACTAGTCTCTACTTGCTCACAGTTCCCTGGCTATCATTACTTTGACACTTTGGGAAAGTATTTTGCAGAATGTCCCTCGATTTGAGTTTTTTTCATGTGTTTGCTTTGATTATACTGGTGTTATAGGTTCTTACAAGTACAGAGTTTTAGCTATCATGTCACGCCTTGTCAGACCTACACATTATCTACATGATTTGACTCTAAGGGTGCTCACCTTTGTCCGCTGATTAATGTATTCCTGTTCATGTTCTTCCACTGAGTTTCATTTATACGATACCCTTCTCTTTGGAACTGTCACTGTGCTGCCTGTACTCAAAAAGTGTGTGTGTGTGTGTGTGTGTGTGTCTACATGTCTGTGTGTTATAAATAACTTTGTTTCTGAAATATGTCTATGAAAATTATTTAGGAGTTTTTTTGTTGTTGTTGTTGATGATGATGTTTGGTGTTGTATTTTCTGAGTCAGGGTTTCTTTGTTGTAATTCTGGCTGTCTTGGAATTCACTCTGTAGACCAGGCTGGCCTTGAACTCAAAGAAATCCATCTGCCTCTTTCTCTTGAATGCTGGGATTAAAGGCATGTGACACCACTGCCTGGATATTTAGATTCTTATAAGAAAAATATTCCTTATTCTCTATATTTAGGAATTTTCTATATACCACTATGGGTTTTATGATATTTATTTTTGCCTTGGGTTATAACTGAGTACTGTGAATAGATATTTGTATTATAAATAGTTGTTAATAAAATATTTTAAGAAATGTTAAATGGATGATGTTTTAAATTGAAAAGCATAGGAAAAAAAAGTATTTTCACCAAAAATATTTCCTATTTTCCTGCCTCTGATTAAATGTGTGACTATTATTGTGAACAAAAATGACATCCACTTTTCACTTTCTTGATAATTTTTTGCTTTAATTTCAATTGTAATTGTACAGAATTTTGTAAGTAAAGAAAGATGAACTATGAAGCTGATCATTATGATACCTATTATTTCCATCTAAATACTATGTAAAATAAGATATGATATTTATTCCCTGTAAAACCTGTATGAGATCATTCTTTCATGTCTACAATAGAGACTATATGATTAAATGTCTTCCATGCTATGTCTTTATTTTACATCCTTAACCTTGCTATATCATGCACACATGATGCTGGATTGCATTATGCCCTGTGAGTTGCATTGATATAGTTGGAAGCATATTGAAGATGTCCCTACGTGAGACCTATCCAGAGATAATGGATAGGATCTCCCACTGTGCCGTATCACACTCTCTTTTCTCATGTAATTACTTTATAGTCAGTGGAGGGTAAGAATAATTATTGAAACAACAAATCTAACAAATGTATTCAAAAATTAAAATCATTGTCTAATTTTCAAATTTCTAACAAATTGAGCCAGTTATGAATGAGGATAATTACTACAATTTGTTTTGTGAATGAAATAATTTTATTATCAAAGTAAAAAATTACAAATATTAAACTTTATTTCATGAAGATCATCAGAGATACTTCCTAGTCATTGATTAATAGCTAATATAAATTGATATTGTTTTTCTCCCATTGGAAACATATTTTAGAAATATTCATATGAGCTATAAATTACATTAAATTTATTTTATTAAAGGTTGTGAGGAATAACTCACATGTATAAAATGTTTAAATATTTTTTTATAATTCTGTCAAGTACAGCTTTTAAAAATCACTTATAACTAATGACTTTTAATATTTTTATCAAATAATAGATATTTTTAGATATTTCTAAGTTTATGATATTTTTAAAAAGGAATGACTGTATTTAATAACAATATGTTGTGTTATTGAAAATTGCTTAAAATTTAAGTGCATAGTTTCCTAACTACATAAATGGAAAGTATGCTAATAAATATATTAATTATATGGCATGATGTATATATAATCAAGAATATAGCCTCTGGCATTGAATATTATTGACTATTATTTCTCTTATGAAATTTTTTATAGTATGGTCCTAATCACTATAGTAGCCTGTAATTAATTAAATGTACCCATATTGGTCTGATCCACGGGTAAACATTAAGTCTGGAATGTATCATTTTTTTAACATACAGAGATTTATTATATATATTTCATGCATTAATTTATTTTTCCACAATAGTTTTCTTTTTTCACAGTTTTTACAAGTTTCATACCTTAGACATATTCCATTTGATGTAATGTTATTTTAGTTTTTCCTTTTTAGTATTTCTGTAGGTTGTAAATCATCAGCAACTTAATAACCCCAAAATTACAGATAGCATGAGTGTTCTATGACAACTATGAAATCCTATTATCTTTATTTCCATGGAATATCAATCATTAACTCTTCATGACATTGTATCTATCTTAAAAGTCTGGTAAGACAGCTTATTGGAAGGCAGTCAAATTCACTAGATATAGGTCCATTAATGTGAAATTTGTCGTATTTGTGCAAAGGTATTGAATGGCAGAAGCCTTCTATTTACATATATATTACCATCATAAATTTAGCCAAATTGTACAACATGTTAAATAATGATTTCAGGTAGGAGTAAAGAAAAATGATTCTTCATTATATAACTTTATTTCGTGATTTATTCACTCATTCACATATTCATTCACTGATCAAACTTTTACCTATTAACCTGTGTATAGATCATACGCTGGCATTGTGAAAGTAAGGCTTCTTAGTCCTCTGCTTAGTCAGAGAGTCTCTTCTGAGTGCAGTTTCTTCTGGATCAATAATTGTTGTACCATTATAAATCTGATTAGAATATAGAAGTGGCATGAAGGAGTTGAGATCACCTGTAGGACGACTGAGTAATACCCACCTGCGTTATGTTAGTCAGGGAACAGTGATGGAATAAAAAAAGCATAAAAACTGAGACCCTCCAGATGGGCACAGAGAAATGAACAGGTACACAGCAATCCTGAGACAAAACTATCAGAACAAAACAAAGTAAAAAACAAGCAAGCCAGCAGACACAAAAAGAGCGTCTGATGCAGCTAGTCTTTCACAGAGGACAGTTTTACTCCCACTGCACCAGAGCAGTTTTAGAAGATGCTTGATGAACAACTGAGATTGAATAGAGTCATTAGTTTTTCATGTAGTATATAATGGACAATTTTATTTTAATATATTTGTTAAGTTATTAACTAGTTCAGTAGTTGCTTTTTGTAGAAGTTATTTCTTATTTTTCAAATTTCTCCTAATATTTCCACTCTCCCTATGAAAGGGCCCGAGAGTCTGAGTTAAACAATGATCCCTTGGCGTCTCAGGATTAAGCAACAAACTTCCTCAGGCTTCATTTCCCAGATGCTAGTTGTCAAGTACTCATAAGGGAGCCCCCTCCCATAGCAGATAAGCAGAGCCAATCAGTTTAAAAGATAACAAAGGCAGATTCCCACCCAGGAAGCTGCTGCCCCTGAACTGCGAAACTCTGAGCCAATCAAGGCTGTACACGCCCTATCCCCTGCCCCCTTCCCCTGTACCGCCATAAAATGCCAAAGGACAAAGGAATCGGGGTCGCCTTCCACTCTCCCTGCTTGGAGACTTGTGGAAGGTGGACCCTGACACTCCGGATAATAAAAGCCTCATGGGGTTGCATTGATCCTAAGTCTCGTGGGCTTTTTGGAGGTAATCTCTCGTTGGTAGACCTTGACAGGGACTTACGCCATGGGGCGTGAGGCCCGGGTCTTTTCACCTATTGACTAATTTTCCCTTGTGGAAATGCTAGTTTAAGCCCTTAAGATTACATGCATAAAACAGGTACACCTGAAAAATAAATTTCACATGTAAGTTATGGGGCCATTTTCAAAGTAACATTAGTTCATTAGATAATTACGACCTTACCAATATGGACAGTAAGCCCATTTTGTGAGTTCTATCATTTTAGTTGGTTAAAATATACTTGAGGACCCAAAATATGGTCAGTTTTTGTTGTTGTAATTTATTATATGTAAAATATTATATAGATGTTAACTAAATGCAAAAGATTAGTGGTCTACTCAGTTCAACTCTGTCATTGATGATATTTTTGGCTCCTGGATGACAATGACTGATAGAAATGTTTTGAAATCTACACGTGGATTCTTCTAGGAGTGGATTCTTCTAATTCTACTCGCAGTTCAGCTATTTCTTAAGTCAGATATCTAGAGGCTCTGTGACAGGTCACAGACATTCACATTTATTAGAGCTTCCCTTTGGTCATTTATCTTTAACCTTTGATTGTTATAGAAGTTATTCTGTATCTCTGGTGATTCTATTTATTTGGTGTGAAATTAGTACCAATTACTCTACATTTTTATTTATTATTTCTGTGTGTGTGTGTGAGTGTGTGTGTGTGTGTGTGTGTGTGTGTTTGTGTTTACCACAGCACTCATGTCAAAGTCAAAGCCCAAGTTTTGGGATTTGGTTTTCTCTTTTCATCTTTAAGCATATTTGGGTTTGGGGTTTGTCAGTCTTGGTAGCAAACACCTTTACTAGTGAGCCATCTTGCCTAGTACCTTGAGGTAGCTTTTGATCAAGTGTTAGCATGGTGTAAATTTGTCTATTTGACATATCTGATTTACATCTGTCATGACCTTCAGACACGACTTTTTTTTTTTGTTGTTATTGAAATGCTCAGAAGTCATGGGTGTGTTTGTATGTGCCCACACACTCCCCTGGTACTTTATTGACTGAGGCATATCTCCAGTGGCCCATTTCATGTTTTATTTTCTCTGCATTAGGCTATTTAAATCTAAGGTGACCATTAGTAACTGTGTTTTAATATCTACTAAATTTATTATTTGCTATTATTCATCTTGTATTTGATTGCTCTTTTCCACTCTTTCTGCCTTTTTCATGAAATTAATTGGTCACTGTGAGACTCTGGGAATCTATATTCTCTGTAGAATAAGAGAAAAGTTGAACAAGTTGAAAATTAAATGTACATCTATATCTGTCTTTATCTATCTATAGCTTCATACACATACACAAATTATATATATCAGAGAATTGTGATTAAATGTCAAATTACCTATACCCCAAAGATGAAGACACAAATAGAGATGAAAATACAAGAGGTATAAACAAACCAAAATAAAAACTTTACACAAAGAATAACACCATATCAACTAGTAATCCAGTCAGAAAAGCTAAAGTATAACTGACAAGCTGCTCTAGTTCCTTAAGTACTGAGTATTAGAGTTAACCATTTCTAAGTTCATCCTTGGGATTCCAGACTTCTATCACACTTTCCTGTGGGATATTTTATTCCTGTGTGCTGTTTTGGTTTGTAAAAGGGCTTTGATGCCTTGTAGCTGTGAAGCCAGATGCCTTGCAGTGGGTGCAGGCCTTGCTTCCCACCTATTCACAATCTTGTGCTAGCCCTGCTGAGATCTCCACAGATAGAACTAACTGTTTACAGTTGAAGGTGACCTATCACAATCAAAGGCTTGGGGGGGTGGGGGTGATGAGAGAAGATGATCAGAGAAGAGTCTTCTCTGATCAACCCCAGCTGAGTACTACTGTGTTGTAATGAAGGCCTGGATGTGGAGATGGGACTAGGGAAAAAGTTTAAAGGGCTAAGGAGAAACAGGCAAGAGGATGATGAAATGGAGAGAAGAATGGAGGAGAATGGAAAGGAAGGAGAAGCAAAAGAATATGATTGAATGAAGTCTCTGCCTAGCTGCCCAGATATTGAATTCCTTGAAATTTGACATGGCTTGTAATTAATAAAGAACATTGGAAAATTCAACACTGGACTCTTATTAAATGATTGAACATTAATTTAACACTTCCCTCCCTAGTTTTCTTTGTAAAGACTGAAGAAACATCCCTTGGAAAGAATAAAAAGTAATATTTTTAGATATTTATTCTTTCCTTTGAGATAGACTCTGCCTATGTTACCTAGGTTTTCTGGAACTTTTTATGTTCCTTTTATAGCCTCCAAATTAAAACTTTGCAGACTGCACCAACATGCCTGGCTTTCTCTGTTCTTCCTCAAAGGAAAATTAATTTTCTACATGACTTCGATATACATCTGAAACAAATGAAACTATTTATATCAAATATCAGGACAATCTTGGATAAATCAGAAAGAAGGATATTTAATCAGAATAATATACTAATATATTACAATTTAAAATAAATGATTCTGGAAGTAAGAAATCAAGAGAAGGGAAGATTCCTACACTGAGATTTGTCTCAAAAGTGAATTCTGATGAGACAAATTCACTTCCTTTCTGGTTTCAGGAAATTCATGATTCATATTTCTTCAGTCAAAAAAATTGTCTGGCTGAGGTCACATTGAATTCATATCATTTCACTAATGAAGATTACATCTGGATGGATAATTTCAAAACAAAAATTAAAATTGATATTGTCATTCCCAGCAGGTAATCAGACAAACACGGGAAGCCAGAACACATCTGACACAATACAATAATCACAATCACAGCTCCATAAAATTGTAATAATTTAATATCTAATCAGGGAGTTTTTTTTTTCAGCCATCAATTTATGGTCTTAAAGAATCTGAGATATTTATGGTCAATGGTTAATAAAAATGTCATTCAAAACAATTACAAAATATTAATTCAATTTAGAATTTTAATGAAATATTGGAATTAAAGGACAAGAAATAAAAATAATTATTTAAAGTAGCTGTAATTGTTCTAAAGACATCTTCTTTATTTTGTTCCAATCTAAGTTACAAATGGCTATTAAAATGTACTCACTAGCCATTACATGGGGAATCAGTAAAACAGAGTGTTAGTCTTTGATTCTGATGCTCAATAGGTTTCATAAATTGTAGTCAATTGTCCATAAGCAGCTCTAAAACCGAATGCAGTCTCCATATCAGACGAGGCTGAATACAGCCACTGTCCTGTTAAGTGGCAAACATTATTGCATCAAGGTTAGTAGAAATGAAACCTGGATTCTGCATTCTGTTTTTCAACAGTAATAGAGATACCACTGCTTTGAAAACTGTTAGGTGAACACTCCGAACTGTAGCTAAGTATGCGGCAAATTCCTGTAACTCCAGTGACTGAGAGACTGGAGCAATGGGGCCATGAGTTTGAGACAATCCAGGATTTCACAGTGAAACTCTGTCTCACAATGACATTCGTTATGAAAGATGTTATTAAAAATATGTACTCATCTAAGACATAAGTATCAAAACACCTTTTTACAATAGCTTACCCATATCAGAACACTCACTTTCTTCACTAAACATTATGTCATTGTGTTTTTGCATGATTAAATATTTTATGAAATTGACAGAATGTTATTTTTCTGTACTTTTTTTGTTTTTTTGTACTTATTATTTATATATTTTTTTCTACAAGAATGTGCATTTTCTATCAAAAAGCCTTCTGGGAAAAAAAAATAGGTGTAGAGGAATAGCCCTATGTGAAAGCTAGGGTCTACATTCAGTGGAAAAACCACACCAAGAAGAGAAGGAGGGAGAGACTTACAACATACATTACCAGGGAAAGGGACCACACCAGAAAGAGACACAATTGCTCTGGGAAGAGGTTTAAAAAGCCAAATAGTTTTTTGATATGCAGATGTTGCTCAGGCCTTCAGAGGTTTTGTATGTAGATATAGTCACGCCCAGGATGGGGGTTGGGAGTCCTTCCTCCTTCGGCTCATCTTGTTTGCTAAGAAAGAACATTTGACTTAATACTGTTAGCTGAATAATATCTCCATCTGCCCCAGAGCAGAGTGCCATGTAGGCAAAGAAGGTTTTTATTTTACAGTTTTTAGCTGTTTGGTGTGTATTTATTTTTTCTCTATCTAGGCCCCTTTTTCTTCTATCTGTTACTATCAATATGAATGGGTAGCTTTACGCATGCCAGGACTTAGAAGCCTGAAAGATATTTTACAAAGACAATTACTTTTGAGTAAAAAATGGCTGCTTTTCCTTCTCAGCTAACATCAGCCAGCTAAGGTATCACTAGGCCATTCAGACATAATGAAAGACTTTTGTCGCCATTACATCAAAGGGGAGGAAGGCGCAGAATGGCTGGTAAGCTGAAGTTCCCCGCTGGGGAGTCTGGAACCTTGTCCACAGACTTCAACCTCATTGCCAGGATATTAGGGCTCCAGCACAAAGGATAGATAGAACATGTATGTTCAGGGGATTCTGTTAATAAACTATTCCTACGGAAGTTTGAAATAAATTATGGAGTGTGACTCATAATTTAATTACTAAAATGCATAGTAATGCAGAAAATCTGCATACCCTATCATTTACAGAGACAAATAATAGAAGTCTCCTGTATGATAAAGATCTTTTACTCAGTAGCCTAATTAAAACATTATCTCAATATGTATCACATTTTTGAAATTCCAACAGCTACATTAAAAGACAGTCATATGTTGAACTTTAGCTGACAAATAATAATTGGCGAATTATGAGGCATGGCTATTTTGGGTGAATGTGTTAGTTTCCTGTATTGGCTATGAAACAGTGCTAACCTCAAGTAACTTTTAAAACTATGTTGAATAGCTGTGCAGTTCTAGAACTCAGATGTCCAAAATCAAGGTAATGCCATGGCTATGTTCCCTTTGAAAACTGTAAGGCTGACCTCTATTGTCTCTTCCTGGCTGTAGTGGCTTGCCTGAAATTCATTTGCTTGTTTATGCTGATTTTGTCAGTGTGTGTGTGTGTGTGTGTGTGTGTGTGTGTGTGTGTATGTGTGTGTGTTTCTTGGCATTTCTGAGCTTTCACTGGAGCACTTCAAATGCTGCCTCAATGATCACATACATCTATCCCTGTGTGTATTGAAGATGCTGTGAGATTTAGTTAGATTCAGCCAAGGTGGCTTATCAAATAGTAAACAAAATTTATACATAAATTTAACTACACAATCTATATAGCAGTATATTACAGAAGATTTATGATATTGCTTTCTTAGATACTTAAAATTTCTACAATTCTTAACTGAGGACATCCACTTTTAAGAAATATAAATTTATCAGAAAATGTCACAACTATCATACTATGGAAGAAACAATGGGAAAATTTAGGTAAAATATAACCCTTTGTACTGTTTTTACTTTTTTTCTTTCCTTTATTTTCAGGCAGGGTATAACTGTGTACTCCAACTTGGTTGTGGGATTCCTGTATAACCCAGGTTGTCCCCCTAAATAGCCATTTGCCTATGTCCTTCTCATACAGGGAGGGCAAGCTTTTGCTGTGATACACATCTTGATATTTGTTTTCAACAGAATAAGTAAGCTCCTTCTCATATTGTCTTCTTATAAAATAAGTAAAATCACTGATATAAATATTATCTAAAACCAGACATAAAAACAATAATTTTCTTCAATAAAATGGTTGCAGATTTCGAATCCCTTTGGAGAGATATTAATTGAATGCTGACATAGAAAAGAGAAGATTTATTTTACTTTAGAAAATTCTGACAATAATCAATTAGAAGAAGACAAAGAGGACAAATCTCTGGTGGTTTTTATAGAAACAGAAAAAAAATTAAAATGTGCTACTTAGTCACCAAAGCATGAATAGTCAGTGTTATAGGAAGACAGATGAACAAAACTGCCATACCAGTTTGCCTGACTAGCATATGCAGCAAGGCTGTACAAATCTTGGCAACAGGATATAAGTAGTAATAGGTTAGTTGAAGAGAATATCAATCCAAGAGCTAACCCCATGCATTTATCAGAGAGTCAGAGAGTTTTGAAAAGATGCCAGAAACAAGCAATGGGCAAATGTCAGGTCATCGATATGCTGCTGAGAAATTGAGTATATCGAAGCAAAGGAAATTAAAGCTTCATGTTACTTTATTCCAAAACCCAACTAATGTGTATTAAAATGTAAACCTAAATCTAGAACTGTGAAAAGACTGAGAAAAAAAATCTGGAACTGTGAAAGCACAGGGGGAAAAAGGAGGAATACATCTGTGATCACAATCTAGGTGAAGGGTTTCGCAGATATATATTCAGAAACACACATGGCAGAAGCAAAATTTAAAAATTGGCTAATTGAAGCTAAGAACCCCCAATGAAAAAGAAACAGAATGATGTCAAAAGATGACCCACTGAAAAGGAGGAGAATGTGTTTACAAATTTTTTATTGAACAGAGATGAACACTCAAATTACAGAAAGAAATCGAATAGCTCAAAAGTAAGTTCAAAGCCAACAAGATCTAAAACATTGTCAACATGGTTCAGTACATACTTCTTAAAAGAAAACATACAAACAAATATCAAATTGTCCAAACACCACTAATCATTGGGGAAGTGTAACTTAAAAATAACAGTAGATCTGACTTGTTAGGAATGTATTATCAAAAACAAAAGAGAAAATAAACATTGATAAAATTTTGGACTAAAGAAAGCCCCTTCACACTATCAGAGGAGAGTATGTAATTTTGTATGGGCCTTATGAACTGTGGATGTTCCTAGATTAATTATAGTAAAATTATATCATCCAGCAATTCTGCTTCTGGGATATGCTTTAAGGGAATGAAATCAGTACATTAAATTGTTAAGTGTATTTTCGTGTTCACTGCATAGTAATTCACAATGGAGAATTAGACTAAGTTTCCATGAATGGATGCAGTGGTAAAGTAGGGCCTGCACTCTGCTTTTTTTGTAATAATTAAGCAATCACAACAGCATGTTTGAACCCCAAGAGCATATGACAATAGTAACAAGGTATACACTCAAAGACAACACTGAATTCTTTACTTAAGAGTGGAGTGGAAAACATTGTTACACTCATAGGGAGACCAAACAAAATGGAAATGATCAAAGGTGGGAAGATTTTGTTAAAAGGATTAGTTAAATCATATAGCTAAATTTAAGAAACGTATTATGTATCACGCTGGTCTCTGTTGATGATACACCGCATACTTAATTGCTGATGGATTATGCTTTTAATGTTTTTACCAAAATAAAATAATTTGAAAGAAATGTTTATGTTAGGTATTAATAGCTGAACTTAATCATTCTAAGTATATACAGATATCAAAATATTGTATTGTAAATAATAAATACGTGTAAATTTGCTTTTTAATTAAATGTGAAACATATTTGATTAAGATTATTCCCGATTAAAGATTATTTAAAAGACAGAAGATAATATAATTTCTCTTCACACTTGAGTGACATGGAAGTTGTAAAGGAGACAGAGATTACTTATATAGACTATAAATACTTAACATGATAATTATTAAAAGAATCCTGACTTTTAATTAATATTACTGGCATTATTGTATTAAAACTATCCACTGAGAACCTATCTCATTATCACTTGCTTAAAGGATGTGCCAATTCCCACACTCATGTTCACAAGGTACCTCCAAACAGTATGTAATTGTTACATTGAGTTGTGAAGTTTTAATATCATATAACACCACTCTACCAAAAAAAAGAATGATTAGACTTAAACTATTTTTTCCATAATTTATTATTATTTCTAAAGCTTTAGCTATTTAGTAGTTAGTTATCTTATTAATTAATTACATGTGCCTGTGTGAATTTAAGTGTGCACGTGCATGCAGGGGCTGATAGAAGACAAAAGCAGACATCAGATCCCATGGAACTTAAGTTACAATGATTGTGAGCCACCATTTGGATGCTTCAGATTGAACCAGTGTCCTCTGAAAGAGTCTTAAGTGCTCTTAACAACTGAGCTGCCTCTGGCACATTATTATTATACTGTGGGAGGAAGAGCATGTATGGCTGTGTGTGTGTGTGTGTGTGTGTGTGTATAAATGCATGTCAAGATGCTTCTGTAGAAGTCAAAGGTCATTCTCCCCTTTCACCATGGATTCTAGAGACTGAAATCAGGTCATCTGACTTGTACAGCAAGTATGTTTCCCAGCTGAATCATCTTGCTGGCCCTTTTCAAATATATTTTAACATTAGTTCAAAGATTACATTAGCGCAGTTGTGTGGGAAATGTAGTAATATTGGAAATTATCTCAAAATTCATGACAGTGCAACCCATAAAAATGTTAACGTTATTTAGAAATTTTAAGCTTAATTGCTTTGCCAAGATATTAAAAATTCTTAATTAGAATGTTTAAAGAAGAAGGACATTAGCATAAATAATTAGAAGAGCTAGTCAGAGAAAACAATGGAGACTCCAAGAGTAGATGTGAACAGTTATGATGATTCTATTACGTAAAAATAATTGCATAAACAATTCATATAAGAACTGAAATAAATTACTGATGAAATCTTGTGTTATTAAAAATACAAAATTGCAGACCTATTGATCTTTGAGACAATACTTCTCAGGCTTGCATGGTGCTGTTAGTTACTTCTAGAAATAGCTGCACAATGCCAAGTGCTTTATCTGGTCAGGAGAAAAATGCTTTGAAAGCACACGGGGAAAGACCAATCATGCGCTCAGGTAAAAGAGTATATGTGGTGAAGCCCATGGCCATTAGGTCACCTTTGAAATGCTGTGTATATTCTCAATATTAGAGGAGAAAATAAATAATTAAAATTTATTTCCTTATAGTAAGTTATATTAAAATCAATATTTGCATGGAATTAAGATAAATGTAAAATACTAGTGTTATAGGATAAAAATGAAGATAAAAGGACATATTAGAAACTGTATGAAAGAAGAATTCTTCCATAATAAAACTCTCATCAGTGTTTCTTCAGAGCTTTGCAATTCAATGCCCAATAGCAAGTTCTCCTTGCAGACAACTGAGAGATCATTGGGTTTACATTGTACCACACAAAACAGATGCCCATTTCCCATTAAGAAATGGATAGAATCAACATTTTTAAAACCATAATTGTACTTTTAGAGGTACATTGCAATGGTATTGTTATTTGAATATAATATAATGTCTAATATAAGCTGACTAATTAAAAATGTCTGATTTAATTGGTGGCATAAGATGTATATTTGGGATAGTGTCTCTCCCATTGCATAGTGACTCTATTTCAATTTCTTTCATATATGTATATATTTTAGGGACCTTCTAGTATAATAGATTTACATATAGGTATGAACAAAAATTTTAAATAAAAATTTCTCTGATTTACTTCTTAAACAAAATACTTAATATTTGATAAGTGGTAATAATTAAATTTCAAAGACTGTGTATAGGTATTCTTGGAATATAGACACACAACACATGTATGTAAATATTTCACAGAATTTCTCCTGTTTGTTGATTTATAGAATCAGGTCATTTAGCCTTCAGATGTTGGAGTTGAAAAGAATTTTTTTGCATTATGATACAATTATATCTAAACTTCTTTAATATAATGATTTTACAACACTCTCTGTCTTACACACACACACACACACACACACACACACACACACACAAAACCTTTTCTGGTGTGATATTAAAAATGGTTGTTATTTAAGAATAGCAGAAAATGAGCTGTCACATATCCAAGTAGGCTGCTCTCCCTACCAGAGAATCTCTGCACTCTTTTACTGTCCCTTTCCTCTCTCCAATTCTCCCTCTCCTTCCTGTTGTCACCTTGCCCCATCCCTCAACTTAGACTAATAGCCACCCCAGCTGCCACAACTCTGGGTAGGCTCCCCTCATCCACAGAATCCTCCCACGCTTAGTGTCTGCAATTTTCAGTCCCCTCTTTGTTGCTGTCTGGTCCCCTACAACTCCCTGTTTGGATCAGAGGCCACACCAGCTGCTGCAGAATCCCTTCACTTTCTTAGTGCCATGCCCCCACCCTGACTTGCCAGGTATCCAGCCCCCCCCCCCCATGTTGCTGCCTTGCCCCATCTCCAATTAAACCCTGCTTAGACCAGAGGTCACTACACCTGCCACAACTCCAGCTGCTGTGCACATCCCAGAGCTCCCTTAGCTCCCCCTCTCCAACTCTACCTCTCCTCTGAGTTGCTACCTTGCCGCTCTCCAACTCAAACAGAGGCTCCCTGCTAGTATCAAAGGCTACAGGAGCCTCTACAACTCCAGATAGACTACCCACAGGTCCTTGTAATCCCTCCACATTCCTGGTGCCCTCCCTCCCTCTCACTAATCCTCCTTCCTTTCCTTGTTGCCACCTACTTCCTCCACCCAACTCAAGTGGAAACTCCCTCATGAACCAGAAGCAAAGCCAACCTTCAGAACTCCCAGGGAGACTCACTATAACACCCATTAACTCCAGTGGAAGTCCCCAGCCCTACCCTAGCCACACTGATCAGAAGGTCAGAAAAGAAACAGGACTCAAGAAACTAAACTGTCATCCAATAAAGGAATTGGCACCTAAACCTATAATCACCCCAAGCCCCATGCCTAAAACCAGCTTAAGAACACCATCATCAACAGAGAGGGCAATATGTTATTACCAAAGTCCAACTGTCCAACTTCAACAAGCCATGAATATGTAGATGCATCAGAAGCAGAAGGAAAAGGCCTTAAAAGTAACTTTATAAAGATAATAGTTGTCCTTAAAGAGGAAATTAATAAATTACTCAAAGAAATCAATAATAAGACAAATTGAGAGGAATTGAGTAAATTCATCAAAGAAATGTAGAAAAGCACAAAAAGTTAGAAGAAATGATTAAATTCCTTAAAGAAAGACAAGAAAAACAAGCAAACATTTGAAGGAAACGAACAAAATTGTCCAAAACCTGAAAATGGAAACAGAAGCCATAGAGAAAACACAAACTGAGGGAGTCTTGGAAATGAAAAACCTAGAAAAGAGATCAGGAACTACAGAAGCAAGTTACAGCAACAGAATTCAAGGGAGAGTAGAGAGAATATCAAAAGTTAAAGATACTATTGATGAAATAAATACATTGGCAAAAGAAAATATTAAATCTAAAGAATTCCTGACACAAAAATCCAGGAAATGGGGTATACTGTGAAAAGACCAAACCTATCAATAATAAGAAAGAAAAGATTCTCAGCTCAATGGCCCAGATAATATTTTTAACAAAATCATAGAAAAATAATTCCAAACCTAAAGAAGCAGATGCCTATAAAAGTACAAGAAGCAAACAGAACACCAAATAGATTGGGTAAGAAAAGAAAACTCCTTTGTCACATAATAATCAAAACACTTAAACTTAAGGAACAAAGAAAGAATACTAAAAGCTGCAAGAGAAAAGGAACAAGCAACAGAAAAGGCAAACCGAGTAGTCACACCCAACTTCTCAACGGAGACACTAAAAGCCAGGAAGGCCTGGACAGATGTGCCAAAGACTCAAAGGATCCAAAGACACCAGCCCAGTCTATTATACCCAGCAAAATTTTCAGTCACCATATATGAAGAAAAAAATGTGTTCCAGGATAAAGCCAGATTAAACAATATCTATCTACAAATCCAGTCATACAAAAAGTACTAAAAGGAAAACTCCAACTCAAGAAGAATAACCGTGCGCATCAAAACACAGAAAATAAATAATCGCACCCCATCAAAATCAATAGAAGGGACACACACACACACATACACACACACCACAACCCACAACAATAGCAGGATCAAACAAGTATTAGTCATTGATATTTCTCAACATCAAAGGACTCAATGTCCCAATAAAAAAGAGACAGACTAACAGAATGTATGCAGAAAGAGAATCCATCCTTCTGCTGTATACAAGAAGCACAGCTCAAACCAAACCAGTCTCTAGTTCCTGGCCTGCTCTGAAGAACCAGGAATGGGTTATCTCCCTTAGCATGGGGTTTTGCCCTTCTACTGTACCAGCAATTCCTATAGGGAGGATAGATTATAAGCAGAAGGTTTGGAACATTGCTAAACTCATTCTACCAGGCCATAGTCACCCTGATAACAAAACCACATGAAGAATTAACAAAGAAAGAATTACAGACCAATTTTTCTCATGAACATAGATGCAAATATATTAAATAATATATTCACAAGACAAATGCAACAATACATTAAAAATATCATTCATCATGACCAAGTAGGCTTCATCCCAGAGATAAAGTGATGGTTCACCATATGAAAATCTGTCAATGTAAGCCACCATATTATAAATAAACTGAAAGAAAAGAACCATATGAACAGCTCACTAGATGCCAAGAATGCCTTTGAAAAAATCCAACACCTCTTCATGATGAAAGTCTTGGAGAGATTAGGGATACGAGGGACATACCTAAATATAATAAAGGCAATTTACAGCAAGCCTACAGCCAACATCAAATTAAATGAAGAGAAACTCAAAACTGGCTGAATTCTAATGCAGTGTCCTGGCACTCTCACTGAATACTCAGGCTTAAATCCAAGTGGTATCTTATTGTGATTTTGTTAGTTAGTGGACAGCCTAGCCTCAGGCATGTGATAAAAATTTTTTTAGAGTTGACTCAAGTGGAAACTCATTCCCTTCAGGACTTGTCTCACATGTTACAATTTAATGCTAACTTTTTCCAAGTACAGATTTTTGGTTCACATATGATACAACACTAACAACTTGTTTACATATTTACCACTCTTACCAAACTGTAATCTCATTAAGATAAATAATTAGAAGCCCGGAGGCTTGAGATATAATTGGCAGATTACAAGCACTAGGCATGTAATCAGAAGAACCAGAGTTTGGATCTCAGCAATCATATAACAAGGTGGCCATCCCACAAACGTCTGTATCTCCAGATTCAAGTGATCAAATGCCCATCTCTGCCATCTGTGTGAACATGTACTCATATAGAAACATACATCCTCACCTACACCCCCACACACACACACACACACACACACACACACACGCACACACACGCACTCAACATACACACACAAGTAAACCTTAAAATTTAAAAATTTGAAGAATCATAAAACATTACTGTCTAAAATGAGAAAATATAATTGAGAATATCCTCTTTCTGGTACCGACTCAGTGTGATATGATTAGTGTATGTTACAAACACACTTTACATGAGGGACAGAAATACTGCCTGAAAAATAGTCAATAATATGTGAAAATTCCTTCACACGACAGAACAACAGATAAGGGCAGAAAATTCTACACTGCAGCTTTGAGGCATCAAAATGCAGTCGCTTGTCATAGGTAAAATGAATTCGCACTCAATCTACCTTGTAATTTCCTGACATAAGGGAGAGCTGGCCATTCTGTTGTCTAGGAATCCCCTCATGTACTTTAGTCTGTCAGCTGAAAAAAATTCAATTGATTATGACAGATGGGCATGAAGTCTATCACAGTCCAGATGGGTCTAGGTGGGAAAGGCTTGATAAAAACTGAGAGGCAGATTATGCCTTAGTTATTCGGGTGAAGCCATCATCTCTACAATGGGCGCTTACTACAACTTTAGAAAAGTTATTATTCCTCACTAATTGGCTTGCATTTTATTTTACTTTTGTCTTAAAATAACAACAATTTCCATCCTGAAATGATCATACCTAGCAACACAGAAACACATGTAATCAACCTTATGCCCCACACTATTAAACAGTAGGGATGGATGTTCCACGGTTTGTCTCCACTTCATGACTATCAGCACCGGATGCAGCCAGAATTCTGAAGGTGGGGATGTGAATTAAAGACACAATACAGATTAACTATACTCAACCAACAATGTGGAATTGTTGACGTTAACTCAATAATGCACCTTACTCATTTTCTTCACACCATTCTCATTTAAAATTCACTAGGAAACTATGGACACATGACTGCTCTAAATTGTAAAATAGAGTTATAACTTCAGATCATTCTGAAGTACATGTAGAGAAAAAATAAGAAGAGGTGCCACTTGTATGCTTTCTCCAATAAGTGCAGTATGCCGGGTGGTGTTTTTAAGGCAAGCAATTTAGGAAAGAAACACATGTAGACAAGTATCTCAGTCTTGCACACTTCATTTTTTAATCACCATTACACCTTAGAAAACGTCTTCATTTTATAGAATCCCCATTTACCAAAGGTTTCTCTATAGGACTTATTAACACAGACACGTATTAAACTGTAGCCCCTTTCTTTCTTTAGAATAACTCATATTTCACTTCTTCAGAGCCAGTTGCCTTCAGACCCCCTTATTGCCCTTGACCTGCTTGGTTGAGCCTAGGATCTGATTCCTACTGACTGTATCTCTCCAGCTCCCATTTTGTTTCATGATAGTAAGAGGCTCGAGCTAATCTGTTTCATTTGAAATGTCAATGAATTAGAAAAGGAATAAAACTCCTGCTTCCAGGTGTCAGAACACAGTCACAAATTCTGGACTGCAGTCACCCTACTCCAATTTTTTTTTTGTCTCAGCAGCTTTACTAGTTTATGCTTTGAGTCTCTTTTAACTAATCTACTCATTTTTCCTTTGTTTTTAAAAAAATATTAATTCTGTTCAATTACCTGTATTTTAAATGCTTTTGTGGCTTCTGTTTTTCACAGAGGATTCTGAGTGAGAAATATTTGAACTGATGAAAAAGAATGGTTGTGTAAATGTTCTGATTGGAATGTGGGAATTGAATCTTAAGGATATACAGTGTTTGTAGTTCAGGGTTGGAAATAATTATGGATGCATGCTATGGATATTGACATATGTTACTGAAACAGAAGATATTTTACGCTCACTTTACTTTGTCTTAATTCTTTCAAACTCTATATATTTCAGCTTAAGAACACTATAAATGAAAGATGAGAGACTCTACATATTAAAAGTAATAACAAGATCAATTTCCATTTTCTATTCTAGCAATTAATGTGTGTGTGTGTGTGTGTGTGTGTGTGTGTGTTCCTCTATGAACACACACAAGCACATGCATGTGCTGGAGATTGAAGCTTGTTCCTCACGTTTGCTAAGCAACCAATCTGCCATTAGGATAGATCTGTACCCCCTGCCCAATTACAGAGGTTTTAAATATTACTTAATCCTAACAATTCAGAGAAGAGAAAAACAACAGATAAGTTCTGTTTTACAGAAAATAAACATGCAAGATAAACTGCAATCTCTAAAATGGGAAAGCCAGGCAGCTATCAGAGAAACGCAGGTCACATTCTAATGGAACAGGAACCCAAGAGCAGAAACTTAGTCAGAACCAATAGAAGAGAGCAAAGTATTAACTCTCAATGAAGAGTTTCTATAAAATAAGTGTGGAAAAATCTGAGCACCTCCAGCAAGGACAAGGCCATGGCCAGGGTACACTTGTTTTAGGCCTCATAGCTCTACTAGGCTTTCACAGAAAGTTTGAGGGGAAAATATCTGCACATTTCTAAAAATAGAAGCAATTATGTACACCTGTAATTGACTCTTGGAACCTTCTCTTCTTATCAAAGTTTATATTCAATAGAAATTATATTTTACCAGGAAATGGACTTTTGTGGTATCAGAGCCTAGTAAGTATCTTGAAAGGAGTTAACCAAACTTCTCTCTGCCTATCCTGGCCATCTATTGATAAAAGAAAATCTGAATCGTGTTTGTGAAGTTTACGGTTCAGAAGTACTGCACTAATGCAGGAGTAAGATTGGATTGTAGGATTTGGGGAAACTTTCTCTCCTGTTATGAATTCCCATTGCATCATGACAGTTACACTATGACAGTTTTTCTATTGTACAGTGCATGATTATATCTTTTAATAAAAACTTATAAGGAACACTATTAGGAGATTGGGAACTGCTTTGAAGAAACAAAACAAAGGCCACATTTAAATGAAGAATGACTAAGTTAAGAGACTGTACAGTTAAAATGATTAATATACTAAAAATGAAAAAAATGCTTGAATAGGTGGAAAATATAAGAAGAAAAGGAAAAATTTAGAAAAAAGAATCAAAAGATACTAGACATAAATAGTACTGTAGAAAAAAAAAACAACAATGTATTATGGGCTAGTTAGTAGACGACACATTTGAGGGTAGAATCTCAGAGTTTAAGAGCATATCATTAGAAATTGCCAAAGATTAAAAGCACAGAATTAAGATTAAATAAAATATCCACAAGCTTTGGGAAGAAGGTAAAAAAAAAAATCCATAATGTAAATAGGGGCTGCAGAAGGAAAGAAAAGGGATGGAAAGGAAGAAGAGAAGAGGAAAGAAAACCTGGAATTAAGTGAAATAAAATAAAATGAGGAAAAGGCAAAGTGAAACAAACTGGAAAACTTCCCAGGCACTAAACATGAATCTCAAAAGCCCAGAAAATGCCAAGGTAGGATAAATTCATTATCTGTGGATAATAATAGTAAAAGTAATAATAAACTATGAGTTTACCTGAGAATATCCAAATACACATTTTCATACTCACATGAGGATACAAATGGTCTATATTCTTGACCATAAAAAAACATTAAAATATTTAGAGAATAGAAATTATAAAAACGGTTCTCTCATACAACACTGAAGTTTAACAAAAATTCACTAGGATTTCCTGGGAAATAAAAAAAAAATTACTTGGCAACATAGTTAATGTGTAAGTCTAAAGATTGTAAAGTATATTTAAACTAAATAAAAGGATACCTTTATGAGATGGCAAAGTTTAAAGGAAACTTTATAGTATTCCATGCACACATTAATAATAAGGAAATACTAAAATCAGCAATCATTCCTTAAAATAAGAACAAATTTAATTGTAAAGGGTACCACAAAGCAATCATAATAAAGCACTCTCACATATAAAATCATATGTTCCAGATAAAGTAGACTAATTCTTCAAAAGACTTATTGCTGAAAGTTCACACACAGATGAATAGACAAGATGAAGAGGATTCTAACTATTGAAGAAATTTAATTAAAATTGTAAAATTACTCAAACTGAAAAAGACCCAGATGGTTTGGGTGATACATTCTATAAAACACATTTGTAACAAACTGTATCAATACTAATTTTTATTTGCATATGTTAATTGTAAAAAGAGAAACGTGTTGCATTATGGCGTTTTATTCATTCACGTAATGCACAGTGATGAAATTCATCACTGAAATTAATTATCTCTCCTACATTCCCTACCATTTATTTGAACCTACAGGTCTAAAAAGTATCCTTTTAATTTCTTTTCCTTTCAAAAGGTAATTTTTTATTATTATCATGATTATCATTATTGTGTGTGTGTGTGGTGTGTGTGTGTGTGTATTTGTGTCTATGTGTTGGTTCATGTGCCATGGCACATATATATTGGTCAGAGAACAATGTTGTGTAGTGATATCTCTCCTTCGATACTTATATCAATTCTGGGAATCAAACTCAAATCACCAGACTTACCAAGCAAGCCTTATCTTTAATCCACCAAGCCGTATCCTCAGACTCATATTTCCAAGTCTTTTCTTTGTTTTTCATTCTACACATGAAAGAAAATGTGTGACACTTCTCTTCATGAAGGTTACTTTGTGCCCAGAACACAATAATCCCTATTTTCATTCATTTTCCTGAAAAATGATACAGTTAATTTGGTCTGTACTATGTGTTTTCATCAGCTTGTCCTTTGATAAGTAAGCATCAAAGCTACTTCCTTATCTTGGCCACTGTTATATTATTATACTAAACATGGATATTCAGGTATCTATATTGTATGCTCATTTTGGTACTTTGGGGTATATATTCAAAATTGGTATACATCTTTAATTATATGGTAATTCTATTTTAAGTTTCTAAATACTTTTTTGAAATAATTCCAAGAGTAGCCAGACTTGCTTATTCATTGTCTTTCTTTTTTTCCTTACCAGCTTTTCTTAAGAAGTGTTGGTCATGGAGCTGGAGAGATGACTCTGAAGTTAAAAGCACATAGGGATATTACAGAGGACTACAGTCCTGATCCCCAGCACTCATGTGCTCACATCTGGCAATTTGCAGGCACCTGTAACTCCAGTTTCAGGAGGATGCAATGCCTCTGCCCTCTGAGGAAATGTGCGCTCAAATTATCTGCCTCTCTCTGTCTCTGTCTCTGTTTTTCTCCCTCTCCCTCTCTCTAGATACTACAAGCTGAGTCCATTTAGTGTTACCTACATGTACATGGCTGTCATACTATTTACTGCACACACACATGGGGTGGGAGGAGAACTAGAAATAATAAAAATGGAAGATATTTGATGATGGCAATTCTGATTGAGGTGAGATGGACTCTTCACATAGTTTTGACTGAACATTTTCCTAACAGCTAAAGATGCTGAATGCCTTTCATGTATTCACTGGACATTTATACTACTTTGAAAAATATTTATTCAGTTCCTCTATGATTTATTAGTTGGGCTATTTACATTTTTTGATATTAAAGATTTGAGATAATTTTAAAGATATTCCAATTCTGTGATATATCTTCAAGGTTTCGCAAAAATTTGTTCATTTTATACAATTCCACTTGCCAGTTCATTTTAATGTTACCTAAGCTATTAGAATGCTTTTCAAAATAGTCCCTGCATGTGTGCCAAAGACCTTTGTACAATTTCTTACTTCAACTTGAATAAGTGGTTCTGCAGGGGATTTTAAGTGTGGTCCTTTCTGATTCACTGTATTGGATATAGAGAGAAGAATTACTGAAAATTTTGGCAGAACCAGCCACCTTATGATCAAAGAAAATATCACAGAAAAGAAAAAAAGGAAGAAAACTGAACCACTGAATAGAATATTTTGAAGTACTTCCAGTGAATTTGTAACAGTAGCAATCAAAATGAAGAACAAATGAACTGTAAAAGCAATGTAACGCAAAAATACATTAACAGTGGCAAAACGTGGTAAAATGCCACCATTTCTAGCAATTTTTGTCACTGTGGAATGAAAAGATAATTTAACAAAAGAAGCAGGTAGACATTTACTCAACTTTTGAATTTCAAGGGACGAAACCATGTTCATTGATTTAGTCTCCATAATATACTGTTCCAACATTTAATGTGCGGGCTCTCAACATCCTCAGAGAGAAAAGGAAAGAAAAACAAAAATCATGTGACAACGCCTTCACTCCTCAGTCAAATTGCCCTCTCAGAAGGAGCCCCGGCTTTCAGAGATTCACAAAGTGCTTCCAAAAGGCCAGTGATACCAACAAAATCGAGTTACTGAGTTTAGTTTCCAAATGTTTAAAAGTTACAAAACAGGAGCAGAGGAAAATTATAAATAATGAAAGGGTTATGTATTATTGAGTAATGATTTTTAACAAGCAGTGAAGGACAGTGACTCATGAAAGATTTTATATTTTTTTAACCTTTTAAATATTGAAAATATCTCTGAATATCGGAAGTTTCATATGTAGTGCGTGGAAAGGATTTATGGCGCTAAAAACGTTTCTTGCTTTCTTTCGTTAGATCTTTGGGTACCCAATGAAAAATTTTATTTCCATGTCTATATGAGGATAAATTCACAGTCATCAATCCCGTCTATCTTAATTTGAAGCCAGGAGTATTAAAATTATGTTAGAACCCAGTTTATTTGAATCGATAGCTATGATATATTAAGATACTTACATATTAAGATATTAGTATAGCTTACTAACATATTAAAATAGTTTTCTTTATGCGAGAGAATTGCTTTTTTTTCCTTCTACATATAGCACAATTGTGGAATTATCCACAATACAGAAATTTTGATTTAATTATTTAAGCATTGAGAAAGTTGAATATTCAGAGCCCACAATGATTTCTGTAATATGAAAAATAGTGACAAAAATACTTAATAGTTTTTATTCCCTTTTAGATGTATTTATTATTTAATTTGTTTATTTCCTAGTCTTTGAACACTGCAATCTTATTAAACAATAATTTCCTCAAAAAACATTTTAAAATTGTGAATTCCAAGTAAGTTGATGCATTTTACTATATATCCATTTCTCCTATTTTTTAATCAACAAAATGATGTATAAATTACATATAATAAAACTGAGTATATAGCTCAATTGCTAGTGAACTAACCCCATTAGATAGGTATCATTAAATAAAAAAGAATACAGAACATTATCAAAATTTCTGTCACTCCCAGTGAGCCTGAATCTGTAGAATGTCCATGTAATTTCTGTAATGAGACTCTGCATTTGCCTCTTCTAAGGCATGCCACTGTATGTATCTGGATTCTTCTTCTCTGTTATTTCTGTGAATAGTTCGACATTTCATAAACCATAGCTTGATAATTTTTTGCTACTATGTATTCTATTTGTATGTAGATATAGATTCAGGGTAAAACAAAACAAACAAAAAGCTCTTTATTTTTTGGCTAATTCAATCCCTGGTCCTAGCCCTGGAGCCCTGGAGCCCTGGAGCCCTGGAGCCCTGGAGTATTTTAGTCTCCTTACAATATGATCTCAAGCCTAGAACTGGAAGGTTTCAGCCTCTGTACAATCTAGGACATGTAAGCCTGGAGACCTACTACTGACTGAGCCATTCTGAAGATCCTTCGGAACTCAGAGCTGTACTGACCAACTCATTCACTGTTATGACTTACTCTTCTCCAAGCTGCTTGGTTCAAACTGGGATCTGAGTAGGCTCTGTTTCTGACCGAACTCTACTGACTCTGGCAGAATCTGGCTGACTCCCATAACTTCTCTGACTGAACTGCTCTGTTCTTCATACTGACACACTCTTCCCGTCTGATACTGACTTCTTTATGAGACAAATTTCCTCTGTATCTCTGCCTCAGACTCTCAGACTGCCTCTGTGTCTCGTGTCTTATCCCCCTCTCTGAGCGGAAAGCCTGATGTGTCCTCAGTCAGAGTCACTCTTCCAACTCCTCCTCTAATTCCTCACTTTGCCTGTCCTTCACTCTCACCTCAGATTTCTCTTCCCTGTCTGACACGGACTTCTGAGCTCTGCTTCCTGTCTCCCATGTGCTGGGATTAAAGGCATTCACCACCACAGCCTTCTGAATATTGGACTTAAAGGTGTGTGTTAACATTCTTTCTACATTCCATCCAGACCACACAGGCCTCTCAGTGTAATCCCTTCATATAGATCCTTGGATTTGATCCGTTCCTAGCTATCACACAGGCCTTTCAATGTGATCCTTTCTCAGAGGAGCTATGATGCTGGATTAAATGATTAAATATTCCTCTACATTTGTATGAAATGTCCAGTCTCTATTCTCCTGTGGAAATATTTTGTGATCTCTTTGTATGTGATGATTTAAGATTGTATAAAATAATTAGTGTGTATTTATTTATTTTTATTTATTTTGAATATTAATGATTTCCCTCAAACTCATATTGCTTAACTTTATGGTTGTAGAACCTAAATATATGGCACAGGATTCAAAATTACCAGAAGGAAAATTTCAAAGCAACCCTGGGTTAGGTTTATACAACATCCTTTGGTTTACTGCCATGATCTTTAGGTAAGCACGGGGATCTGTTTATCATTTAATTCACTTGTGTTTTCATTTTAAAAATACATTCTAAATTTATTCTTTGAGAATTTTGTGTATGGATGCAATTAGCTTTGATCAAATCTAACCCCTGGTACTTCCCCTCTGATTCCTTACAGATCCTCACAAGATCTGTCTCATAACTTTGTATACTGTTTTGTTTTAAAGACTGACTCTAATTAATGGTGCTGGTTTGTGCCACTGGAACATAGGCAACCTACCTGGGCCACATCCCTGAAAAAAGAAAAAAATAAATAAATAAACGGTCATTGCCCCAACAGCCAATAATAGTCAATATCTCCTTAGTTAGAGGTCTTCATAAGCCCCTCCTCCATCCACACTGGAATTTTAAATGGCTTGATTTTACACAAACTTTGAGCAGGCATCCACAGACACTGAGTTAATGAATTCAGTTGCTGTAGTGTCCAGTAGATACTGCTTCTCCTTGGGTCTCTCAGACTTTAAGCTCCCAACGAGCCTTGGAGACAGATAATCCATGTCCCATTTATGGCTAAGTGCTCCACAGTGTTCCACAGTTGCTTTTTCTCTGCACTCTCACCAGCTGTGAGTTTTGCCATTAGCCACCACCCGCTCGCTACACAGAGAAACTTCCCAGATGAGGTCTGAGACTAATGCCCCTCTGCGAGTATAGGAGATATACATTTGGAGGGCACTTAGTTACTACGTCCATTTAGCAATATAAGAGGGACATGTTCTCCCTTAGGATCTATCACCAACTGAGCCACAGGATCTCTGCCTGATTATCAATACCAAACATGAGTTATGTCCTGTGGAGTGGCCCTTAAATTCAATTAGAAAGTTATTGATCATCCCCACGACGTTCATATCATTGCTTCTGATGAAAGATAAACAAACGTATCTGTGAGGTATTTCCTCTGATTTAAAAAGAAAAAAAAATAACACAGCTAACTTTTGCCTTGCTTTTAATATATCTATTAGTCTAAACTTTGTTATTTAGTATTCCGCAATGTGGTTGCACCAAAAAGATAACAACTGTACAGGATCGACAAATTTTAATTGATCTCTAACATTCACTACTGTACAGTTACATCAACGTACAAAATAACAGTGTGCTTAACTTCCTTGGGATTTGGGGGACATAACTTTTTAGGTACATTTCTGGAAGGGGATCTGCTGAGTCTGAGGATTTTGGAATAAACTATTATACTATTACACACTTTCAATTTTCTGACGACTGACTTTTGGTATTTTTCCAATGTGCTCTAAGTACCGAGAATACTGGGTTTAATGCACTATTGCATTACATTTTCTATACATTTGTAGATTATTTTTGCTCAAAGAAAGAAACAGAGATAATGGATGCCTTCTGTTTAGGATTCTGAAAGCTTGAATGAGTGCTTACTCTAAAATGACACCAGAAAAAGGCAAGATGCTATATAAAATGAAAACTTTTTTGTCATCAGAAAATTGATGTCAAAGGGCAGCTTCTGCAATGACAAAATGCTATTACCTCTAGACACGTGACAGATTCTGACTTAGCTGAGAGTGAGTGGGAAGAAAAGAATGGTTTAACTCATTAATACAAATCTAAAGGCTGAACTTGAATGGTGTTGGTTAATTTTCATTGTCATTTAGACTGGATTTATAATTGCCTTGGAGACACAAATTCCTATGCATGTCTTTGAGTACTTCCTAGAGACATTTCAATGAGAAGACCACCTTTTGATGCGGGAACCCCATTCTATGGTTAGGATATGAGAAAAAGGGGAAAGCCAGTGTAGCATCAGTACTCATCCAGTCTGACCAGTGACCTGCCTCCTCCTCATCCTGCCAACACTGCTAGAGCTTATCTTGACAACATGGTATAAACTGTAAGCCAAATCAACTTTTCACTTCTTGAACTGCCTTTGTTAGGTGTTTAGTCATAGCAGCAAGAGAAGTTACTAGTGCAGCCATGCGAGTGCGTCAAAACATCAGGAGCCATAGCCACAAGGGGAATTCTCACTACCCACTTCACTCTGGGTTCTTTCCCTGGCTCCTTTCTATGATTGTACACAGAGTAGGAGACCACAGTGGTTCTTTTTCAGTGGTCTGGTTATGCATGAGGTGTGAAAGAATAAGACACAGAACCACGGAGATGGCGTGGTTAGTAAAGTGCTTGCTTTTTAAATATGAAGACTTCAACACACATACAAAAAAATCTAGGTACAGAAAAAGACAAGTGTAATACTAACACATGGGAGGAGGAGCTGGAGGGATCCTGGGCTAGATGATCAGTCAGTGTAGCTAAGTGTAGTAAGATCCAGGCTCAGTAAGAGATCTGCCTCACAAAATAAGTTGAAGAACATTTGAGAAAAACAATTTAAGTCAACACAGATGTCCAAACACACACACAAAGAAAGAGAGAAAGGCAGGATTATTCCTGGCCCTGGTCATTGGCCTTCACTAACAGCTGAAGAATGGGAGCTATCATGAAAATTAAAATTCAAAACCCAAATAATATCCCTGGTTAAAGAACAAAAGCCTGCCTAATGCAAAGTTAAGCCTGACTAAGGAACAGATACCACTGTTCTGCTCCCCACTGCTGGATTAATAAATTCAAGTAAAACACAACAGCATTGAGTCCTTAGATACAATGTGAAAGACCTTCTGTGGAAGGTTAAAATTATACATGCAAATAGAAGCAGGAACAATGTAAAAACTCCACAGTAACTCAACACCTTTCCTGAGGAAACAAAGCATTAGAGAAAGGAAAAACTTGTGTTCAGAATGGTTTACTGAGTTCTGCTGCAGCTCTTAAACGTATCAAATAGAATTTCATTTAGGAGTGTCCACTTAAAAGACAGGCATAGATACTGCATTAGGTCAAACACACTGACTACTGGTTGGCACAGGAAGTCCAATCTAGATAATCAATTCTGAGGAACATAAGCCTTTTATGTTTTGTATATACTGTGTCTCCAATGCTTATCATAAATGAAGATTATCATAAAAGTTAATGAAAATAACTCACATAAAATATACTAAAAATAACTCATATAATAAAAAATAGCTTTGGTAAGGAACACCAATGTTGTCCTAGTTTTCTTTCTACTGCTGTGATAAATTTTACAGCCAAAAGAAATTTGTGGAGGATAGGGTTCATTTGTCTTGCACATTTCCATTGCAGTCTGTCATAGAGGGAATTCAGCACCGGAGTCTAAGTAGGAACCCGAAAATAGAAACTGAAGCAGAAGCCATGGAGGAACATCATTTATGGGCTTGCTCTCCAGGCTCATAGTCAGCTAATTTCATATTCTTCCCAGGACTACTTGACCATTGGTGGTACTACCCACAGTGGGCTGGACCTTCTCACATCAATCATCAACCAACAAACTGCTCCACAGGTTTACCCACAGACCAATCTGACCAATTTTGTCAATTGAAGTTCTCTCTTCCCAGGTGATTCCACCTGTGTCAAGTTGAAAAAAAAAAAGACCAAGAAAAAAAAAGCACAACACAAATGCCTAACAGCTTAACATGTTAAATGGTGTTTCTAACTTCTGCTAGTTAGAATACAAGCTGGGCTCAAATTGTAACCTAAATCCTCTTTGGTGGTTTCACTTGCTTTTTGTGATTTAACTGAAGTATGTCTAGATTGCTGAGCCCAGATGTTGTTAAAAGACAGAATACGAAAGTTGTTATTCACCTTACATTATACCTTGACATTTTTAACCTGTAGAAGTTATTAGCATTCTTACTAGGTATGTTATTGTTGTGAAGACTGCATTCTGAAGCACACATAGCATTTACATTATATTGGCTCTATTTAAAATGTGTACATAAGTGGCAGGCTGGGAAGAAGTGCATTGCACTTGTAGCTTTAAAGGATGTGAGTACTTTTATGGTGCATAAAAGGTTTTGGAAAAGCACCTTCTTCTCCAGTGAACCGCAAAAGCAGGAGCTTTTATATCTCCAGAGCTAGCCCAAACAGCAAGTGAATCTTCAGAAAGATTGAAGAAAGGAAATTCATTTGATTCCATCTTAATACTAACAAAAAATATTGATAAAAGTCATAAGGATTTCTTACAAGCATGAGAAGTGTTGACCCAATATGGCATCTCCGCTAGTGTGAACAAGTCCATCCATCATGACTCCAAAAGCCATTCTCTGTCTCTTTCATATTGGAATCCATACTAACTCATAAGGAGGAATAACTGCCTGATATTCAAGCATAAGTGAGGTGGTTAGGGTCCAATTTATAACTAAAACTCTGTGGAAAGATCACGCTCAGACAAGTAGTCAATGATGCCTTCACACAGCGCGTTCTGAGATATAAAAGCAATGCAAGTTTACTGAGCTCAGTGATTCTCTTTGAGGATGTATTAGGATAGTGTATATTTCAGAACACCTTAGTCTTTGTCTTTTTATGCTTACCACAGTGTAATTTTATCATACTGTAACTCTGTAGGTTTTGATACAGGAATAGGAAATTTAAAATGTATTTGAGGGATTCATAACCTTTTTCTAGGAAGTAGAGTGCCAGAAACTGTATTTGTACTAATTAATCCCTAATCCAGTGGCTTTAAGGCTTTTGTCTAGGAATTCAATTTATGGAGCACAGAGGGGGAATTTTATAGAGAAATTTAATATAGATTCAAAGGTGGAATCTTAAGAAGGAAACAGGTAAGGAGAGAGAGAGAGAAAGAGAGAGTTATTAAGGCTATAGAGTAAGGGGAGTCACAGGAAATAGGGTGCCACTAAGCTGATAGCTTAGGGACATTCTAAGCAACTAACAGGAAAAGCATAGGTAACATGGGAAGGAAGATGAGCAGGTCAGTTCAGCTGAACTCAGTTAATAGGTGGTCAAGTGTCTCCTCATGCTGTCTCTCTCTCTCTCACACACACACACACACACACAAACACATACACATGTGCACATATGCACACACACACGAACACACACACATACACATATTCACATATGTGTATGTGTGTGTGTTCGTGTGTGTGTGCATGTATATGCATATGTATATCCTTGACCTCCATCAGAACTTCTGATTTGGGGCTCTGTCTTTCTTGATTGATCAGTTTCTATTTCCTACTCTGATTAGTCAGAAGTCTAACACAGGTCTTACTGGAGTAAAATCAACCATCAGCTGCACTGGATCTCTTCCACAAGATGGTAAGAAAGGATATATTCTGCTTTTTCTTGCTTATAGAGACCAGCAATATTCTATGTATCATGGCTACCTTCTTCAGCTTCAAAGTCAGTGACGCCATACCCATATAATCATTCTATAATCAGATACTTCTCTCACTTTAATTAAGGAAGTCTTAATCAAGACATATGTGATTTGAACAGTCCTATGCACATAGTACTTCAATTACACCTGAAAACCAAACCAAAACAAAAATCCCCAAAAGAAACAAGTAGGCAGATTTTCCATTCATAGTAACATATTCACAAGTTCATCCACAACTATCTTACAGCTTACTATTAAGAGCTGAGTTCACAGCTTATAAATCTCAGGCAAGTGTTATTTCTATCATGCTACTAAATATTGGAGATAACATTTTAGAATATTTCCATCTTCTCTTCTGTTTGAATTATATTTATGGGAATCTGCCTCTCTTCATGTCAGGAGATTAAAAGATACCATATCTTAAACTGAACTCTTTGGAATAGGGGAAATACATTTGAGAAAAACATATATAAATTTTAGAAAGGAGAGTTCACATAACAAGACAAATCCAACAATATGACAAAGGTTATGGCCTATAAGTATAATTAATTATTTTTCCAGAAAAGATGTACTTGATAAATGAGAAAATTAATTCATCAATATTTTTTTTCTTTCTTGATTGACAAAATTGCAGTAAAATATTTCAGAAGAGCTTCATTCATGTATTCATTCATTTATTTGAATTCACATAATCTTATTTAGGGGCAGGAAATTTTCAAAGAATAAGTACTACAGATTAATATTTAAAATGATTATGAAAGAGAAATATAGTAGAAAGTAAAGGAAAAAAACATACATATAGAAAGAGGGAGAGAGAGAAAATAAGAAATAGGAGGAGAAGGGAAAAGGAAGAAAGACATAGATAGAGTCACAGAGAGAAACAGAAAAATACAGAAATAAATGGACAGAGGGACAGAAAGAAAGAAGGAAATAGAAAAACAAAGGAAAGAACCATTGAGGTGAAAGAACTGATCCATATCACATAGAAATATTGGAATGATGGTCTACAGAACATTGAAATGCTTTATGGCCTATTGTTTTATTAGTGCATATTAATTATATATGATTATGAATTTCACTGACTTTTTAATATATATATTATATGTATATTTAATGTACTTTGGTAAAAAATTAAATGAATTTTGAAAAAGGATGTGGGCAAGTTTAGCATTAGGAAAATTGCTTAAGACAGGACTCAAGTTTTCTTTAAATGTTCTGTTCATATATTTGGAAGACTTTAAAAAGGTCCTGCAAAAAGTGTATGTATATGTATTTACAAAGACAAACTAAAAGAAACAACATCAAAATAACTTCTCATTTATCAAATACATTTCAGGTAACTTCTTTTATTGTTTTGTTAATTAAGTTACTACTAACTTATTACCTTAATGAGTTTATTGCATAGAAAACACAGGTGTTTTCTTATTCGTAAGATGCAAAAATTGAGGAAAGAGAATTACACTGGCTTGTTCATATCAAGTTGCAATAGTGTTTAATCTGGACTTTATTCAGTGTTCAAATCAGGATGCTCATGTAGTTTGATGATGTAGTTTGACCTGCTAATTTATGATCATCCCTGTCTAGTTATATTTGTACATTTGAACAACTTTCTTTTTCTGCCTCAGTGCTATCTAGTTGCTGTGGAACTACCTCCTGTACTGATCTCAGTCACCTGCCTTGCATCAGCAACAGGGGACCAGTGCAGATTCCCATATAATCTGGGTGGGTGGGCTGCACATCCTCTCTGTCCTGTATCTCCCACCCCTCTGTCCTATCCTTCTATTCTCCCTCTCTCTTCCTCTTCTTGGTCCCTCTTCATCCCAGCCTCTCTGTCTCTCTACTATGCAGCTTCTGTCCCTCTGCAGGATCCTGTTCTACCTTACATTAAGCATCCCTCACTGTCACCCAAAAGAAAAAACTTGCCAGTGTCCACACATCTAAACTTTAGCCATTGCTTCCATGTGTATAAAGAATTATTACAATTAATTACAAGAATCAATACAAAGAATTCATATATCTTAGACTTTTGAATATATTTTAGGCAAGAGGCTCAACACACACATGCATTTTAAAAATTTAATGACTATATATAGAAAAAAATAATGCTTATATGTTTAGGTACTTGCTGTCATTTTCTTATTTTATGGCTCTTTTCAAAAACATGCTGAATAGGAATACCACAAGGCCAGAAACCAGTCTTACTCCCAGTTCTGTAGCAGCCCATCTGTTGCAGCCCCCCCCACACACTGCCTTCATCTCCAGCAGATCACACAGATCGTGTCCTCCAAACTTCCTCTCCATGCATTCCTTATCCTAGCTCTCAATTCCAGCAGGCATTGAGAATCTACTAGTCAATCTGGCCAGAAAAGCAGGTGGTATAACTGCAGATCTTCACCTGGTCCTCTCTCCTCCAAGTCCAATCATCTAGTTGCATCCCCAACTGTCTAGTAGATCAGATAATCATAAGAATAATATATTTTAAAAGTCTGTTTTCCACCAAACTGAAAAATCTAAAAAAAAAAAAAAAAAAAAAGGATAATTTTCTTGATCTATTCCACTTGGGCTAACATCCAAAATATATAAAAAACTGAAAAACAAAACAAAGCAAACAAAAAACTCAATGTATCAAGAAAACAAGTAATCTAATTTGAAAATGGGGTTCAGATATCAACAGAATTCTCAAAAGAGGAAACTCAAATTGCTGAGAAATACTTAAAGAATGTTCAGCACCCATAGTCACCAGGAAAATTAAAATAAAAACTACTTTGAAATGTCAACTATGCTATTCAGAATGACTAAGATCAATCCTAATAATAAAAAGGTAGCTCATGTTGGCAGAATGTGAAGTAAGGGGAACACTTACTTCATTGCTGCTGGACATGCAAATATGTACAGCCACTGTGGAAATCATTGTGGTGGTTCCTTAGGAAGATGGGAATGGCTATAACTCAAAATTCAGCCGTACCACTCTTTGATGTATACTCAAAAAAAGGTACATCCTACCACAGAGACACTTATGCAATCATGTTCACTTTACTCTATTCGTAATAGCCAAAAATTGGAAACAACCTAGATGTCATCAACAGACGAATGGATAAATAAAATGTGGTAAATTACACAGTGGATTATTACTTAGTTGCAAAAAAAAAAAATACCATACAATTTCCAGGTAAATGGATAGAACTAGAAAAAAAAAATGAGTGTGATATCCCAGACTCAGAAAAACGAATAAAGAATATAAGCACTTATATGTGGATATTAGTTGTTAAGTCAAATATAACCAAGATTTTTGGTCCATAGAAATACAGAGGGTTGATACAGAGTAAGGGACTGGGGGAACAGATAGATCTCCCTAGGAAGAGGAAATATATAATTATGGATAATTGTGGTGGTACTTGAATGGAACAAGCAGAGAGGTAGAGAGAGATGGGAATGACGTAGGAAGAACAGGAAGAGTCAGCTAAAATTAGGGACTACTTGAGGGATAATATGGAAACCTAATGCAGTTCAAACTTCATAAAATATATACATATATGAAAGAGAGTTGATTGAACTTGTCAAATATTGTGGGAGACAGAGCCCCAAGTGGACATCTCTTGTCACTAAATGAGACTTCCATGACTGGGATTAGGTTACATCTTATTCAGTTGTGGGTTAAAGGGGTCCAGTGGGAACTCCCTAAATAACCCAGACTGCTACCAAAACTTTAGGTTGCTCTCCATCCACTAACAGCAAGGCCTTATTGCTGAAGAAAACTCCTGTATAACTCATAGAATTTGGAGAGGTTGAGCTGTTACCTACATAGAGCCTTCACCCTATGTGTTAGCTTATTTGGTACAGGAAAGTTTTGTGCAAGGTACCAAAGGGTAAAAGTAAAAACCAACACAACTACAAACCCTTCGATCAACAATGGTGTCCTGTCCTCAAAACATACTACGGCAATGGTGGCACAAATCTTCTGGGTGTAAGCAATCAAAATCTAATTTGAATTAAGGTCCACTCCATGAGATAGAACCCATACCCAACATTGCTTGAGTGACCAAGAACCTGAGACCAGTTAGCTTAGGGATCTAAGGGAAAATCAAATACTACTGTTCAACTAATTGAGTGTAGAAATAAAATGACTCCTAATTACACACTGCTAAACTGGTTATTCAATGCCTTGCTCAGTCATCATCAGAGAAGTTCCCTCCTGCAGCAGTTGGGAATATAGAGATCCACTTTCAGACAGTATGCAGAATGAAAAACCTGAGAACATTCAGCCCTTAATAGATTTCTTCATCAAATCCCTCCCTCCAGTGTTCCTGGAACATTGTTGAAGTAGAGGATGAAAAATGTAAGAGTCATGAGGAAATGGGGGACAACATAGAGACAATGTCTTCTAAACACAATAGGACTGATACACATACAAACTCAGAGAATCAGGCAGGATGTACATGGCCTGGGCGGGCACCACCTAGAATCCTATAGCTAAAAGGAGACCTTGACACATGCTCCCATCCCTAACACAGAAGCTCTCATCAATTGTTAACAACTTGAAAATGAAAATGTATTTATTCTGAGGGAGTTTCACTGCAGAAGCAAACTACTCTTAAAGGGTAGGCTACATGCCCAGCAGTAGATGTCCAGCAGAAAACAAACTCACTCATTGGCTTCTTATGAGGTCCTGCCAAGACTTCTCTTCTCTTTTCTTTTCTTTTCTTTCTTAATATATTTTTAAATATTTTTCCTTACAGGTCCTTTACATGTAAGTTATGACTTCAAGTTTTGTGTTTTTATGGGATACCTAAGTGTCAGAATGAGTGTGTCTCTGTGTTTATTTGTGTTTCTTGTGCCTTTTCCTGGGCTTTTACCGTGTGTGTGTGTGTGTGTGTGTGTGTGTGTGTGTGTGTGTGTGTGTTTTAATTTTTCCTGTTCTGAATTTTGTGCTTTTATTTTATCTTATTTCATTCCATTATGGTCTCTTAGAGACAGAAAGGGAGTTGATATGGATGAGAAATGGTGGGGAGTAATTGGGAGGTGTCGAGGAATGGGAGACCACAGTCAGGATATACTGTATAAAAATAAATCCATTTTCAATACAAGATAAAAAAAGGAAGTCAAATATACAGGAATAAAAAATTTGCTAAATATATATGTTTATCCCTACATATGTCTATGATAGGAATTTTACTTTTTTTTTAAGGAGATGTTTATATAATTATATAGCATACTCTCCTGTATTTCTCTCCATTTTGGCCCCAGAAATATACTGACTATAAAATTGGGATAAATTATATGAAAGTTTATAGTTTATTTATCTTTTGCAGAATAAAAACAGATATTAATAGATTAGTTATATTATGTTAAATAGCTGTAAGACCCCATGTTCATATTAGTTTTTTTTTTCTTTTAGGATAAGAACAGTCATAAGTCTATTTTATATGAAAATCCTTGTGAGTTTTAAAATAAGGGTTTTGAAAGAGTTACAGTTTCAAGGTTGAAAGGGTTACAGTTTCAAAGTATTTTTTAATGTCCTCCAGAGAAATCTTTCACTGGCACTACAATAACTATGTCAAGACACTTGGCACAGAAAGAATTGCTCTTGTTGCTTCTTGGAGATTGACAACAGTCTGGAGCAGATGTCAGGTGAGAACAAATCACAAGAAGATATGAACAAGAAAATATGAACAATGGTACATATTTAGTTTGCTGATACACTTAGAAAAAAGATATTCCCTATGAACAAAATGTTCAAAAGAAATCCAAGTGGGATAGTCTCTGTAATGATAAATTAAATTGCATGGTCTCCATGGCCCATAAAATTGGATTTTATTTTATTATAATTGGTTTATTTAATTTAAAACTCCAAGCACAAATAAAAATCTTAAAAGGAGCAGAAGTTTAAAAAGAACTATTTGAGTGTCTTTAAATTACATGGTTTGACCTTAATAGTTCTCTATTGAACAGTGTAATCATTTATTGTTATTGGTGAACAGTGTATTGAATCTCTAAGACAAATTCTTGTCAGGATATATTGCTTCAAATTACTCACTCACCCATATGAGCTTTAAAATAGGATTTACATAAGTTACCATACTCATTCATGGTCTATATAGCTACAGGAGCTAATATTTATTAACTACTCATCTCATTTCCATTTTTTTTAAGAAACACAAATCAAACATAATTAATAATATTTACAGGTCTCTAGTCTTCCAGATAAGTTTTAAATATGATTATATATTCTTAACTAGATTCTACAAATGCTACTTTTTATCAGATACCACAAAATAGCAAGCCCTTCAAAGGATTTATAATTGTACGTGACAATTTACATAGTTTCCTAGCTGGAGGGAACTACAGATATGACATTTTCTTAAATGTTTTGTTCAGTCTCAGGGATGTAAAAATTAAGGAAAATTGAAGGTACTTTAAAGCATTGCACAAGACAAATGAAGGCAGACAGTGTGGCATTTTAAAATGTAAACAGTGGCTCACAGGAGTGTTAGGATCCCTTCAGAATGTGAACGTCTATAACATATAAAGGAATTAATAACTCTTATAGATATGTACTGAAAATATAGATATGTTTAAGTAAGAGCAAAGGAATTAGCAAACTAAAAAAAGCAAACTAAATTCCTGACAGATGCAAGAATATCTGCTCCCTGAGTTGGCAAGTTTGCATCTATGCCTTTTTAAAAAAGTTTCTGAGATTATAATATAATCATAACATTTCTTCTCTTTCCTTCCTGCAAACTCTTCCATATATCACTTTCTCTTCTCCTTCAAATTCATTACCATTTTTTTCATCAGTTGTTGTTGCATGCATAATTTTATTTATATATATATACATATATATATATACATATATATATATATATATACACGCACACACACATATATATTCCTACATATAACTGTTGGAATATGTTTAATGTTATTTGTATGTATGTATGTACTTGTATGTATTTTTATGGATGACCATTTGGTACTGGGCAAATATACAGTGTGTCCTGTTGTGAGATATTTTATAGTTATGGGATCATACTCCTATATGCTGTTTAGGCTTACTGCAGCATGTAAAGAAATTGCTTGCTATACCTGTTAGCATCTCTGTGCTAAAAACAATGGAGTAGCCACCCAGATATCCATATGAACAGGCCATTTGTTTACCTTAATGCAGATGAAGATTCACTGTCACCCTTATTGTTCTGCAGCAGGGGTGATCAGAGAAAAATCTCACTCAGCTCCAACTTGGACACTGACTGGGATAGACAACATGTCTGCTGACAGACCTTGAGAAGTGTTAGGTTCCATTCATTTGTATAATGAAGGCCTGTGTGGAGAGAGGAGGGAGTTTTGAATGAATAAAACACATAGGGGCTGAAGCAGGGAGAGGAGCAGATAAGCAGAGAGATGAGCAGGGCAAAACCATGAGAAGAGCCTTGTTAGGTCATGGAGAAGATGTAGCGTGTGCTCTCTGCCTAAGCTGCTGGATATTGCATCCCTGAGAGTTGTCACTGTTCATTATTAATATATGAATGTCCTATCAATAAATAGTACTTTAACAATGTCCTTCCCTGTGGAGGACTATTGGTAAACTGAGTCATGTATGGGAGTGCTAAAGAGTCAGAGGGCCACTCCAAGATGTGTATCTTCTAAGGAGAGCAGTGGCTAACATTCTCAGAGAACTGTGCCTCGAGCTGCCAGTCAGAAATACTTTAATTGGTTATCACATAAAGACTATCTCACTTTAAAATGTGACTTGTCATTTTCAGGTACAAAGACCTAATTAAAATTCCTACTACAGAGGATGACCTCTCCTGACCCCAGCTTTCCTCAGTTGCTTCCAGTTCTTTTCGTAGGGTTGAAGCCTCATGGGTATTTTGACCCATCCATTTTGGCATGCCTCTCTTCTACATTCAGCTCACATACTTGCAGTTTAAGAGAGTATGTAAACATAGCAAACTACCAGTGACTAGAGTGATCATAGACCCTATAAGAGAACCTACTACTGCCATTTTCCTAAACCAATATAATTTACAACTGCAGTCTAAACACTTAACCTTATATCTACAGATAAATGAGTTACCATGCCTTTATCAAGTAAGCTTTCCTCACAATAATTGTAAACTATTACTGAGACTGTCAACTAATGAAAATGCAGAGAAAAAATGACCATGTGATGCCCAGCCCCATTGGTAGGTCTACAGCACAACCCCTACACCTACGACTTAGGAAACATTTTGGTCGAAGGGGTTTAAGGAGTTTAAATATTATTGCCTATAGCTCTTTATTTAGAACTGGGAACTTGTGAAAATTTTCCCATCTACTTTGGTATCTTGACTAGTGCTGTCAATGTGTACACATTATTGAGGCAACCACATTTTGGGGATTTCATGGCTGTAGTTTTCCTGTAATCTCTAGAAGATACTGTCTCCCAGCAGCTATCCCAGTCCTCTGACTCATATAATATTTAACAGAAATGGAATATCAATTTTCTCTGGAGATGAAACCCCTGATAAGTTATTCAACCCTAATTGGTCAGCCCAAACAGATGTACATAAAGACAACACTAAGTGGATTCAGTAGTGTTTTTGTATGTGTGTGTTTGTGTGGGGTATGTGTGTGAGTGTGTGTGTGTGAGTGTGTAAACGTGTGTGTGTATGCGTGTGTGTGTATGTGTGTGTACGCATAGCAGTAATAATTAAAGAAATAAAGGTAATGCATTTGAGAGAGAATGTAGAAGCCTTTTATTTCTTAAGGCATAAAAGATGGAAGGTACAACAGACATCTCTAAAAGAGAATGGATCTCATTCAGAGTCATAGGAAGAACAAAAGTAAAGAAGAAACAGAATAGTTCATATAGCTGACTTACAATATTCAGATGATCTATGGGATAATGCTACTCATGGGATCCCTTTCCACATAGTAAATATTTTTAGTTCTTTATATATTGTATGTGTGAGTATCTTTATTGCATATAACATAATAGGTAAAGTTTCTTTATTCCACTGTGATTTGATTTGTCAGTAGAAATATCTTCTGTTACTGACAATTCTATTTGTAGATGTTTGGGCCTATGATGTGTGGAGGAAATGTCTGTGTATTTCTTTTTTCTGTTACTTTATGTGTTAACATTTCTTCATGACAAATATTCATTAAAGGTCTTCTTTTTAAAATCCAGATGTAAAGTTCTTATTCTCTATCCCTCATTTCCCCCTTCTCTCTTTACTTTTCATAACAATTACTGTTACTTCAATTTCTATTAAAACAGTAATTTTCAGTTTCACAGATACATATGACATGGTGAAGTATTTGTATGACTAGTCTGATTTATTTCACTTATAATGCTGTCTAGGTCCACCTATGTTATCATAAAGGACAGGAGTTTGTAGATTTTATGACTAAATACTGCTCCATTCATAAAATAATGTATTTGATTCCATATTTGCTTTATGCATTTATTTATTGGGGAGGGGCTTTTAAATAGAATGCATTTCCTGATCTCTCTCAAGTAAGAAATTACTATTTTCAAAAAGCAAAAGAATAACAAAACCTTGCAGAAATGTAGAAAATGGGAACTCATATGCATTGTTGACGATCATGTAAATTTGAAGAACCATTGTAGAATACATTATAGGAGTTCCTGGGAGAAATGAAACACAAATTACTGTATGCATGGTTCAGCAATCCCACTACCTGGTGTGTGCTCAGAAGAAATATAATCAGCAGATTTACGTGACATCTCCATTCCTACATTTGCTGTGATGCTCTTCAAAGTTCCATCTATCTTAACACTGACTGCTCCACTTTGATTTGTTCTACAAAGTAGTTTATTATTTTCCACAAACATGGATTCAAAAAAATCTATATTTTTTGCTTTTTTTATTAGTTGTGGTTGTTGTTAGTATGAAAGAGACCTCCATTGACTTTCCATCTGTTTCAACACAGTGAGTTTCAATCAATATATTTACCCAAGTAAGGCCAATTGCTTGAATTTAAACTTAATATATAGATATTTTATTACATATTTTTTTGTAGAATAGGTAATGGTAGATATGTTATAATCATTAACTTTAAGTAACTCTGGAACTACAGTTGGCCATAAGTGTAAATAAACTTCAGTTTTAATGGCAGAAATTGTTCCTCATGTTCACAAATCTTCTCTTTCCTGATATATCTTTGCCTTACTATTATAAATATAAATTTTATTATTAAAATTATTCAATTTGGAATTGTGAGAATAGTTAAATATACATTGATCCTTAAAAATCAACTTTATTGATCCAGATCCATCTACTTTGCTTTAATTTTACATTATAAAATACTCGTGGCTTCTTCTCTTCCCTTTTTCTCTCACCTCTGATTTTACCCACATTTCCTTCCATAAATTGACACTAAATTTATTAGTTGGGTAGAATGCAGTAGACTCACATAGGAAAGGTGTCTTGATTGGGATGAGTAAGTGGATTGATAAAGACATTCACACTGAGAGATGGCCTAATATGAGAAAGAAAAGCCAAATCAAAGGCAAAGTACATCCTCCTGGAGGATAGGCCTGGCACAGAGTAGAGCAGACTGTCACACGGACATCAGAAAGGCATCCCATACTAAAGTGTGCCTGAATTTAAGCTGACCAAAGAGGTTATCCATGTATTGAGATAGCCTGGTTCAGGGAAATAGTACAGAAAACTAAGTGTCACTTGTCTGGAGGAATTCTAACAGAGCATGTCAAAGTCAAAGCAAGCAAAGGAGGTATCCATGTAGAGTGAGGGTCAACTACTGTGGAATTGCAAGTCATAGTAGAACAAATTTGTCAAGGGCTCAATGTAAGATACCAGAGCCTGAACAAGACATAGACTGTATCTGACTAAAGTTCTGACATAGTGTGGCACATGGGATGACAGATGACAATTACTGGAGGTGTTTTATAGTTGGGCAATTGTACAGTGGCCTATAATAGAATTGTTTTTATTAATTAAGTTTATTTGATATTTTCATCCTGATAAATTTATTCTCCCATCCTTATCACATACTCTCCTCCTTACAAATCCTTGTCTTTTGATCATATATTGTTTTATGATCTACTGAGTTTAAACAATGGGACACATGTTCTGTGTCTGAAAATATACTGGAATGTGGTATAAAACCAAAGGTAATAACTCCCATTAACCAGGAATCTTTCATTTTCCAATAGTTCACCACCAGGGAGGTTTAGAACCTCATAACCCCATCATTGATTCTTGATTTGCTGCTAACAGACCAGGTCTATTGTTGCCCCAGCACAAAAAGCTACCAGATGCTGTGAGTTCAATATTGAAATAGCTGTTTGTGCCGAGAGGATGACAATTTTCAGCCCCTTCTGTAGCCTATAGCTACAGTGTGAGCTTAACAAGAAAGACGAGACATTTTCATGGACACCTGCCAGAACATAGCAGAGAGAACCATACATTATGACAAGGACAGCAGAACCCCCATCCTCTGATCTCAGGTGTTTTTATTGATACAAAAACTCTGCCCCCTCATCCAAAGACCTATTTGCATAATAAACTTGTAGTTTAGCCTTATCCCAGAGTCCTTTAGCAGCCTAACTATAGCACCTTTACAGTGGGGAAGCTCAAAGCCTAAAGGGAGTGTTCTCTCCTGAGAACTGTGGGAGAGGGACTACACAAATTTCTCCACAGCAACTTTGCTCTTCAGAGTGCAAGCTATTTGAACCAGAATGCCTCTGCCAGAAAGCCCTGAGCAGGTGTAACTCTTGAGCAAACAAGCATCAAGCCATATCTGCAGATAAAGTAGACTATCAAGGCTGAGGCATCCCTTCCCCCAACGATGGACAAAACAATTGCTTTAAAGTTACATGAGCATAACTAGACTCCCCCAACAACCATCTTTATCTTCTGGCTATGCATTCTTTTTGTCTCCAGTTCCGCAATGTTCCATGAGGCCTACAGGTCCTGGTATAAATGTCTTGGTTAGAGATGAGCAATCAACCGTAACTTACAGTCAGGAGTTTGGGAGTCCTTTATTCATCGCCATTTACAGCAAAGAGAAGCTGTGCTGATTAACACTGAGAGAGACAAGTGTTTATTGACATAAACATATTTAGAAGTAAGTCCGACTCTCTGTTTATTTAACCAAATAACAGTGGTAATTTTCACTTAGTATTTATAGACCTATAACTTCCCCTGGTGAGGAGGTTTGACTAGGTTTACAGTAGTATCCATAGGCCGTTTACTGTGGAGCCAGTCTGAAATGCAGAGAGGTTGGTTACCCCATCATAGTTACACCACAATTGTACAAGTGGGTACATCTTGCCTGGTAGGTTAAGTATTTCAGCTTCTAGGATTCACAGTTACATCAAGCATTGATGCCTTTAATTCCCTAGTAGCCCATGTAGTACCTCCCATCATTTAAAAGCTAACCAGAAGACAGGAAACTTTAGCTCACCTCCAGGTTGTTTTTTCCATATTTTGCAACCGAGGTCTATAGTGTCTTCGGCAATAGGTTCTTATTTGCTAGCTGTGGCAGGCAGCCAAGAGAAATGGCAATTGCTGTTATTGTTTAGGTGATCTCTGGATCCTCCCTGAATAATGACTCATGCAAGGATCCACATCTGGTTTCAGTCAGGAACTGGTCTGTGTAAGTATGAGAGATAGTTACTGCTAAAAAAAAAAAAAAAAGTTAGAAAGAATCATCTAATGCCACAGATCCAAGGAGCTAAAAAACCTCCCTCAAATTCAGAAATACACACTCAGGGTGGATCAAGCCAATGCTAATAAAAATGAAATTTTAAAAATGATCACAAAAACCACAAATATATTTGTACAAATTCAACAACGACAACAATAATATTCATTTCTTCCTCTCTCTCCCTTTTTTCTGTGTGGGTATGTGTGCTATTTTTATTTATTTATAAGGTTTTAAAAAAGTGGAAAAGAGACATAAATAAACCAAAACATCAAATGCAGGCATATTAAAAAAAATAACAAAATTTGACATGTACACGATGAGTTTTGACAATTGCATTCCGGTGCACAATGTATGTTGATCAGACCACTACTCTGTATTTCCCCGTCCCTCTTCTTTTCAATAACAAAAACCTTAAAGAAGTCAGGAGCAAAAGCTCTGTATATTACATGACATTAGAAATAGTATTTAGAATACCATAAGCTCCACATTAGAGACATCAAATTAAACAGTATTGCAGACATAGAATGGCAGGTATCCATTGTGGATGCCTCTATGTGTTTGACCGTGCATCTGTTGATGTGCTCTTCCATTTGTTGGCTGGCTGGCTAACATTCTCACATGGTTCATCAGTTACATTGAGTCATAGTTGTTTTTTGATTTTTGTTTTTTTTTAAATGGGATTCTTATTCAAATTTAAATTTCAGTGCTAGCTTCTAAAAGTTATCTAAGCAGTTCTGAAAGTAGAATGCCTTCAATGTGATTTAGCTACAGTCTTCTCAATGAGTAAGGTAATTTCTTACTTGGCAGTGAAAGAATAAACATTATTGAGAGTGCATATGCACAACACATGTTGTTCCATTTAAGTATCATGCCTCTCCCATTCTTTTAATGTTGAAAAGTTGAGACAATATTATGATCAGGTAAATAAAGTTCACAAAGATGTTATTACTACTTTTTTTGTATGTATGTAAATACGTGGTGGGTGCTCACACATGTATGCACATTCCCATATGTTGGGGTGCACAGGTCTGTGTGTGCACATATGCACAGTGGACAAATTTCCAAGTTGGAAGTCTTCATTGATCACTCTCTACTTTGCTTATTGATTCAGGTTCTTTCATTGACCCCTGAGCTCACTGATTCAGTTAGTCAAGTTAGCCAGCTGTTCTTGGGAATCCCCAGTCTCCCAACTGAGTGCTGGGATTACTGGTATCATGCTGTGCATGCCTATCTTTTATGTGGTGATGTGGATCCAAACTCCTGTCCTCAAACTTGCCCAGGAAGTGTGTTATCTACCAAGACTTCTCACTAACACTCACAGGAAAGTTATTTAAACTCTTTGTGGATCAAACAATTTGGGAATAAAGGCAATCTGTAATATAGGGTATTGCAAATAGACCCATTGCTGCCTAATTTAGTTTGACTAAGATTTAATAATTCACTAAAAAAAAGAAAAAAATTGTTTAGGGTTGTATCTTGTTATATGTATATAAAATACAATTTTAATTCTCATTGAAATTGACAGTATCACTAAAAAGACATCTGCTGCTTTTTAACTTGTCACTTATTTTAGGGAGAGAAGTCTTGCATCCTAAGTGTAAACATTTATTCTATGGATGATCTGGAAGCAGTTGTAACATAAAATGTAAGAAACCATGAGTCATTAGTCTACATGTAGTCATTATCTACAAACGTAAGATAGCCTTAGCACTCAGTGAGCCACAAACCCAGTGTTAAGTAGTAATGCCACTGAGACTGTATGGAATAAACACACACTTTAGCATGTGGCAGTAGATTCAGTTCTCCTCTCTTCTGCTTCCCTGGGATAATCTGAGCATTGCTGACAGTAACAGACACTTCACTGTCAGCCACATAGACACACTGGGAGTGTATTCCAAAAAGAGTCCCTTTTACTTGAGGTCACAGTCAAGGAAGAATATTTTAAAAGCAAACACAGTAAAAGTATATCAAACCAGGTGATGGTAGATGGCAGGTTGGAGAATTTATTATAAAAATGTGTGAAACATTATACAAAAACTGCATCCAGGAAAGGATATTTTATTCAAGTCTCTTCTCTGGCTAAGTAGAGATTCTCTAGATAGTGATACATACACCCTGAGACGCAAATGGAACAACTAGCCCAATAATACATATCTGATGTGTTAAGTATGTAGATTTCAACCAAAGTCATTGTCATTAGTTAGATAAATAAAGAATAAAAGTGCTTAAAAGATGTAAACTGGGCTTTGAGGTAGCATGTAGGTATACAACAATGTAGATTCACACCAGATGTAGATGTTAATTCAGGATCAAAACTGTTTTAATTCTTTTTTCTAATTGAATCATGACTCTTAGTCATGGATCCCCAGAGGATTTCTGCCTCTGTACAGTCTAATCTTAAGCCTAGAAATAGAAAGCTTCTGCCTCGGTACATTTAAACTACTAGCTTGGATCTAGAAGACCAGTCTAAGCCCCTGAGATATGCTGCTTACTGAGCCACTTTGACTAGCTCCTTCTGAACTCTGACTCTTATGGTTCAACTCAACTCAGTCATTGTTCTGGCCAAACTCTCCTGCAAGCTGCTGGTTTAAATTGACCTTCTGAGCTAGCTTACTGTTTATGATCAAGTTCTGATTCTGGCAGATTCTGGTTGACTCTTTGAGTGTTTCAGACTGAACTGCTCTGCTCGGCTTCAAACTGCTAACTCTTACTGTCTGACACTGACTTCTTCTGCCTAATTGTCTCTGGGTCTCTCCTTGACCTCTCATTACTCCATACTGCCTCAGTCAGCCTCTCTCTATGTCTCTCCCTCAGACTGCTTGCCTCATACTGCCTGTGCCTGACTGCTCCTGTAACTGCCTCTTTAACTGATTCTGTAACTCTTTACTGAAACTGAGCTGAGAGGCTACCTTTTCTATTGTGAAAGCTAGACATGTCCTCACTTTGCTAATTCTTCCTCTGACTCATCTCAGACATCATTTCCTGTGTGACACTGACACTTTAACTAAGCTCTACTTCTTGCCTCCCAAGAGCTGGAAGTAAAGGGATGGATCACCAATGCCTTCTGAATACTGGGATTAAAGCTGTGTGTCTAGAGCAGCTATTTTGCTGGATTAAAGGACTATATATTCCTCTACACACCACACCTGACCTGGTTTACAATTCCTAATTTCATTACCACTCCTTACCTAAAGATTACTCTACGGTAGCAGACTCCTGAAAGCAAATGATAAGGAACTGTGACCAAGGTAGAACTAAAACCAAGAGACTTTAGTGTTTAGAGGACAAGAAGGAGTCTGTGATAAAACAAATAATAGTAAATCTCATGGAGGCAAATTGAGATTCAAGAGAGAAGCTACTGAACACAGGAACGTGTGCACACTGCTGTGTATAGCAGCAGGTTGATGTTGAATGTTCAAGGCATGAGCTGATTCTGAGGGTTGAGGAGTAAGGAGAGTAGGGTGTGTCTAGTGTCCTGGGCTTTCAGGCGAGAGAAAGGGAGTCATGAGAGAAAATGATGAAAGGTAGAGAAACTCTAAATGAAACTCAGGAAAAAAATGCCTGAGAATTAGACAGGAAAAAGTGAGAAACAGCTCAGATAATGGAGAGAGAAGTTAGAAAAATACAGAGATGTGTTGCAAACGTAGGAGATATTGTTAAGACTGACATTCATTTTTAACACGTATGTGATTCTGACATTTTATTAACAAAAGAAAGGAAGCTTTTGGGTGAAAATTATTCTCTCAGTCAACCAGTGATTAAGGCCCTAGAAGCCTGCAGCAGAGATGAGTTTTCAGCCCCTGGCTTACTGTTTTCTAATACTTGTAAGATTCAGGGGGATGTGTTTACGCACTGCTTCCTGGTTTGGCTTTTACGCTTGTAGCTGCATATGTTTTCTTCTGTCTTAGGGTCAGTCTGTATTTTGAGTTACATTAAAAATAAAGTCATGAAAGAGGGTTACTTCTTTTGTGTATAGTTTACCAATAATTAGATACTGCTAAATCAAGAAAGGCATTAGAAACATAATTCTGTAGTTTTAAGGAAAATCTTAAATAACCAGTCTTTGTAGCACACACCTTTGATCACAGTACTCAAGAAGCAGAAGCAGGCAGTTTGAGGCCAGTCTGGTCTATAGAGTGAGGTCGAGGGTAGGCAAGTCTGCATAGCGAGACCTTGTATCAAAAAAAAAAAGATTGAATTGAAAAAACTTTATGGTTTTTGTGGATGTCAAACATTGTAAAATCATGAATACATTTAAGAACTATATACTAAAAACATTTATATACAACAAGAAGTTGGCTGATCTTGTATTCCTAAAGAAAACTCACATGGAACTGTATCCATTCATGAAAAAGTAGAAATGAGGACAGGATAACTACACTGTAACATTGCTGATACTATTTCCCTTTTATCTTCAGTTGCAAAAGAGTTCATCTATTTTTAACCAGGGAGGATAAAAGCACAAATGAGAACTATTGTTTCAATTATGTACCAGAGAGCAGAAAACAAAAAGGGGAAAAAAAAATCAGCATAAGACTATGAGCTCATGACCCCATTAATCAGGCTATGGGGGGTCTTCTACACATAGAGAACTCTATCAACTTATTTTTAATGATTACTTTTCCCTCAAAAAGTACCCTCTGGCATTTGTTTCTGTTAAAAAGTTTTCTATCTGTGAAGTCACAAATGTCATTAGCCTCATGGGGTAAAAGCTTCATTCTGATTAATGAGGTCATTCAGGACATTAGCCTGAGTTCTGACCAGTTAGTAGCCTGGAGAGGCTTACAAAGAAAGTCATATTTGTTGGAGAAATTAGACACTGAAGTACCATTTTTAAAGATTTTTATTTACATATTAATTATATATCTAACAATAGGGTTCATTATGTCTTTTTTCCTCATACATATAGCTCAATAATTTTTACTCATGTCCATTTCCCTAGTTGCAATGAAATAGGAAGACTCATCTGTATCAGAAAAATGCTGGGAATTTTTTAAAAATAAAATATAATTATATCGCTTCCCATTCTTTCTTTTCTTCCTCTAACCCTTCCCAGATAGCAGTAGGCCCTTTTCTTTAGTTCATGACTTCTGGCCATTTCTTTACATATACCAATTATATATGTTGATATATATCAAGTATAAATATTTATGTATATCAACTCTATATCAATTATATATTTTTTTTCTAAAATATATCAATAGAAACTGCTCAGTCCATATAATGTTATTTGTATGTATATAATTGATTTCAGTGATGATCACTGGTGTTAGATAATCAATGGTCTCTTTCCCAGGGCAGCCTGTGTTTTCCCACGCTCAGCATTCCTTGGCTGTCATAGTTCTTTGTCTAATGTTGGGAGTTTTGAGATTACTTTCCTTCCTATTTTCCTGATAGCACTTCTCTGGGATTCATCCTTCTTCAGGTCTTGGTTAGACAGCATGTTGTTTTGACTTCTTGGAAGTAGCTACATTTTTAAGATATAAGCACTGTTTTTCCTGAAAATTTTCTGTGATCTGCCGTAACAAGTTAAGACGGGTATGGTCATCACTTTGGTTTTTTTATGACAAAGTATATTAATTGTGTAGGGATAATTTTTAATAAAATATATTCAAACCAAACTCACAGTGCTGATCAATCTTAAATTATGAAGTATTGCAGAGTAAGTTTTTTGGTTTAAGAGTAACTTTTTTTTAATCCAGGATAAAATGTTAATGAATGTCTTCTTTTATGTTTCCAACCTAAAATGAATGTCCATTTGTTACTCCAATAGGATAGATATTGTAGAGTCCATAACATCACTTATACTTGGCTTTACATTAAAGGAAATATTCCTTATTCATTATTCCATATGACTATGGGCCATGCTTTCACAGACACAGCAGCTGCCCTGTTTGTATTGCCAGGTAAAATCAAGGTAGCCATTGGTGTTGACCAGTCCTCATGGTTTTAGTATATTTTTACATAAAGTCTAAAACATTCTACTTAACTGATTAATGTGTGTGTGTGTGTGTGTGTGTGTGTGTGTGTGTGTGTGTGTGAGATTCTGTCTGCCAGCTGAGGCATGGTCTCATAAAGCTCATGGCAGCTTTGAACTGGCTGTATAGGGGAATAGAAAGGGCTGATTTTGAAACCCTGGTCCTTCTGTCCCCTCCTGACATGTGTTAGAATAAAGGTTGCCAACAGAATGCAGTCATGATATGAACTGTACCAATTTTAATAAATAGAGAGAAAGGGTTTTGAAGCCTAAGTGGAATGAAGGATAGTGCACCCAAGTTACTTTCTAATATTAAATTGTGAGAAACCCATTGTCACAGTGAAGTGTACATTTGATGTCTTCTCCAGAACTGCATACCTGTGATGACTCAAATAACTCTAGATAACATCATTTCCCAAAGAAATTACCATTACTTCTAATTGCCTTTCATTTTTCAGTCTCATTGATCATTCTTGCATGAATCATTATTATTAACATTAAGGATAAAAGAAAATCACAGTCACTCACAGGAGTCTGTTACTTTAATAGTTATAATCTTTAATGTTTTATACACGTGCAAAACATATAATATTCTTGGTATGATTGAAGTACATGTTATATTATTAAAATTTTTAAGTAAAACTATTTATACTATTGTTGTTCCAAAATAATTTTCTATTATTTCTAAGCTTATATCAAGACCATATCCAAAAATATTATTTTATAATCATAAAACTTATGTGACTGAATCTTCCCAATGAAACACGTGACAATTATTTAATTTTTTATACTTTAAATGTGTACTGTTATGTATTGTTGCTTATATTTTATTGCATCTATTTACTTATTTGGTGTGTATGTGGGTGTGGAGTGGTCTATTGCATGCATGAGAAAGCCAGAGGACAACATGCAAACACAGATTTTAAGGAGTTATCTCAAAGGTCCTACTTACATTTTTTTTTCAATTAGCATGCCAATCTAAGTGTTTCTCCATTGCTTTGTTCATGCATACTTTTTAAAATCTTTCTCCCAACCTGCTCTGGTACCCCATCTCACTGTCCCCTCTCCCCATTTATACCTTTCAGCCCCAATGTTCCCCATTCTTTGATGACACATGTGATGTGATCTGATTTCTTCACAATATGTAAATATCTGTCACAGGCTCCTTTAGTTTCTTTTTCAGTCCATATTGCCTTTAAGTTGAAATTCAGGGAGATCTTCAAGTCTGTGTTTTGACAGAAGTGGAGCCTCCACCATCCTAGTCTATTTAATGGGTGCATGGACTGTCTTCTTCTCTCCATACCAATAAGCAGGATAATAGCTTTTAAATTTCCTAATAAGCAGGTGAGAGTTCTGTGTAATCTATACTGAGTATTGGTCATCAGATCTGTAAGGGCATCTGTTAGATAATTGCCTAATGTCTAGTGTTTGATGACAAGATTGAATTTGTTCAGCATCACATAAATACTGCCTCATGCCAGAGTCATTTACAGCATTACACATTAACTCCCACAGAAGCAGATCTAATGAATGAGTATCATTCCTTGGCATATAAGAAAGTTAAGGCTGAGAGAGCTCTTATCATTTGCTAGAAGTTACACAGTTGAAGGTGGCAAATTGTGGCTAGTACTCAAGAGTCAATGATAATAACTCTACATTGTTTTCCTGTTCAAATTTCTGGGATTACAAAAAAGCAGTAAGTGAAACTAGTAAAAAAATATAAAACAACCCACCCAGATAAACTATGTCCTCTTAATACAGAATAGGTTATCAGGACACCTGAATTAATAATAAAGAGCTAGATTCTGAAAACTGAACACAACGAATATTATTATGACACTTTCTAATATGAATTGTGTATTAGACAATTATAACATTAAGTGTTATTTTTGGCTTTAAAATTTTACAAATATGTAAATTGAAAAGATTGTGTGACCCGGAGCTGGATGAATACAGGAAAGAACGATAAAACAAGACCGCAAAGACAGAATGTGAACAACTAACCCTCCCTTCCCCAGCAGCTAACAATTGCTAATTCTTCCGTAGTCAGAGGTAGAAGGCTGTGTCCAACTCCCCCCTCCATGCTGCAATTTGGTCTACCCTGGGCTTGTACAGCCACTGTGAGTTCATATGTGACACTGGCTTTCCTCTCACAACTTGACATTTAAACCCTATTGCTTAAGATACCACACACTTGGGTGACAGAACATGATGTAACCAAGTATGGTCCTAGAAGCTCCATCCTTATTTGATAGCTTTCTAATCATCAATTATATCCAGCTGTGAACTTTGAATTATACTAAATGACCTGGTATGTCATGCTCACTGGTATAATAGTATCATGAATGTCACTCCCATATCATTGGAGTTAACCAACCTCTTCCTAATTTATTTCATTGAGAACAGGTCTGTTAGTCAATATCTATAAATCTACCACTCCAATGTACAGATTTACTTTGTTCAACAACTATGGATTACAGTAGCCCCTCCTTCTAGTCTTACAGAAACGCAGACACACAAACACACACACACACACACACACACACACACACACACACACATGAAATCATGCCTGCCAAAACCCAAAGTTAATTTCAGTCACATCTGGTTGCATTATATTACATCAGTATTTTTTAAATGATTGTTATTTTGTATTCTAATATCTTCTGTGACATTTGATGAAATTATTATCTGTGGCTGAAAGTCCCTAACTTGAATTTCACAATTGTAAAATGATTCCTGGAATAAATGCATTTTCAGTTGTAGAGTGAATCCTGGCTATTGAGGCTTTACAGCTAGTCACATACAAGGAATGTTTAATAAGTATAGGAAACAGTTTCCATTTGGTATGACCGATAGTCTCTTTCTAACAGATATCAAAACTGAAATTGAAAGTACCTTGAATCCGCAGGATGAATATATTCCATATTTTATGCAACCTATATGTGATTTTATTCTTAACATTTGAAGCTTACTATACCTATGGCAAAAATAAACATGAAAGGATGCATGTTTTATCACATTTCTATGCCATAGTTGAAAGATCGATGGTGATTGTCCTAAAAGACTCCACAGCGGATGCAGATATAAAGCCCTGGGCAGACTGCTATGGGCTAACTTTTCTGTACTGTGTCACATCGACAATAGTGACTATTTCGATGCTACAGGTCTGGGCTGGGATCTGTTGCGTTGGCTATGACTTTTCTCATTGGATTGTTCAAGAAAAAATTAGGGAACAAAATCAATATATCCCCTTTGTATCTATCAGCCTTGTCAACACAGCCTGTAATCAGAAAGCTTACACCATGACTTATGATTTTTCACTGTCAGCCCTGCTCCCTTGTAGCAACATTGTCATTTTCTAAAAGGAAGGCTGGGGATCAATATAACTACTAATAATTTTGACTCACTACAGCTAATCTACACTGTGAATTGGATCTGCTTTTTTGTAGTCAGTGACAGATGGGAACTAAAGCAACTACAATCTGCTGTAAAAAATTCCAGGAAAATAAAAATAAAAATAAAAAAAAAAAACAACTAAAATACCAAAACCACTCGTGTCATGACCCATATGAAAAAGCCTGACTTGTCTATCCTCTTTATAGTAAACAAGTCTTTACCTGTGTGGTTTTGTTGAATGATGATTTTCCTCATACAAAATGGTCTTAAAATGATATAGCAATATTTACAGTAATTTTAGGAATGTACCACCATAGACAATTTTCTTTAAGTTTCATAAGTTAAGTGACTGCTTTTCACGATGTTTCTTTTACCCATCCATTCCATATATGAGGTGGTAGTGCAGTGTGATTAAAGATAACCTCCGGTCTTCAGAGAAACAAGTCTCCAGTTGGCTTTTCCCAGATGAGGCAGTAATGGAAGAGATGCCACTTAATTCTGTAGAAGATAGTCCAATTGGTACCTTCAAGTCTGGAGGGAAGTAAGTGTCCATGCTGACACTCCCTTGTTTTAACAGTTTATGGAATAAGACATGTTATAGAATCTGACATACACTAACGACTTAACTTCCTTGGTCTAAGAGTGTATGGAATAAGACATGTTTTAGAGTGTGACATACACTAACGACTTAACTATAGGGTTGGAAATGGTTGTCTATGACTTGTGTGACCCAATTTCAGTACCGTGGAGGCTGGGACTGGAGAACCATTAAGACAAGTCAGAGATAGATAGTCAAACCCCATCTCAAAAACCAAAACAAACAGCAATAACAAAATAAGTGAGCATCACCTTCAGAACATTGGATACAATTATTTTAACATATATTTAAAACTTCCTCTTCCTGTAGTTGTTCCTACAGTTTCTCAGTTCTCACAACCATTCGAAATCTGGATTCTCATGAATAATTGCAGTTAAAGGTTCATCTAGTAAAAAGTGCAACATTTTTCCCAGAATTACATATATAGAAGTTATCTGAGAATCTCCGAAGAATTATTATTGGGGTTCAGCGTCTCAGTGGCTAAAAGGTCTTGTTAGAGTCTTGTCACGAGATTCATCTATCATCACTTTGTGGTGTTGACAAGCTCTCTCCGCTTTAAGATTCATGATGTTTTCTCTGTTGTTAATGGTTCCCATGGAGCAGTCTCATTTCAACTATGCTCCCAGTGCTGAAGTCAATGGAGCATTTGTTAAAAGATGATTATAACACAAAACAGAATGCCATTAAAATTTCAGTGATAACAGAGAGGAGCACAGTTCCTACAACCTGTAGTAGAGCACAGGCAGAGAAATAATCTCTAAAGCAAGATGGATGGCCCAAACTTGCCATATAACATGCTCATCCTTACCTAAGAATTGGACCATCCATTCCCGGGGCTAACAAACAATGAATTTAATGTAATGAATTTACATTAAATTCTCGATGATCCTCCCATGGAAATAAAAACGAGAAGGCACTAGATACCATGAATTTTGAGAAGAGAAAATGCATAAAATTCATTTTATATTATTGAGTGAGATAGGGATAAAAAAAGAAGAGATATTTTCTTCAAGTACTTTCCAGTTTCATACAATTCTTTTTTCTCCTTTTAAGTTCATGCCAGAATGACTGAAAAATTAATTCTATATCTGTAACAATATCTTTGTGTGTTATTTTTTCATAATTAATTTTCAGTTGCCTAAAGAAGAGGCACAAAGCTATAGACTGAAAATGAAGGAATTAGATTCATCATATTTATAATAAGAAAATTTGAGATTACTTTTTCTTTCTTGTAGCAAGTGTGACCCATCAGGGTGTGTTTTTTCTTCTGAAGTGAATTAACTTTATTAAGGGCATGGTCTGAATTAATTACATGTGAATAAGTTATTTATTTAACAAAAATAAACAACACATCCATTGAACAGAAAATAATAAGCATTATTCAGTGTGTATTAGAGAAACTCATTGGCCATCTTGTTAATGTAAATATATATCAGCAGACAACTGAGTGATTTTTTTTAAAGAATATAATTAATGATCACTAATTTTATCTCAACAATTCATCTTAAACTATTTACACTACAGATGTTTAATGTTAACCTTTGGCTAGAGTTTACTCAAAATGTTGGAACATATTTAACTCTACATATAATTGTTTCTTTCAGTTTGGAGGATCAAACCTAGGGCTTTATGCATGTTCCCCAAGTGTTCTACTGCCGAGTTCCATCCCACCCTACTATTTGTACTTACTTAAGTATTACTAAGTTAAAAAATTATAAGTCCTAAACCTTTAGAAATTTAGAATTACTACACAAAGCATATTTTTCTTGGACTGTTGGGACCTAAATTGCTGACCTAATGACTCATCATCTCTAAACACCATGGTGTTTTTCTTTAAATATGGGAGAAAGAGAGATAGGGTAAAGGAGAGAGGAATACTGAGAGAGTACCTACATGATGCAACATTGAAGCAAGGGTTGGAGTAGGAAAAGGAAGAGAGAAAATGATATAATTGTAAGTTAAAAAAGTAAAAAAATAATAATGATCTAGCCAGACAGTGAAACTCAACACTGAAAGGTATAGAGAGTTCATGCAATAAGCACACAGATCTCAAGAAGACAAACAAAACGGAATAAAGGGAAAAGCAAAGCAATGTGGAACTTTTTAAGGTGATGGGTAACTGCAATGTCTTGATTTTGGTAACAATATCATGGGTGTTTATATAAATAAAAATGTAACAGGATATTACACTTACACATAAACTCTTTTCTGTATATCGTGTGATTTAGTGAAGAAATTATTGTAATTATAGAATATTTTTCTTAATGATATCTTTATTTTTTTCTATATGCGTTGTATTGTTTTTAAACTTCTAGTCTCTGTTTTCTGTAGTCTAAGGTACCTTAGGTATTATTGCCTACTTTCATATACATAGATAAATATGGAAATAACAACACTAGATGTTCCTTTTTTAGAGGAAATAAAATGATATATTTCCCATTATAATTTCTACTACGCATTAAGAACTAGTCATATTTTCTTCCTTACCATAGACTATTTTTTGTCAGTATCATAGTAGTTTTATAATACTGTTTATTATTTCTTTATATTCCATGCATGCATACAATATGTTTCATTTGAATGGAGTATATTGTAGCAAATTTTATGATCTTCTAATAGAAGATCACTTAGAATTCTGTTTTGTTCAAATGGATTTTTTTCTTTTATTTAATTAAATTTTCTTTCTCATTGGATCATTGAAAATACTCCTTCAAGCTGTTTTTTTTAATTTTATACATAGTTTAATTAGATATGCTTTAATTATAGTAAATTTGCTATTGGTTATGGGCATTTTAAGAATGCGATCTCCAGGAACAGGAGGAGTGGATTTTGATTTCTCATCACCCACATAAAAGCCAGGAGGATGTTGCAACATGCTTGTAATTCCTGAGGCAGAACCCTGTGGAAAACTCTTAAGGTAGACTAGCAGAACCTTTGAGCTCTGGGTTTAGCCAGAGTCCATGCCTTAGGGATCAAAGAGGAGATATATGGACTTAAGAGACCCAACAAAAACTTCTATTTATAACTTACATTTGGACACAGGTATAAGTATACCTGTACAGATGTTTGCTTACATTCATGCAAACTGCAAACCCATATATACCACACGTGTACACAGAAGAAATATAAAATCAAGAAAAAAGGAAAAAGAGGGAAAAGAAAAGAAGTGATCCAAGAAAAGCAAAGAAAGAAAGTCTTGATTTTGGAAATCTCATTTGATGCCTTTCATTAAGATATCATAGAGAAAATCATATAAGTAATTTTCTGCTTTGTGATCATTCTTGTGTCCTGTATATTTTCATATATAAATTAAAAGTGTTTTCTGTTTCTTTTAAAAATATTTTAATAGCTCTTTGAAAATTTAATAAAACTACTTTGATCCTATTTACCCTAACTCCTCTCAGATCCAACCTCACTTTGATACATTCCTCTAAGTTTCATGTTTTAATTATTTAGTAACACTTCTATTCCATAAGTGCTGTCTAAATACATTCTGATATGGGGCCATCTGATTAAGGCTTGTCCACATACCAAGATCTACTTCCTTAAGGAAATTAATTGGTCATACTCCAGAAGTCAACAGCTGTCAATATTTCTTCAGTTAATAGTAGGGGTACATGAAGCACCCACTCCACACTACAGTGTTGACTGGTTTGGTCTTGTCTAGGCAACCACAGCTGCTGTAAATTCATGAGTGTTATATGAATTCCTTTCATATCTAAAAGATACTCTTTTCTCTGGTACTTCCTGACCTCTGTCTCTTCCAGTCTTTCTTCCCACTTTTCCACAGTGGTCCCTGAGACTTGAAACAGAGGTGTGATGTAGATCTCCCACGCTAACTGAGGACTTCATGGTTATTTATCCTCTGCACTTTGACGGGTTATGAGTTTCTCAGTTAACTACCATCAATTTCACAAAGAAACTTCTCAGATGAAGTTTTAGAGTTAAACTAATCTCTGTTCACTTCTGATCTGACTCTCAAGTCCACAGGGGCTAATGGAAGTGTTGAGAACTCCTATTATTTATTCCTAATGTAAATTTCTAGAATATAGAATAATTTTTCAGTTCTTTTACTAAATTTATTTTGACTAAGAAGTAAATAGGAATATATATATATATCAATTAGACGCTATAACCAAGCCAGTGGTACAGCTTGTAATCCTAGTATGCAAAAGGCTACGGCAAGAGGAGAACAGGTTAATGACCTAACTTGCTTACAATGTTTAAGGTCAGCCTGAGCAAGTTAGCGAAATGATACAACTAATTTTATATGATATATTTGTTTAATGTGTAAAAAAGTAACCCCCATCTAAAAAATTTATTTTTTTATTTTAAAAAATTTTATCTTTAAGTTTTTTTATTTTGACTTTTCCCCATTTTTTTTCACCCTACAGGTCTTTTGTGTACACATTTTATGCTTTTATGGGATTCCCAATGTGTGAACAAATGGGTCTCTACATCTATATCTGCTTCTCATGTCTTTTCTTTGGTTCTTTTCTTTCTGTTTGTTCATTTTGTCCTATTTCATTGTGTTAATATCCCTTAGAAGCCTGATTGTTTTCTAATGAGAAACAGAAAGAAGGTGCATCTAGGTAGGAGGGATGATGGTGGGGAACTGGGAAGAACAGAGGGAGAGAAAGTGGCAATCAGGATATATTACATGAAAAAAATATATTTTCAATAAAAGAAAAAAATATTCCTGTTTTATTTTTTGAGTGGTCTAAATTATTTCTTAACTGCTTTAGCTAGAATTCAAATCTATACTCTTTTATTATAATGTTTAATGTTTATAATGTAAATTAAATTTTAAAATGGTTGTGTAACTAAGTATTAATATACCCCATAAATATTTAGTACAATGCAACATATGGCTGGCAAGTTTGGGTTATAGTTCAAAAACCTAATTTAATTTCTCTAAGCATTAAAGTATTATCTATCAAACAAAATAAAAACATATCCTTTTCTTTGTTGACATGAAAAATTAAATCAAATAGTGTTATTGACTATTTAATAATTTATAAGTAAGCATGCAAGATATCTCATTTGAAAAGGAAATATAAAAACTGTCAAAATTCTCATTGTTGTTGGAAGTTGTGAATAGGCAGAAGGGTGCGAATAAAGACTAAGGAAACTCAGGCTGTATGATTAGATGAGACCTCCAGCTACTGCATTTAATGTAGGAGCTTGTTTTCTCGATTGTTCTTTATTCTAAAGTCACAATGGGGACTCTAAACTCTTTTTTTTCTGAGAAGTTTTATTCTTACTATCCAGAAAATGATTTGTCTTCCTTCTTATTTAATCATTGTACTTTAAGGGAGTTGGGTGCTAAGAAAGAATCTCATGGCACAGCAACATTGAAAGGACTGTAGCAAGAGCTCTCTTTGGTGTTTCAAGCATTATGGAAATTTTCTACATTAAAAAGTAGCTTCATAAATAAAGCTGGTGCCCATGGTGTTAGAAGAGAAAAGTAAGCACCAATATCACTGAGCTACAAACTCTACAACCTCCAACAGAGACCTGCCTGCCAGATATACTGGTGCAAGAGAGGGACATATATTACTTGAGTAATCAACCACTTCTTATTTGACTTAAGGCCCCCTCTCTGAGATGCAACTCATACCTGACACTTCTAATTTGACCAATAACTTGAGCATAGAAAGATTGTAGACGTAGGAGAAATACTAATTCTCCTAAAGGTATGTAGCAGTAAAGTAGCTCCCAATGAGATGTTATATCCCTAGACCAGAGCATTGTTCAATCTTCATCAAAGAAACTTCTTGTAGAAGATGGTAATTAACAGAGAGATTCACAGATGGACAATGTGCAAAGAGTCAAGGATTTTGGATCACTCAGCTCTAAATGGGATGTCTTTGTTAAACCTCTCCCATCAGGGATCTTTGCAAGAAAAATAAGTGGAAGGATTTTAAGAGTCAGAGGTGATGGATGAGGCCAAGAAAATAGTATTTTCCAGATACAGCAGGACTGACATACATATAAACTCACCGAGACTATGACATCAAGAACTGACATCAAGAAATGGATACAAAGTCCCACTTCTAATGAAGACACTATTTGCAATTGACTACCAATTGAGAAGGGGACATCAATTTTCTCCAATGTTGTACCACAGGGTATCAACCACACTCCTGGGCAGGCCCCATGTCCAGAAGTAGTTTGTCAACACAAAACAGATTTCACCTTTTCTGTGCATTTTTTGTTGTGTTGTGTATTTTGTGTCTTATTGGTTTTCTTTCCATTTTGTTTGTTTTGTCTTTTGTTTGTTTTATTAATTTTTTCTTTCTCATATAATACATCTTGACATCATCCTCCCCCTCTTCTACTCCTCTCGGCTTCTGCCATCTCTCCTCACCCCCAGATCCACCCTCCCTTTCCCCTCAAAACAGAGCAGGCTTCTCAGGGTTACCACTCAAATAGGACATATAAAGATGGGACAAAGCCTGGACTAGGGAGCCCAGCAGGAGAAAAAGGTTCCCAAGGGCAGGTAAAAGGGTCAGACACCCCAAACACATTCCAGCTTTAAGGAGTTCTACAAGAGCATCCAGTCAGAGAACAGTAAGATATATGTAGGCGACCATGCAGGCTCGGTTTCTGCTACTTCAGTGTCTTTGAGCCCCTAAAAGTCCTGGTCAGTTGACTCTGTGGGGCTTGTTTTCCTGGTGTCCTTGATCCCTTTTGTCCCTGCAATCCCTCCTTCTGCTCTTCATCAGAATTCCCGAAACTGAGTTCCACCTGATGCTTGGCCCTGGACCTCTGCATCTGCTTGCCTCAGCTCCTCTGATGACAATTGGGTTAGGCACTGAACCACGAGTAGATCACAATATTATTAGGAATGGTCTCTGGGCTATCCAGGGTCCGGATCTCGGCCAGCTCTGCAGTGTCAGTCGTGAACTCTCTTTCTTGGCTTGAGGTTTTGCCCTTTTGTTGCCCCCAACAGATTCTCCAGGCAGGTTAAGCTATAGGTCGAAGATTTTGTGGCTGGGATAGTGTAGCATTCGTACAAGTGGAAGCCTTGCCTGATTACAGGAGACCGCCTGTTCAGGCTCCATGTCTTCCATCACTAGGGGTCTTTGCTAGTGTTACTCTCATAGAATCCATGGAGTTTCTGCCGTACCATGTCTCCAGATAACTAACTACCTGTATGTCCCCCAATTCTAGTCATCTCTCCCTATATTCTCTCCCTCTGTCCATCTCTGCCAATCTGATCCCTCCTGTTCCCATTTCCATCCTCCGCCCAGCCCATCTGCAATGGCTATTCTATTCCCCTTTCCTAGGGTGATGTGTGTGTCTCAATCGGGTCCCTCCTGGCTGCGTAGTCTCTCTGGGTCTATGGATTGCAGTACAATTATCCTTCACTTAAGAGATAATATCCATTTATAAATGAGTACATACCGTGATGTTCTTTCTGGGTGTGGGTTAGCTTGCTTTGGGTAATTTTTTTCTAGTATCATTAATTTGACTGCAAATTTTATGGTGTTTGCTTGTTTGTTTTATTTTATTTTTTTTATAACTGAGTAATACTCCATTGTATATATGTACCACTTTTTTTTTTATCCATTATTCAATTGAGGGGCATCTAGGTTGTTTCCAATTTCTGGCTATTATAAATAAGACCCTATTTTATAAGATCTTATAAATAAGAACATATTTTTGCAAGTGTCCTTGTGGTAAGATGGAGCATCCTTTGGGTATATGCCCAGGAGTGGTATAGCAGGGTCTTGAGGAAGGTCAATTTCCAATTGTCTGAGAGAGAAAGAAAAATAACTTGCAGTTGGGTGGGTAGAGAGGTCACCTGAGAGAACAGTAGTGCTTCAGAGGCAAGGTGGTGTTCTAGAGATTGGTGAGTAGAGATTTGAGGGATCAGATACCAATTAGTGATCTGTAAGAAATTAGGGAAGCTTAAAGTGGGGTGTTTAAATGTGATCAACCCAGTTGTTGGCAGGGAATGAGCTGGAGTGAAAGATATTGAATAGGAATTCCTCTAAATCAGGAGGGTCACTTGGTGACTAGACATTTGTAGAAGGTAAAGAGTGAGAGGGCTGATGTTATAACATTATTATTAATGTATGGTTCTGAAAATTCTGGAAGAAAAGAAATGTTTTTGAACAAGGTAGACTGAACTATCTACAATAAGAAAACAACCTTTCATGTATTTTATTCTGATACCAAGTGAGTTTCCTGTCTTGATAGAGAAACATGGATTAAATTAAATACATTATTTTCAGCATATCTAATTTGGATAGCTTTATAAAAAGCAGCTTCTAGATTATATTGAGAAGTAACAGTGTCTCTTCTAACGAGCTAGTTTTATGACTGACCTTTTGAGAAGTCATGCTGAGGTTTACAGAACTATTTGTTTCCACAATAATAATACTCAAGTAAACTTTAATCAAATTTAGATTATCTGATAAGAGTCTTTTGTTAATATACACCATATCAGATTCCACATGTCCCTATGGATTCTGAAAGGGACAGAATGAGTACAGCTTAAATCTCTGGAATACAAAGGTCAGGAATTCTTAGAGTTAGTAAAACTGTAATGAGTATTAAAACTGTAGTATAATAAATAAAGCAATACTATCTTTTTCACACTGTATTTGTTACTTAATTTTAAAAAATTCAAAATCTTATGCTCATTCATTTCTGGTACTGGGTCATAAAAGTGTCTTATTATTTCCACTCATTTTCTGCATTTTAAACATCACATTTTAAAAAACACTATGCACCACATGTAAAGTTAAGTATAAAGCTTACATGTGAAATAACAAGCACATTCTTCTCTATGAAATTACAACTCAAAATTAAGAGCCCACAAATCCACTGTGTGTTCATAATGATCTTACCAGCTCCTCCAGCCTGGTGGTCATGTTAGCATATATTATCCAGAGACCAACTTTAAAATGGCCACAATTCATTTACATTACCAATCTTGAATAAAGTCCTGTTTCTGGATTTGCAGCTCTATGTACATGGGTGATTAATATACAGTCTTGGCTACTGAAAAAAAAAAAGGAAATCATAGTCCTCTCACAAAAAGAACACAGGAATCCATTCCTTGGTATATCACTCTGAAAGCTCAAAACAGCATCAGTTGAGTGGTTGAAACTAATAAGAGTTCTACATATTGTACAGATGTTGAAAGCACAAATGTTTACTCGCTGAAGTTAAGTGCGCATATGCTAATTGAGTATAGATAGAATGTCTTATTTATTTAAAATTATTTCTCTTTCTATATTAATAAAATAAATATGTATAGAGATTTGAAGAACACAGTCGTATGCATGTGGGAGCAAGAAAAGGAACAAGAGCCACTGAAGAATGCTGGTTATCTTGGGCAGTAACTGCACTGAAGAGTACTCTTTGTCATAGATGATAAGTATGGTAGAAGCTGAAGCCTTCACCAAGAAAACAGCCAATTTCCTACATGTCTTCCAGGAACTAAACAGAATGCCTAACCAAATGTAAGGTATAGTCAGAGATAAATACCTAGGAAGATTTACTGGAAAAGAAGTGAGTGAGGAGCTGTAGTACAAGCATGGTCCAAGGAAACTGCTCAATTAAACATACAATAGAAGTAGTGTCTGTAAATTTTCCTCTTACCTGTCCTGAGAGAGACTGCTGTGTGAGGTAATTAAGAGTAGTCTTGTTTAGTGAGATTTGATCTTCAAGATCTGAAGCTATGTAAGGTTCAGTACATGTCAGGAAATTGCTAATAAGTGTTATAGAAGTTTATTTTTAGTTGTCTTTAAAATGTTGTTTTGTGCACTGTTGTGTGAGCGTCTGCCTACGTCTTAGCATTTTGTATTGTCTGCAGGTGTGGATTTATGTGATGGAAGTTGATTGCTAATGATCTCCATATGCTATCAGTAGAATACCTGAGGAGTTCTGGATCAATAGAACACCTGAATTCAGATGCTCAGGACTCCACTGTCAAGTATGGTGCTGGTCATGATGGTGGTTCCCTCTGATGATGTCTGGCAAGGTTTGTTCATATGATTATGCCTCCTTGTCTTCCTTGATGAACAGCCACAGCAGCAAACTACTACAAATAAGCGTAAAAGTTTCAAAGTTTGTCACTGAATAGTGAGCATTCTACATAAATGTGCACATGGTTTCCTCTGTTTGGTTACTTAGAAGTGATGCCAGAAAGTATGACAGCAGCTATGGAAAAAAATAATATTTCAGTTAATAGGTATTTTAAATACTTAGATATAGAAGCAAACAATAAAATAAATTAACTTTAACTAAAGTTTACTTTTTGTATTATGCATATTTGAGTTTATAATTCTTTACAAATTGAGACATTCAATTAAAAAATTGAAAAGAGGCAGTAGTGAGGTAAGTCTGAATTTCTATGTAAATAATCAGCAAAGTAAATTATCATTTTTCCTATAGATATTGGTAATTATTTGAATAAATTTATAGTTTCTGTGCAAAGTAGTTTGTTGCTTTTCATGCCTGACTTGCTTTTTTAATTCTTCTTGAAGCAAATAAACAAATGTATCCATTAAATTAATGTCATTACAATTATATATAAATGAAAATTCTTCAGGTGGAAGAACTACTCTGCTATGTTCTACACCACACATAACTCCAACTAAGATCATCAAAAGATACAAATGTATAAGCAAGACCATTAAAGATTGATAAAGAAAATTGTCACATTAAATAGAATAAGTCCTTGGATTAATCTTTCAATTATTGCAATGGTCCTTAGGAGAATTATGCCACAGCCAATACTCTATTACCAGATGAACCAAATATAATTACAATTGGTTTATCAAATTCTTTTTTTTTACATCAGGAGAAAACAGCAAAGTTCAGAAATTATCTCTTACATTTTAATATCAACCGACCTTTTCCTTGAGAGTGTATAAAAACAGTTAAACTATAACACTGAAAATGATATGTAATGTCTAGAAAAAGGGAAGAGATTATTAATGTAAGATTATTTTTGCTTGGAGATGATATGCCACCACCTCATTTCTTGATCTACATAAGGGCAAGACTTTTAAGAAAGATGTTGCATGACTTTAGTCAATGAATAAAGTGTTGATGCAGGTAGTAATCTAAGTGATAGATAAAAGAGGTATCCAGCAACTGGAAATCATGTACCTGTTATATGTTTGACATTACCAAAAACAAATTATAAGACAAAATTGTTTCAAAGAGTACTCTCTTTTAATCTCTTATTTCCTATATGTTTCCAATACTTAAATCTCATATAAAGTGAAATCAAACAACAGTGGATAAGGATTTTGTCTCAGATTATGTCTCATGTCTCTCGGCATCATTTGGCTGCCTGTTCTCTCCTGATTTCTTTGTAGAGACTGGCCACTGCTAGAACTCACATTTGAGTTCTCGATAGAAACTCAGTAGCTCTTCCCTCACGAGAATTTGTAGTTATTTGGCATAAGTTATGATAGTTAACTTCCATGGGAATTGGGTATTCTAACTTGGAATGAGGAGTGAAGTTTAGACAGTCAAGAAAAGAATATAGGGTATAATTTACTGTTCCTCCATTCCTCTTCTGGTGTGGGGGGCAATGACTGGTTATGCGCAAACCGAAGAGATAACACGTTATTTGTGGTCAAATGTCTAAGTCTTTCACTCCAAAATTTCTGTTTTGAGTTGGCATCTACTAAGAAAGAACTGGTACTCACATTTTCCTTGGGAAAAGGACACCACTGTTGGAAGGTTAACTCTGTCCAGGAGATTTGGTCCACAAGACTGTAGTTTTTGATAGCATGTCTTAAAAGGGTTACAATTATTGTGGGCCCTCAATAGGCCTGATGAGACCTTTTCTAATAGCCTCCAAGTGGCCTATGATTTGGAACCCACTGAGATTGAACTGTTAGTTTATCTAAAAAAATTGTCAAAAACATGAATATGGACCACAATGTACAAAATATTCTATAAGAAAACTAAAGGACATGTCTAATCATTGTGTCTTAGCCCAAGACATTTTATGTATAGCCAGTAGTATGAACCAAAGATGAAAAACAGGGATACAGTAACCTCATCATAATTAAAAACTTTTTTCATATTGTTATGAAAGTAAAACAGAAGCCTTGATAACTCCAAAAATAGTTGCATGTTTTATAGACACAAATGCATTATTTCTATCCATATCAAAATCTGGAAACCCAGTAAAAAATAAACATTTAACTAATTTTTTAAATTCCAATGTATTAAAATTATTATAACACACACCAAAACAAATAGGAATAGAACATGATCATGAGGTAAAGAATTCATGTTTTTAGTCATAAGGCAAGTGGTGGATCGTGGATTTAATATTGTTTATTAAACTCCTTTATAATTGGCACTCAAGGGCTATGGATATCAAGTCTGAGAGAGGATGTGTCCCCAAAATATCACAAATTTTTACTGAAAATATTAAGTAACATGGGAAATTTGGCCAATCATATGTTAAAAAATTTGACATATATATCCCAGCAACCACACTATCAATATTTTATCCCAAATATTCAAATGTATATCTTTGTGTGAGCATGGTTTGGCTATGAGCATCTCAATCTCTCAATCTCTCTCTCTTTGTTTCTTTCTGCCTCTTTCTGTCTGTCTCTAGCACTCATTGTTGCTCTCTTCTAGCTCTCCTGCATTCCTGCTCTCTTGCTCTCCTGCTGACTCTCCCTCCCTTTGTTTCTTCCTTCCTCTCTCTCTTTCCCCATTCTCTCTCTACTCCCTTCTATCTTTCTTCCCCTACTCCTCTTACTTCCCTTATTTCCCCTTCTCCTCTCCTCTTCTATATATCCTGTTTCCTTTATATTTTTGGAGATAAGATACACCTATATATCTACAGCTTACCTTGAACTCAAGAGCCTTCTGTTTCAGCTTCCAGAGTGGTAGGATTACAGGAATACGTCATCAACCATGCTTGGTACAAAAATGTGTATGGTTTAATTGTAAGCCTTTACAATTGTTTATGTCTCCTATTAAAATATTCTGTACCTTTGATTATTTAATATATATATATATATATATATATATATATATATATATACACACACACACACACAATGGCATATAATCACATCTACTTCTACTTCCCTATTCTTCAAACTCTTCCCATGTCTTTTCCCAAATATCTCCTTCCTCATTTTAAATAACCCACTAAATCCAGTTAGTCTGTCCATATGTCCATGGCAGTGAGCCAGTCACTAGAATACGGGAAACCTCATCCTCAATAAAGAAGGATGCTCCTTGCCCCAGCAAATATTGACAACAGCTCCATAGTAAGAGGTAGCACCTGGATTTCATAGAACCCACATGTGCCAGAACTTGGGCTGGTTTCAATTAGTGAAGATCTTGGGCAGATAACTACTGCTTATGTGAGTTCACATGTGAAATAGCCATGTCATGTCCAGCAGACCGCATTTCAGAGCTCTTCTCCCCATCCTCCATATCCTACATTCTTCATTTCTCTTCTGAGCCTTGGTGGTGAGGAAGCTAAAATAGATGGCCCATTTAGGGACCAAATATTCAGCCTCTTCTTCTCAGAACTTTAGCAAGGTATGTATTTTCCACTCACTCATTCTCATTGCAAAAAGAGACTTCTCTGACCACTGTTTAGAGATGCTCAGATCTAAAGGTAGAAACATAAAATTTAAAAAAGCAGTTTTTCAGCATGACTATTTACCAAATAACAATAACAGGTTCCAGCCTAGGTCCTATGACTGCCCCAGCCTTTGGCTTTTAACGAAGTTTGCAGTGCCAGGCATGAAACTTCTTCCTGTAGAGCATGCATCAAATTCTATCAGAAAATGGTTAGTTCCTTTACCACCATTGTGTCATTATTGAACCAGGGTGTACATCTTTCCTGGGAGGGCAGAGTTGCAGCAAGCAGGGACTTGTACTGGCTAAAGCCATTGATATCCTTTTGTTTCCCCCTGAGCAGCTGGCATAGGACTTTCTTGACAAAATATAGTCAGCAGGGAGTACATTTCTGGTTGTTTTGAGATAGATTTCTCTAATGATGTCTGCAGCCAGAGCGTAGCATTTTAGCATGGAATCTTGTAAAGTAAAAACTGTAGGCAAATGAGGGAAACAGCTCCAGCCTATATATTTGGTGCCTTCAGGGCCCTAGAACTCATAGGGTGCTATCCCATGCATTGCTCTACAATTTTCACTTGAACAACTAAAGAAGACTCATGTCTTCTGTGAGCAATATTTTCCACCAACCCTTTTTAGTTTTTAAAATTGTATTTTGAAATATGCTTACTACCTAGTAGGATTTCCAGAAAGCTTTTATAATACTCAGTTTTAGCTGACCTACACAATACCTCCTTTTCTCTCCATCACCATTCAATTCTTTAACTAAAGAACTCTTATCTTTTATTTGAAATGTGTTATACTATGCCTTCAGATGTTTTTAAGTTGGTTGTGAAATAGGCTTTACAAGCTCCCTAAATTACCTCATATACTAATGCCCATATGTTAAAAAAAAAAGCAAACTTCAATGAACTAGTGTATATAGAAAGCAGGGTAAATCTGTACTGCATAGTTAATCTGATTTTACCAATAAAGATGATTGTATTACTGATTAATACAATGGTTTGTGTGGATTTTAAGACTATTCCAAGGGATAAATACTGCACGGTTCCATTTATAAAAGAGGAGTACAGAGAGAATGAATCACCAATTTGATAATAATGAGAGATACATGGCATGGAAAGACAGACAGAAGAAGAATGTGGAGTCTCAGAAGGAAATACCAAATTTAAAGTGGGACAGGAAGTAAAATGATACTGAAAATGTTAATTGTGTAAGATCTTAGGGAGAGAAAAGTGCAATCCCCAAGTAAACAGTGTGAATTCCTGTTAAACTCTAGAGCTTTATCCAATGGGCTGCTGGGGAAAGTTCAACCCTTGGTTTGGATACTGAAGCATATGTGCAGCCTCTTTTCTTTTGATGCATGAAGACATATGAAAACAAAATATATCCCAAGGCAAAAGAGACCCCAGTCATTAATGTTCATAATTATTGCAGGCTTCTGTCAGGAAGGTCAAAATTTATGAAGACACCAAAATGAAAATCCCTCTACATACGTGCCAATCAGTACTTTTCCATGTGGCATGAAATGAGAGTTTAAATGTTCAGAAAAGAATGAAGGATGAGAACAAAAAGCCAGTGTTAAAACTCAGTGTTATTTTGTAGCAAGGAACTCTCTTCAGTGTCATGAATGAACAGCATGGTCAGATATGTGATCACTTCCATTGTACCTATTTTAACGCTGTCATCTGAGGTCCTCTGACAACAGGATCGCCTGACATGGAAAAGTCTAAACAACTGAGTGAAATAGGCAGACAGTGAACATTCGAGGTGCTGCCAAAGTGCGTAACAAATCAGTGAGGGCTGAAGGCGTTGCTCATACTGCATCCTCAAATTTCATCACTCATGCTCTCACATTGAGGCTCTGTAAAATCGAGAGTGTGTGTTCAATATGCAGTAAACAGCTTTTGCTCACTTTACTGTAGAGCAGTTTTCTTCTCTAGCTTTGCTTAGAACTATTACACTCAATTTCTCACTGTGTACTTTCTCTTGATTTTGTTTAGTACATATTATTTATAAAAATCTGGAACCCCTAAAGATGAAAAAAAATGATGATATTAAACACATTAGCATTTAATTCCGTTTACTTTCAGGTTCTTTTTAATTCTCAGTGGACCTTAAATTATGTTTTTTTTTTTTCTCACATGCATGTGAGTGTGTGTTGTTCTTGTGTGTGGAAGCATGCAGGCTGGAGGGATATGCATGGACAACTGGATCCACAGATGATCTATTGGTCAAGCTTAGATAGCCATCTTACTTTGAGGATCTGACATCTTTGTCTCCTTGTCACTGAAATTATAAGTAAGCCACCATATACCCCCAGCCTTTATGTGGGTTCTATGGATCTACACACCATGCCTTAGACTTCAGCAGCAAGTCTGTAACCAGTGAGCCACATCCTCAGATCCAAATGAAATCATTTTTAATGGATGGTATTATGTATTATTTTGTTTTGGTTGCATTGTCTATTTACTTAAGAAATATTATTTCAGTCTCTCCCTGTACAGATTCTGGAAGGAATTACTACAACCTTACAAGAGAAAAAGAATTGATAAGCACTTTCTTTGAGCCATGAGAGAAGGAAATTCCCACGCAAATTTTCAAATCTCAAGAAGCAGAAACAATCTTCCCAATAGAGCTGAAGCCATGGTCAAGTGCAATTGAGATTACTGGAACTATACCTCGAGAACTCTTACCTGGGAACTCTGATGAGTTATAGCAGACTAGGGTGGAAGTGGCTGTGCATTTTTGGCAACTTCTCCTGCCAAGAATCTGATGCTGACTTTATAGTAATTGAGAAATATAAACCTATAGCTCTTCCTGAGGAAGGGAAGAAAACTAATAGTATTGATCATATCCATCCAGCATTACCTCCTTCCAAATCCTCTTTCTGTCCCCACCCCATCCTCCTCATATCTTCAGTAGCATACAAAGACATGGAGATCACTTCAGAAGCCATCCAGTTTGGGCTTTCTGCCAGGGAATTCCTCATGAACTTACAGCAGCTGTGTGTAACCTCAACAGTACTGAATGCTTTCTTACAAAGATGTTGTCCAGTGGAAGTCATTGTCCAGACACAACCTCAAATCATATCACAGTTTGAGAAAATGAGGTTTTTCTTATTCTAGTGTCACTTCAGTGTCAGTGCATTACCCAAGAGGTGATGTAATGTAGGCCAGGGACCAAGACAACTACCTGAGAATACACCAGAAAGGAAATGGATTAGCAGCAGTGGGAAAATATGCTCATCATTGGAAGAACCTTTCAAAACACTAGTCCATAATACGACAGATTCTTAGTAGGAAAATTACAGAATGTTCCTCCTCCGTTGCACAGCACAGAGCTACAGTATCATAGAAGCGGGCTGTTTCTGAATGAGCCAAAGAACGTAAATTTACTTAGGATGCTACAATTAGAAAAGTCCTAAAGTATGGGGGAAGATTAAAACCAAACTTTGAAGTATGATGATGATTATATTAATATTATTACTTATTATATTATTGTCGTTATTGTTATTATTCTTCCAAAGTAGTCCCTCAAATACTGGAATTGTAGGCATGCACCACCACATCCAGAAACATGAGGTATCTGAAGTCTTTTACAACAATAGGCACAAATATAAGGCACAGACAAGATCTAGAAAGAACAGCATACATTTCTGCATCAAAGACCCATTAACTATTAGGCAATGCAATATGTCTACATTTCAACAAGAAATACATTCACTCCAGATGGTCTGGGTCAGTGTCAAGAAGTTGTGCTCACAGTATGTAGCCTTGAGGTTGATATGAAAACAGAACTCTACCGCTTTTCTGGGCTTCTACCCAAAATCCTTAACTTCAGTCTGATCCTGAGAACATGTATCAGATTTTAATTGGAAGACATTCGATGAAAAATATCTCCAGTTCTGCAGAAAAATTGTTGACATCTTAAAACAGAGGGAATATTGAGAAATGGTCTGGAGAATTAGGGCATAGTGATCAAGTATGATATAATGTCTTGGGAGTGACCCTAGTATAAAATGATGACATTTGGTCAAATCTAAGAAATAGCAGTAAACTGTGAGCTTTGTATAATTTTAATGAATAAGTCAGCATTGGTGTATTAGAGATGATAGCCTACATGATGGCCTACATGATGTTAACAAGAAATATCAGTTATGGGCCTATACATGTGAATTTCATGCACTTCTTTAAAATCTTCCTATAAACTGAAAGCATGTCAAAATAAGAGTTTATATTAAAGGTGATAAAATCTAAAACACATTAAAATAAAACTTGTAGAATTTTAATGGCTTCCTAGTATGTATTTAAAACCGATCTTCTCACAATTGAAACATGAAGATTATTTACTTTTTATTTCTATCATAAATTTAATTATGCTATGATAAAAGTATTACATTCATTTGGAAACATTTTAGCTGGGAGTTTAGCTCAGTGATACAGAGCCTAGAAAGAAAATAAAGGATCTAGGTTCTATTCCCAATATACACAGAAATACCTTGTTAGAAAGATAATTTTGTATTTGGCAAAACTGTTTCAACTTTGTCTAGAAATTATCTTAATTTTTTCTTGCTGCTTGCCTAGATGTTTCAGATAATCTTGAAGTATATGATAGATATTGAAAAGACCATAATCATATGATTTATTTTTGTTAAACTCCATTCTCTTTTTTGTTGATGTGATTTGGTAGGCATAGGCACCTTCAGTATTAACTCATAAACACTTTTGTATGCTGTTATTATGAACTTTTTATAAATCAACATTTAAAGACTAAAATAGTTCAGTTAAGTTTATGAATTATAGATAATTTGACATTCCAATATTAAACTGTAATTATGGATTTTTTAAAAAGTGAATTATTTTAATTTATAAGATATTAATCTACCATTATTTATACAAACTACATTATACATCAACATAAAGGTCAAATCATCTACATTTTAATAAAAGAATATAAACTACATTATACATTAGCATAAAGGTCAAATTATATACATTTTAATAAAAGAAACCAAGTCAAGATGGGTAAAATAGGGAAGGCTTTTAATGGTGGAAAAATATAATGAATCAAAGGAAATTTACAGTCTGTAAATATCCAAACAAAAAGCAATACATTTTTTACTTGAGTAATTTTATATTTCCTAACTTTAAATCTTGATAGATGTAAGCATCTTAAATTAACATTCATAACTGTAATCAAGAATTTATGTTGAGCATAATAGCCATGTTTATGAGTTGTATATAAAAACCTGTTGACTAGTTCTGTACCGGTATAAACTATCTGGGGATTGCGGACTCTAACCTACAGGGGATCTCTAAGCCAACTATTTTCTCATCCCTACTGATGAGAAGAATTTTAATACAGCTCAAGGATTGTGCCTTGCTTTGGAACCCAGTTTTGTTAAGTAAAACATGTAAAAGCTCCCTCCTTTCTTGTGGAAAGCCTTCTTTAAAGATGTATTTATTTTCATGTGGATGACTGTTTGCCTACATGTACATATGTGCACCACATGCATGTGTAGTGCCTGTGGAGGTTAGAAGTGGGCATATGATTTGTGGCTGTGTGCTACAATATGGATTCTAGGAACTGAACCCAGGTCCTCTGAAAGAGAAGCAAGTGCTCTTGACTACTGAGCCATCTCTCCAGCCCTAAGAGTCTCATTTAAATATCACACGTGCAGCACCACCTTAATTTTGTCACTGTGTTTTCTCCAATGTCGCTTATGCAGGTTTTGTCTTGGAGTTTAATCCATTACCACTCACAGTGGTAATACCAAAAAGAAAATAGGGTGTTGTGTTCATCTTCACAGTGAAGATGAATTTGCAATGTTGAAGGAAAATATAAAGGAAATCTGGAAAAAAGGCACAGACTTCATAGGTGATTAATGAGCAAGAATTAGCACAAAATCATGATAAAGGTTTATTTAAGATTAAAGTTCCCATTTAAACAGATGTACCCTATACAGTCACTTCTAAAATATTGCAGTAAGTGTATAAAAACACAGGATTCATGTAGCTAGGATTTCTAATTGTTTGTCCATTATATCAAGAAAAACCAATTTTCTAACCTTTCATGGTATATGTAAGATGTTTAGAATTTAATTATGCAACTCCAATAAACTAAAACTTGCCAAATTATTATATATTACATGTGTATGTTCCTGTCTACACCCACATACTTTGTTCTTGTTTACTGCTCAGATTGATGTTTCTTACTAGCAGTGTAAAAGACACTTCAGCTTTCTCCAAAAATTTTGATTCTATTAGTGTCTAGGTTAATATCCAACCTACATGCTAATAAGATATGTTTAGCCTAATATACAAAACTTTGGATGCTTTCATAATTATGATTCTCAAAACTGTCAAAACAAAATTATGTAGATTGTTTTGTTCTTCTAAGCTTTGTTACATATTATACAAATATAAAAATCTGCAATAATTATCTAAAATGTCTATTGATAGGAATCAAGAAAAGTATATTTTCAATCTACATAATTTGTTAATCTATCAAAACACAAAACATAGTATAAAGATATACATAGTTCAGCAAATCTGATCCTTTTTCAGACCCTTAAAACATGAATTTAGGCATATTCTATTTCCAAGTAAAGAAATGCTGAATATTGACCGAACGTGTTAAGAATACTGTCAAAGACACATATTTCAGTGAGGTAGCTAAATATAACCCTGGTAAGAACATAGATCTCCTATTATTTAAAAATTACTACAGATAAGTGAGGATCTTTAAAAGTATTCTAAGTAAGGCAAAACCTCAGCAGAAAAAAAAAAAAAAAAAAAAAAGGGAATGTTCCAGGCATGTTCAGAGGAACTGACTGAATTAATTTCAATACGGAAATTGGAGAGGCAAATTGCTTGAGATAAAATGAAAATATTCAGTAACACAATGTTGTGGAAATGCACTGTCAGATATTTTAAATGACCCTTTCCTGTAGGTTTTAGAATTCAAACATTAGTTTAGAAAAGACGCGGAATAATGTACATGTTTTATCAGGAAAAAAAAAGCATCTGAGAACTTGGAATCCATTATAGTCTTGGCAAATGCTAGGCATTTAAATACATTTTAATGCTGTACAAAGAAAGAAAGCCCATGTTGCTAAAGGGAAAGGATGTTACTGAGCCTTTTAACATTTTCTTCAAATCCTTCCAGGAGGGACTGGATAAGAGATAGTTGATAAATGCCTCTCTGATCTGGAGATAAAAACAGAAAATCGGTTTATCTCATTAATTCAAAGAAGTGGGTTTTTTTTTTTCACATTTTATAATCTCAGAGAGGAATTTGCAGTACAATCAACATGAGTTTCCTAAGATTTGCTAACCAGTGATATTGTCTTCACTCCATACTCATGTGGACACAATCATTGTTAGCTATCGTACCACCATTTATATTATATACATTACTAGATTTATTCATTGCATACGTAACTATATAGGGACAGACAGAAATTGATTGGGACAAAAAACCAGAAATTGGCTCATTGTTTAAAATACCTTGAAAAATATTACAAACAAAAACCTCAATCATTAAAAGAAAGATTTTACAATGCAATAACAAAGACATCATTAACATCGTTGTGTGAAACCTTCCAAAGTGATTTTGTTTAATAAGATTAGAATAAAAAGGTGAAATGAAAAGGTGAAAAAAAGGCCTTTTTTGTAGCTTAGTTAGAAATGTTTTGAATTTTAATTTATAAGATTATAGTGAGTCTTAAATCTAATGACATCTGAGGTTTAGTGAAATTTAATAACTTCCCCCAGCGGTGGTATACCTCCTAACATCAGTTCCTTCACTCGCTAAGGAGCAATAATAATACCATTTTGTTGAGAGTTTTCTAGAGGTGATGGGATAGAATATCGACATGTGCTTTGCAACAGATGGCCAACACAAAATCAGCTGAATAGCATTTGAAGATTCTTTGTCTTACAATGCTTTGTCAGAGTTCCTCTTCCTCCTCCTCCTCCTTCTTCTTCTCCTTCTCCTTCTTCTCCTCTTCCTCCCTTTTCTCCTTCCCTTGTTCATTCTCCTCCTCCTTCTTCTCCTTTTTAATCCTACGTGCCCTTTCCATCTATATTATGTTTTCCAGTTTTGTGATTTGAAAGAACTTCTGTGTGTGCAAACGTGTGTCATTACCTCCATATGATTTTTAAAAGCTTTTACTTTGGTTCTTTTTCTGATGCTTGTTTGTTTTGTCCTATTCTGATTCATTTATTTTTGTTTTATTTTATTTCATTATTATTTTTTTAGATAACTAACTGTATTCTAAAGAGGGAGAAAAAGAAAGAATTTAGGTGGGTAGGGAGAGGGTAGAATCCGGAGGAAGTTAAGAAAGGACAAACCTGAAATAGCACGTATTGTATGAGAAAAAAAATTATTTTCAATCAAAAAATTAAATGTGCTTTTAATGACCTATTATAGGCAGAAATTACAAACTGCTAATGTACTAAATTTGGCAATCAGAAATTTGAAATATAAATGTGTAATACCAAGTAGAAGAACATGGCATTTTGTCACCAAAAAAAAAAAAAAAAACCTTTGAAATTGTCAGCTAAGAAATTAGAGCACTTCAGAGTGAAGATTGGCCATTCAATGGAATACAACATTAAAAATCAGAAACAAAGTATAAACTATATATGGTACAGGAGGAAACACCTAAAAATATTTAAATATATATTATTAATGCATAGAGAAAACTTTCAATATACATTTCAAATATTTAAAATGTCTAAATCACTTAAAATTCAAAACATAAAAACATTAAAACAGGTCATTAATTTTAAAATTAAAATCTACAGTAGAAGAAATTACTAGTATATAAACTAAATATATTTCCAATGTTTATTAAAGTCTCTTTCTATTAATTTAAAAAGCTAGTTCCAATATTATTTTTAAGAACAGAGTCAGTTGAGGACCACACAGCTCATCAATTGTCATTTCTCTTTCATTCCTGCTTATTATGTGCTCAGAATTCTTAGTACTTAAAACCAACTGGATTTAAGGACATCAACAATATTAGCTCAAATTTCTTTTTCTTGTTGTCATTGTTTCGAGACAGAGTTTCTCTGTTGTAACTCTGGCTGTCCTGGAACTCACTCTGTAGATCAAGTTGGCCTCAAACTCACAGAGGTCTGCCTACGTCTGTCTTCAGAGTGCTGAGATTAAGGATATGAGCCACCGTCACCCAACTCAGCTCAATCATTATAAGTCTACAAATTTCAATTTCAATTGTATTTCATCAATACAAATATATTTATGACAATTGTGGTTGTTTTTTGAAATATTTGATTTTATTTTAAAAATACAGTTTCTATGTAGATAGATAGTTTGATTAACAAACATGGAACGTATTCAAGACTGCTAGGAAGAGTGATTTCATTTATATTCCATGGTATAAATCTGTAAAGGAATAGGCCTGTGTGAAACCTAAAAAGGATTCTACATTCCAGGGGACTCTATGAAGAAATCACATTCAGAGGTCTGTGAGATTCAGATGGCATATGGAAAGAATGTTAAGAATGTTCAGGCATACCTTTCATCCCAGTATACTGAAAGCAGTGGTAGCAAACATCTTTAATCCCAGTATTCAGAAGGCAGTGGTGGTTCATGCCTTTAATCCCTGAGACAGAAACATAGAGTAGAAGCAGACAGAGTAAGCAGAGCTCAGAAAGAGTCAGTGTCACCCAAGAAGTGACATCTGAAATGAGTCAGAGTGAAGGACAGGAAAAGTGACTAATCAGAGGAAGAGTTAGTAGAGTGAGCCAGTCAGAGTGAGGACATGCCCAATTCTCATGATTTAAAAACAGGCCCTCAACTCAGAGCAGATTCAGTTACAGTGGTCAATTACAGTAGGCAGTATGAAGAGAGCAGTCTGAAGCAGGCAGACAGAGTAAGTTATAGGGCAAGACACAGGAGACAAGATATAGAGACTTCTGACTGAGATGCAGAGAGGCTGACTGAGGTAGTATGGAGCAGTAAGTTACAGCAGCAGGCAGGCTGGAGGAAAGACACAGAGACACAGAGGCAACTTGGGAGACAGAAACTAGGGATTAAAGGCATGAACCACCACTGCCTTCTGAATACTGAGGTTAAAGATGTTTTCTACCACTGCCTTCAGTATACTTGGATTAAAGGTGTACACAAAGGATCTTAACATTCTTTCTATATGCCATCTGGACCTCAGACAGGATGAGTGAGTCAGTTTGAAGCCGATAGAGCAGTTCAGTCAGAGAAGTGGGAGTCCTCCCAGAACAGCAAATGAGTTGAACCAGAAGATTCAGAGTTCACAAGGATCTGGTCAGTAAGGTCACAAGAGCTGGTCACAAGAGGCTCAGTCAGCAGTAATTCCCAAAGGTTGACTAGAAATGTACAGAGGTTTAAACATTTTAGCTTCTATGGAGGCTGAGGCTGAAGCCTTCCAGTTCTCGGCTTAAGATTAGACTGCATAGAGGCAGAACACTCCAGGACTCCAATACTAAGAACCAATAATTTAATCAGAAAACAAACCATCTTTGCCCTGAATCAATGTCTATAACTGGCTTCTACATCTACATAAACTATTGAACACTTGTCTGAAAATATTATAGGTAAGTGTCTACAAACTCAATTTTACTTGTATCTTCTAAATGCTGTACTGATATAATGTCCATCTATACTACTTCTCTGGGATAATTGAAACCTTATACTCAATGACTGAAATAAACCACATTTATAATTTGAAGATAACATAGATGTTTTATTTTTATTTTAGTTTTTAATAATCTTAAATTTCAGGGTCAGGTGTATTTAGTATTTCTATGTTTATTTTTCTAAAATGGACATATGTTATCTCAAAACTACTATATTACAAAGAAGTCTCAAATGATGAGAGAAATAATTGAGATACTTTATGTAGGCTTCTAAAAGACACTCTGGCATTTAACAAAGAAACATAACATGAAAAATACTTCTTAATATACTTATTTATGTGAAAATATTACTAATAATGTGGATAAAGAATAGCATTTAAGGAACAACAATTCTCATAAAACTAACATAAATAAGGATACCATATTAGTATCTCTTTTTATGAGCACCATCACCATAAACACAAATAACATCTATCCTGTTATGTTGAATTACATGTCTTTTTTGTTAATTCAAGTTAAAAATCACAAAAATATTACCAGTTATTTTTGAGACATAGAATCCTTCATATTTTCTTACTTTGTTGTGTGTATGTCATTGTCCTACAGAATTTATGTTTTTGTTCACATGAAGGAAAAATATTATTTGGAAAATTGCTAAGTGTAATCAGAGTTCAGTTTCAGTGTAGACCCTCTTGTATCTCCCCAAACATAGATTAAAAAATAAAAGAAGCACCCTCTCACAGGTTTGTTTCTCTATAGGCCCACTGGATCATCCTCAGAGAGAACTGAAAATAGATTTGACAAGGGTAATCATGGATCTGAAGCCAAGTCTTAGTATACTGTAGAGAATTAATTCTGACTAAATTGTGTTTTTCACTTATGTTTAGCCACACCCCTCACAGGAACTCAAGTTCTCTAAAGAAGAAAAGAGGTTTAAAAGTAGAGAATGAGAGCTGGGTTTTTTTGTCTTATTTATGTTAAAGTTTTGATAAATGTTGTCAAAGAAGATTATACATTTTGCATATGTGGGTGCCATGGCATTAGAGAGCCAGCAGTCAACATTGAGAAGTCAGTCTTCCACAGCAAAAATGGCAATGAGCTCACAACATCAGTTTAAGGAAGATAACGTGGTAATTATGCTAGTAACATTTAGAGTCACTTGGGTAGCCGTTGTACCTGCATAGCCTATTAATGGAGAGAGTTGACAAAAAAAAAAAAATCCTCAAAAAAATGGTTGGGCACTTACAATATATATAGGAAGCAAACTTAAAAAAAAAAAGCTACAATGTGCCTACTTGAATGAAATAGCTCTTTAAGGACTCCACGGAAAAGAGACTATCTAGTTATATTTCGCTAAAAGTAAGTGCTGTTAGCCCTTCAATCAGCTATTTGAAATTAGTGACTTCATTGCAAAAGTTATGTTTTGGAAAATCTTTTAAAAGTCAAACAGTCTAGTGCTAAAAATCAAATTTTGGGCTAGAGAGATGATTCAGGGATAAAGGTACTTTCCACCAAGCTTGAGTACCAAAATTTCATCCCTGGGACCCACACAGTTAAAGTAAAGAACAGATTCCTGAAATCTGGCTTGTGACCTCCTCACATGCGACATGACACACAATGTATGCACACACACATACACACACACGTGCTCATAGTGCATGAATGCACACACAATAAGTTAAATAAATTAAACAATAAATCAAATGACAAATGTTAATGTATATATTAAATGTATATATTAATGTATATATTAAAGAGGGATGTTAGTTGCTCTTTCCATTTATAATAAGGCAAAATATTAATAATCAGTCAGGAATCAACCAGTAACAGACATAGAGCCTTAGAATTATGTATCCAAAGCAGGAGAGAGAGTCACAGAATATTATTCATCATTTCACAATTGATGGATAAAGATTGTGATTTGTGTCCAAAGACTACTTTTATTGATCAACCAGCCCCTGTCGACTGGTTGAACTAAGGGTAACATTGTTTGTTGCTATCATGTTTTCTGAATTCCTGACCATCTGGTACAATGATATTTCAGGGAGAGTAGCTCATTCACCTTTATTTGAGTGACAGACGAGCTACAGAACCTACAGCATCTAGCAGCAAGGTGTGACACTACTGAAATGGAAATAGCGTATAGTACAATCCTGTGGAGCAAAAGTATAGGTGAAATGAATGGATTACGCCTAATGCACACTTAACATGTAACATCTACCATATGTGAATGAATGCAATTCAACCTGTCCCGACCTCACACAGGAAACCAAAAGAACAAAGTGCTCCGTTTCTGTTTCCTCAGATAACTTAATCTCATTTTCTAACCCTGCCTGTCACTTAAGAGAAAATTAAACTTAACATTTTATCTTCTTTCTAATTATTGTGGTAGCCATGATCCAACATTTTTCAGAGCTAATAAGCAATTATTTTAGATTTCCTTCTGTTGCTATGAGAAGACACCGTGACCAAGGCAACTGATGCAAGAAAGAGAAGTTTATTTGGACTTTCTGTTGAAAAGGTAGAGTCCATCACTGGGGGAATCATGGTAACAAGTAGTAAGTGTAGTGCTAGGGCAGAAAGATGAGAATACACACCTTCAAACATAAATAGGAAGCAGAGAGAAAGCAACCCATGGTAGGGCAAAGCTATATGCTCTCAAAGGCCACCCCAGTGACAAACTTACTCCAGAAAGGCAGCACCATCTAAGCTTCTCCAACCAGTGCCACCAACTGGGAACCATGTGTTCAAATATATGCGGCAAGAGGTGACATTGTTTTCATTTATACAATTGCAGTAACCAAGTAAAATTAACTAACAATGATTTTGACTGCATTATTCATTATTGCATATTTACGATGGAGCATTTTTAGAAGATCTACTTAGATACATCAAATAAAAGGAAGAATATGCACACATACATGTGTAAATTTTTTATTTATTTTCATTTAATGTATCTTGAAATTATAATCTGAGTTTTGCCTTCCGTGTTCTCAGAGATATATATTTATTTGACCTGCTGCAAAAGGCTTTTACCCACCAGTATGTTTAAAGAGATTTTGATTGGGAGCAGTGACATGGCTCAGGGGGCAAACGTTCTTGCTTAGTTTGATCCCTGGATCCCACATAATGGAAGGAAAGAACTGACTCCTGACTCCTCAAAATAAATCTTTCATCTCCATACTTGTACACTGGCATATTCTGTTATATACAACATAAATATAAAAATGCTAACATTTCTTTTTTCTTAATCTTTCTAATATTATACATTGCCAAAGTTACTTTCTAAATGACTTTTGGATTGTATTAGGTTTATATGTGTGTGCATAATTAATAATATTCAGGAGCATGAAAAGATTCTCTTAATTTTTTATTCTCAGTAAAGCTTATTATTGTGCTAATATCTATGGTATAATATGAATATGGTCTTCTTGTTGTAAATGGTTCATAACTTTCCTTTTTTCACATCACAATGCTATCTTTATTTCCATGTTATTAATTTCTTCCAACTTGATTTATAGTTTCATTGCACTCTACAGCCTCCAGTAGTATTTTGTGGATATTGGCAAGCTGATTTAAAACTTTCTATCTAAAGGCAAAATGCTACAAAGAGCCAAACAAACCACAAGGGAAATAGAACTGTGGATTTTAAACCAACAGGTATCAAGATTTATTATCAAGAGAGTAAAATTAGAACACTGTGGCATTTGTCCTGATTCACACAAATGAAGCAGTTATATGAAACAGAAAGTCAAGTTATGTGTATGCAAATATGTGGACCCTTGAGTTTGACAGTGTTGGCAAAAAAACAGAAAAAGCAAAAAAGTCATCAATGCATGTTGCTGGCCAACTAGTTCTTATATCAAAAAGTATTCTTTCTGAAACTCTTAAAAACATATGCAAAATCAGTTTCAGGTAGACTATGAATCAGCATGTAAATATTTCATGAAGTATTTTTTGACCAACTGTATGAAACATCTCTTAAACAAGATGAAAATAGTTCAAAACCAAAGAAATGTAAAATAATCTGTCCCAAATTATATTTATGAACATCAAACCATTAATAGGGCACACATATAAATTTTATGGTGGGCAAAATGTTCAAAATATGTAGTTGAAAATATGTAGTTGAAACGAAGTCATATTCAGAAAAGAAAATGCTCAGAGCCCTTTGAATGAATTATAAATAAAATAAAATCAGGAAATGGCAAAACTCACCAGTCTTTAGCCGAAGTCATCCAAATACATTGTGAATGCTTACAGATAAAAGGCCACTTAAGCCAGTCATGACATAAGCATGCTTTGCTTCTATTAACTAAAATGGAAGTTTTAAATTTTTCTATTACCTGTGTCATAAAATCATGCATTTTAACTTTTTCATATTTCATGGCAGCTAGGGTTTGACTTCTCACCTGATTTGCTTTTGGTAACAAAATGTGGTCAAAGTGGCAGTAGTCAATTCTGCATACAATCTCTAGGATGCTTCACAAGCTTCTCATTGCTCTTCCTATGAAGTTTTGTCTCACGAGAAGTCCGAATCCAAGGAGGAGAGTGATGTACGAAGCAAAGCTGGGCCAAACCTTCAACCTGAGGCTGGTCCTCCCCAGCTGGTGACAAATCTCTGAACTGTTTATTTCTACAAAGATTTTAGTTTATTTCTACAAAGGACTGCACCTATGCAATGACATCTACATAAGGGTAGATAACAAAGGAGAACATCGAAACTCTCATTCAGTGCTGATAGAGAGATAGATTGCTACAAACTTTAGAGAAGGAGAGAGACAGAGAGGAGACACAGACACACACAGACCTATACAAACAAAACACTAAAGAAAAACCTCTAATAGGACACTTAACAAACATATGCCTAAATATTCACCAAGGACAATGCTTCAAGTGTTAATAACAACAATTTTCTAATAGACAAATGCTGCTAACAAAACCTATGTCTACTAATAGTAAAAATGACAAATAAATTACCATGCACTGACTCACTGGGGGCGATCCTCAGAAATTAAAGGCAAGTTTTAATGCCAAAGTTAACAAAGTGGATGTAAACAAAGAAAGCATTGCATGAAGGAAGATCAACATAGAAAGCATGTATTATATGCATTATAACGTATTATGTGTATGTATGCATGCATATAATGATTGTCTATTTTATAATGCTGTGTCCTTGCATTGAAAATCAGTTCAGAATAATTTCCAGTGGAGGAAGGTAGGCAGTGGCTACAGTTGGATGCAGGGGTAATAAATAGGAAGGTAAAGGAAAGAAATTTTGTGGACTACCTAATGTTCTACTTCTTCACATGGAGCTGAATTACATAATCTACCTCCTATATATAATTTTGGTGAACTAAAAATGTATTAGAGAATGTTTGTACTGGTTTCTGCCTACAGCTCTACTACTAAAACCATCATCCTCAGCTTGGATACAGAAGTTTTTTAAGGAGAATGGAAAATAAACTATCAGTGGTTCCATTATCTCATTTACTCCTTGGGGCCATCATAAAACAATATTGTTTCCATTGTTACAAAACAGTAGAATGTAACAATTAAAATAATAGCTATTTTGTTTACAATGGTAATTTATTCAAATTTATTATATATATATATATATATATCCAAATCCAAATATTTTATATATATTTGGATTAAAGTGTACACACACACACACTTTCTTCCTAAATCAACCAAGAATAGTCATTAAAACACTGTATCTAAATTCCAAGGATTTATTGCTTCTCCTTAGCAATAGCATCATTCAAGGTCCCATATTTCCAAATTATTATCTGTTATTTCAATTGTAGCACATTTCCATCACAAATGCTATGAATTTCCTAGAAGTTTTAGTTATCTCTTTTAGTTTGAGAGATTATAATATGATAGCATTTTTCCTCTCCCTTTCCTCCCTTCAACCCATCTCATATAAACTTCTTTGCTCTCTTTCAAATTCACATACTCTTTTTTTTCATTAATACATATATAAATACAACCTTCTCAATACAATATACTGTTACTTGAGTGCAGATTTTCAGGGTTGACCATTTGGTTTTGAATAAGCTGGTGAAGATGAGTGGGCTCTCAGAATTCTTTAACTTCCTGTTGTCCTTTATATACAGTTGAGGCTTATACACTTTTCTCAGTCTGCGTTTTCATGTCTATTGTTGTTGTTCTTGTATAGTTCATGTTAGGTAGTCATGTAGGTATATTTTATGAGTACAGCTTCTAACATTCCTAGGCCACACAACCTCATAATCCTTTAATATGTCATTCTTTCCATTTCTTTCTTTATGCTACAAACATTTCATGAAAAGATAATTCTTCATTTTTCACATAAAACAATCTGGATTGATACTAACCAAATATCTTATTGAATAGAAAACCAAAGGGCAATGCTTACTTCTAAACCCAGGGTCACACAGACATCCCTGGTTAAACTCAAACAAACTGTTTTGATATGGTTAATAGATTTGTAGGGATAAAACAGAATGGACAGGAGAAAGAGTGAGATAAAAATTGGAAGGGGTAGCAAAAGCAATGTATATTGTATAAATATGTGAAATTGTCAAAGTATAAAACTAATATAAAAATTTCCTGAGGGCAACCTCTCATACTTTCATAGTAAACTTACCTTAGCTCTCATAGTCATTAATAATCACCTTGTACTTCTCACACTTAGTAACTTGGCTCTTGAAGCTATAAGGCATATAGAAAATGTTTATTTTGAAAATAAATTATTGAATTCACATTTTCTCTCCTTCATGTCTGAAATCTATATCATGTCATTTATGTTCATTTAATTATATATATACATATACAATAAGGCTAAATGTTGTTATATACAATAAGGCTAAATGTTGTTTTGATAATCATAGATAATCAGAATAATAAACAATGACATCAAAATAACTATTAAGTCTATTCCTTCCCACTTTCAGACAGAATAATTTCAAGAAATTAAATATCCAAGTAAAGTAGAATTATACTTCATACTTGTATCTGTCAATCTCCAAAGTTTACATTGTTTACTCTATTGATAAGGATTTTATGGAAATACTGTAACTCTAAAAACCAGGCTGAATTTACTCTCAAATATGTTAGATGTAGGGATAATGTTATATAAAATGTTATCTACATTTTTTTTATAACTAAGAGTGTTACAAGTTACTATATTTATTTAGCCAGGCTCAGATTTGATATGTATTTTAAGTATGAATCTATATAAAAATTAGCAGTATTAAAAGATCCAACATTAGCTGTATTATATAAAGTATTATATATGTATATATACATACATACGTATTATAATAAGTATACATACAAACGTATTATATAAAGTGACACTGAAGGTTAAAAGTTGACAGAATTCTTAAATAAGGACATCTTCTTAAGATGTAATAATAATTATATTCAAAATAAATTTTTTATTTTGTGAGTAAAAAAATATACATAAATCAAGAAGAAAAATTTTTCTGGTTCTTTGTTTGTTTCTTTTTCTTTCTTTCTTTCTTTCCTGCTTTTGTTCTTCTTGTTTTATCTGCTTTGTTACTTTGAACTAAAGTATCATTTGGGTAAATGTGCTAAAGACCATGTGCTGAAGAGGTGGCCCCATATGAATCATTTACTCCTTTCTGCCCCTTAAAAGCATGAGTATCAAATAGTATAAAATGATGACATCCCACAGTGGACAAGAGTGGGAAAATACTGAGGACAGTGGCTGATTTAAAATCTATTTGTGGCCTAAAGATACTTGAATGGTTTCAAATTCATTTATATTGCAAATATCATACTCCATGAATACCCTTTACAATGGAATTCATTATAATGAATTGCTAGTAAATATTAATATTTGTAAGATTCAAAGACTTTAATCTTATGCTTTTATTAACATTAGCAAAGGTACAAATATCATCATGTAAAAAGCATACCACATAAAGAAATAATATAGATACTGCCCTTCTGTTGAGCTGAGATGAACTTATTATATCAAATTTTCCATAGGTAATAAGCATAAATTCTTGACAGCCTATCAAAACAGAAAGTCTATGTGAAGGGACTGAAGAATGAATTTAAAAATCTGGTGGGCATTGTAGGAGACTATAGATTGGAAATGCAAGGTAAAAATGTCCAAGTGTTTTGTCTAAGAAAAAGTCCTCCTTAGTCAGTAGAGAAAATAAACTCAAAGATAATTTATATTTCTGATGCCTTTAGTTCAAGGTGATGATGACTATTAAATACTTAAGTGGGAAACTTCACCAAAACAGAAACAAAGACAGAAGAGGGAACCCAAACCACTGTGTAGAGTTGATCCATATATCCTGATATCCCAAGATTCTATACAGATTTCTGGGTCAAATTCTAAGCAAACAAAATGATCAGAAAATGGACAAATTTTGGAGTATCACTCTTCTCAAATAAATAGTATGGAGTTTGAACTCAAGCTCTTAGATTCATACAATAAAATCCAAAACAGCTCTCTTATGAAAAGTAATACATGTGACTATACTTCTGTTCTCACTGTCTTTAAATCAATGTTGTAAAAAAAAAGAAAATCATGATCCACAAATGTTCAACTATGAATCTCATTTCTCCAATGTATATACATATTTCATGGTTTCAGCTTCCCACAACTGTGAAAATAACAGAAGGAAATTGGCTTAAAGGAGGAAAGAATATTTTGATCAAGACTTTAAGAAATTTTAATCCCTGGTGCTTCGGTTTTGTGCCTTGGGCCTGTATCAAGTCAGCACATCGTCACAGAGGCATTGAAGGAAGCTGCTCATCCGGGATGATTCCCTGTGTGAAGAAGAATGGGAAAATGTCAAAGGAGGATGCAGTTTGGTGGTACCCACTGTGAATCAAAGAGAGGGATTAGGGGAAATTTTTTATCGAAAAGCTTCATGATGCAAAATGCCTTTGGTAAGGACAAAGTCAGCTCAGCCATCCAGCAGTCTGAACAGAGTCACTGCCTCTTTGTAATAAAAATTGATCCCTTGGTATTACTGAGAAAAAACTAAGTAAAGCTAGTTTTACCAGCTCTTAGTTGACATATAAATCATCAGCTTTGAAGGCCACACACCCAGGGAATAAATTACTTAGTCTCCTACAGTTTTGCTGTAGATAATGCCTCTGCCTTCTGGGTTATGATGACAGTAGCTAGGTTACATTTCAGAAGCATGAAAACCATTCTTTTTCTAAAAACATCAATACTCTCCTTAAGCCTGATGATGTCTATGGGGATTAAATGGCTTGGTATCTCTGCTCCCACTTTGTCCGTATTTCCTTACCATTTAAGTCAGGGTATACACAGCTCTGATGTAAACCTGTGGAAAATTTGAGACATTTTTTATCTAACAAACCAAGATTGTCTTGATCTAGACTTGACTAATTTCTTTTTCCCCCTCTCCATATTTCAAATCCAAATACATTTCCCAACACCCATGACTTGAAGCACAAGTAACCTCAAGTTCCTGAAATGTCTCTATCTATTTCCAGGAATAATATCAATATTTCTCCTATGTATTGGTCTATCTCTCCCTCTTCATGCCTACCCTATAGCTGTCCTGCCACAGTCAGTATCTATGAGTAAAGTCTCCTTTTGCCTAAAGAGTCTCTCAGACATGAGTTTTCCTAAGAGAACAGTATGCCATAGCTCAAGTTTTCTTAGACAAAGAAACAAAATGTGCTAAAACCTTGGTCTTGGAGCTTACATCTCCAAATTCTGATAAATAAATTTCTAATTTTATAGCATCCAATCTATAGTATTTTATTAATCTAGCCGTAGTCAAATCACCACATTTAGGTTAAAATCTGAGATTTGTTAAGGATCTTAGAAAACCTGAATTGAAGAGACGGCTCCATCTGTGAAGTGCTTCCCACATAACCACAAGGACTGGAGTTAGGATACCGAGATTTAATTAAAAAAATTGACTAATAAAAACTAACTGTAGCTGTGCTAAAGTTTAATCCCAGCAGCGAGAAGGCAGAGATTGGAGGATCTCAGGGTTTGCTGTCCAATCAATTTCTCCAGATCTGGGGGTCCCTGGCTCAGTTAAAGATAAAGCTTCCAAAGTTAAAGTTGAGGAAACCACTCAGCATCAGCCTCCAGCATCCATATCTGTGCATATGTACCTCCACACAGAAGCGCATACACTTAAACACTACATACATACAAAAGCACACGCCAAAAAAAGCCTTCATCTCCCCTGACTCTCAGTTTGCTCTGGATAATAAAGGAAATACCATTCACTTTGTTGAAATAGTTAAATTGGATAACTTTAGGTGAATGTTTATGATTCTCTAATTCACATTATTTTCAGATTTTAAATAAGCAAGACTGTGGTGAAATCCTTTGCTCAAAAAGTTGCTTTAAGTTCCAACTGTCATACAATATAGGGTGGATATCTAAATCAAGTTCTGTTTGTCTGCAAAACCTATGATCTTCAATGCAGCAACATCTCTCACAACTAGAATTATAAAAGGATTCCTAATGACATAGTGCTATAACCATAGATCAGAGCATCTCTCAGTCCTCATTAGAGAAGCTTCTTTTTGTATAGATGGAAATTAAAACAAGTATTCACAACTGAACAGTATGCAGAGAGTGAGAGACTTTGGAAACCTCATCCCTAAACAAGGTGTGTATTTATCAAAGTTCTCCCTTCAAGGCTCAAGAATCTATGAGGAAGAGGACACAGAAAAATTTTAAGAGCAAGAGGTGGTAGATGACCCCAAGGAAAAAAATGTCTTCTGTAAACAATAGTAACGAAACACATAGGAACTCATAGAAACTGTGACAGCATGCACAAGACCTGTATAAGTTCAAACCAGACACAATTCCAACACTGAGAAGAGAAAGTGAAGACAAAGTACCACTACTAATCAAGCTATCTGTAAATGATCCCCAGGAAAGAGACATTCAACTTTTTCTAATGGAGTAAAATTTGGTATATCAACCAAATTGCACAGCAAAAACCATGCCCAGAAGTAGTTAGCCAATACAAAGCCCCACGTGTTTTGTGTGTTTTGTTGCATTGTTTTGGTGTGTTTTGTCTCACTGGTTTTTTGTTTGTTTCAAATTTTGTGTTTTGAGTGAGAAAGAAAACATGAAATGTGGTGGGAAGGTTATGGGAATGATCTGGGAAGAGCTAGAGAATGGAAAGAATATGATCTGACCAAAATATGCCATACAAAATTTAAATGACAGAATAAATGAATTACTTCACTTTGTAGATTCTAAATTACATTTCAAATACGTGTAAGGAAAGAGACTCATTACTGTATGAATAAAATACTCATAAGCCCTTCAAATTTTAATATGTAGTTGCATCTAGAATTCTTCTGGTGAACTTTTATTAATCCAATACAAGAGGAGAAACAACTGGAAATTTGAGCTCAAAATCAGCATTTAACTCTATAATTTCAAATGTTGAACAAAGTGCTCATCTATACTAGGGAAAATGTACCGTAAGCCATTATACCTACATATGAGAAGAATTTTGATACTCAGAAAGAGCCATCAAATAGACTGAAATGTTTCTGGCTTTATTAAAGTCTGTCTAGATATGAAGGAAGGAATCTGAATAATGTTTCTCGTAGTTTTACAAAATATCTGAGATAATTTTCTTATAAGGAAAAAGCCATTATTTTGGCTCATTGTTTTGGAGATACTAATTGATGTTCAATTGACCTCAATTTGTCTTGCCCCAAAATAGCCCATTAAGTCATCAGTGTCTGAGAGGCAAAGCTATTTCTGTCATCATTCAGGGAATAAAGAAGATGACTGAGAACCAAAGTCTCAAAAGCCACTTCAAGGCACATTCCTATTAGGCTCATATCTTGTAAAGATTTGGTACCTTCCAATGGTGTCACCTGATGACCTGATGACTTGGAGGATATTGGTAACCAAAAGTATAAACATATTATTATGAAAAAAAGAAAAAGTAGTTATTATTTATAGGCTGATTATACACTTATATATTATTATATATTATCATATATTATATGAAAAATATGTTATATAATATGCATATTTATTATTTATTTATTATAATACATAATATTATATAATTATATGTGTGTATATTTACATATACATACGTGTGAATATATATACATATATATATAGTGAATTCAATAGAAAAATATATTATAGATATACGGAGGAATTCTAAGTACTTTGAGACGAAGTTGCTTAGAATCGGTTAGACATTATAGAACTCAGAAAGGGACTATAGTATTCACGCATGAAGATTGGATTGTGTAAATTAAATATCAAGTAATAAAAGTAGTAGAATTTTTTTATACTAATTTACGTAGTAAACTTCACCAAGTTATTAACCATGTCATGATGTATATCTAATTAGCCTACATAAAATACTAAATCTACATGACCACATGCCACCTGGTAGAAAATGTTACTTCAAAACTAACCCACTTAATAGGCCTATAATATATTCATTAAATATTTATAGTTTTTTTATATTACTTACAGTAAACTAATCAAACATTGCCCAACATTTGCATGTTTATTAGAAAATCGAACAGAAATAAAAATACATTTATGAGAGAAGCATTATTTGCCCTCTGTGTCAATCCATTCAGAGAGTTCATTTCAGTAATCTATTTTTGTCTATCAAATTTAGTTCATGTTTTGGAACAGAAACTCTCATTAATTAACATATTCAAATAAGCTGAAAATTTTCAAATAGTTAATTTCATTTATACATCTTATCTTTGATTCCAGAAAGATACATTTATGCAGTGTTATCATTTGTTTAATTTGTACATTTAATAAATCTATATACTCTTAATTTGGGAGTAATATATGAATATTAAATTTAAAAAATTATTGAGTCATGTTCAATATGTATAAATTGCATTTATGTAGTATATACATTTTGCACATATACATGTAGTCAGGACATATCATCACTATCAAGCCACCAAAAATACTAATCATTTACAAATATGTGCTAGCAGTAGCCTGTGTGTGTGTGTGTGTGTGTGTGTGTGTGTGTGTGTTGTGTATGTAAAGGAAATGAGAAGAATTCTACCTGTTTTGTTTTCCTTTTTGTGACAATTTGTGATCTTTTTTCTTAGATTACTTTAAACTCTACTCTATAATTCTGTTGATAAATGGAACTATATTTTAAAGGTATATTCATCTTGGCTTACTGAAATGTTATACCCATTGATCAAAATTACCTATTTCCCTCTCCTCTAGTTCCTGGAAGTCAGGAAGCATCTTCCATTCTTGATTACTTTTTGTTTGATCTATTTATTAGTTACACCTAATATCAGGGACAAAATACATGACAGAAGCATCTTAAGACTTAGCGTTGTTCATTTCGTGAAGAAAAGATGATTGTCTTTCATGGGTACAGGACTGCCTGTTGCACGTTAGGATAAGATCATAGGGAAGTTTGCTCGCATCGCAGTTCATAGGAGGTGAAGAGCCCTCAGCTCTCAACCTGAGTAGCTACAAAAGCTTTATATCTTCCCTGTCCTATTTCAGCCAGCCAGTTCCCATATCAAAAACATCTGCCAGCTTCACACACACACACACACACACACACACACACACACACACACACACACACAGACACAGCACACACACACACACACACATACACACACACACACACACACACACACACACACACACACACATACACACACACACATACACACACACATACACACACACACATACACACACAACACACACACACACACACACACACACACACACACACACACACATACACACACACACACACACAAACAGCACAACCTCAAAACAAAAAACAAAAGAGTACCAGCAACTGGTTACCAGTTGCTTAAATATATATGCATGTGAGAAACATTTTCATTCAAGCCGTGAGAATTATTAAATACAATTTATGAAGGTTTGTTTTGCTCTTGGATTACCAGATTATTTCAATTAACATAATATCCATTGTCATCAATGTCCTTTCAAATAAGAAGATTTCTCTTTTTTAAGGACAAGTAACATTCCATTCACATATATGCTATATATACATACTGATATTGATACATTGGTGAATGTTAAATTCAAGTCTATATCTAGTTATTGTGAATAATGAACATAACACATAGGGTGTTGACATAATTTCCAGGTCTTGATTTCAATGTTTTTTGGACAAATATTTAGAAGTGAGTTGGTTCAAAGTTATGGGGTGGTATTTAATTTTTTTTTAGATATTTCCGTTTTGTTTCTCTAACTCCTCCACATTTTACATTCTTACCTATTCACATTTCCAAACTCTGTCTAAGGTTCCCTTTTCTCTACATCTATTGATATTTTGTTTCTTTTTGTATTGTTTCTCAATATTACTTTCTTTTAGTGTTTGGTAGCAGCCATCCTGACTGGTAAAAAATGTGATCTTCCATTGTGCTTTCTATTTGAAGTTCCCTAATGCTATTTTGCGTGGTGTGTTGAGCGTTCCTTTATCTGTTACACGTTTGTTATGCCTTCTTCAGAGAAATGTCTATTTAATGCCTTTGCCTAATTTTGAAATTGGAGAATTTTGTTGTTTGTATTGAGTATTAAATGATTATTGCACATTTTCAAGAGGAACCTCTTATCAAATGGCTAATATCTTTCCCCCCATTTCACAGGTTACGTTTTCACAGTTTGCTGTGAGACTATGCCTGCTAGGAATGTCAGCAGCTATACTCATAAAGTCTCAACAGCATAACTGTCAAAACAAGAGCTGAACAAGGTCGACATCAGCATAAATGCTAATGTGGATGGGCCAAAGCCTCAGGACTTTATTTCATATAAAGAATATAGAGAAGACATTAATAATATCCCTACCATTGTACTAAATGACATTTTTCTGGAGAGACACAACACACCATTCTACTTACTCCATATAGGGAGCCCATGACAGATCAATGCACAAATACCATCAAAGTCTAACTTGGTGTTTTGGGGGCATTACATATGGGAATATTGGCGAGGAGTTACTTATAGGAGTATAAATAACTCAAAGACAGCTGCATCAGCAAAACCCACCCCAGCACAAGTGACAGCTCACAAAAACTGGGAATCTCATTATAGACAGGTTAAAGATTGTCTGCATGGCCCAGTTGGTATGAAGCTCAGCTGGTTTCTACTTCTTCAGGCCAGCCCAGTCTCACATTTTTAGTGATCTGAGTTTCTTTGTAGTTTGGCTACTGAGAGTCATTCTCAAAAACTGAAAGGGAGGGTCTAGTGAGTTTTAGGCACTTCAGGAAACTGTTTTGAGTTATTTACTTTGTAGATTAAGGAGTTTCCTCTGCAGAATGGAATGTTTCGATCTCTGGGGGAGGGGGTGACTGTTACACAACATCTAATTATTGATGTAAATATATTAAAAGGCAGGGCTACACAGATGATATATGTATGTATATGCATATACTTAAACACTCAAAATCTCACAATCTGATGATATATGCCCTATATATGAAGAAAGAAATTAAAGATTAGTTTGTGACAGCAGGTATTTTCATGGATTACCTTTTGTCCTGGTTGTTATCTTGCCACTTGATATGTGACATTCCTAACAGAACATGCTACTTATTTTTCAGCCTTCAGAGTGGCATTAAAATAACAAAAAGGAAGCATTTCTTTGATCTTGCATTCTTTTTGTTACATTTTCCTTGATATTTTGGAGCATGTTAAACACTTAGCTCTAGGCAGAGAACACCTTATGACCAATGAGAAGAACATGCACATGATGGCATTCTTCATAAAAACTTCTTCATAAGTTTTCTACTAATGTTGATATTTTTCTTTTTCTTTTTAACCCTATAATGCCATGTGTAACCTGTTGTAAGACTTTGTCTTATTTTCATGCTCTTTATTCTTTTTTAAGTTGTGAGGGTATTTTAAATCATAAAATAAGCCACAATACTATTTACCAGAAAGTGGTATAACTCAATTTCTGTATAATGTTCATAAAGCAACAAAGTTTGGAAATAAGAATTTGGCTTCAAGGTTTATGGTATGATTCTTTTCTCCAAATATATTTAATTATTTGAGCATTATTTCTTTATTAACAAAGCAGAAATAGTGATGTCACTCAATAAGTTTTATTGAAAAAAATAAGGCATTGACCAATTTTCTTAGCTGGTGAATAAATTGCAGAAAAAGTATGTTTTATTATGCAGATAATCTTGTGATGGCAAACATAACATTCTATGATAGATAGTAAAATATTATATATGTTTACATGTGGGACTTAAATATACAATTCTATTTTCACCTGCTAAAACTAGTCATCCCAATTATATTCCCTGGAACAGGCAAAACAAAACACAGAAGAGTTTTAGATTCATCACTCTTTTTGAGATGAAATTGTGCCAGCTTCCCTTCATTTCTCTTCATCCCTGTTCTTTGTCATTCCTATTATAATGAGGACAATATGTAGTGAGTTTTCAAAAAATTCTACTCCAGAATAAACTCAAATGTGACAGCTGACAGTCCTCCAATATCTGACTATTCTCCCCCCACCCCAGGCTCTTTATAAACAATAACCCTTCAGATAGAAAAAAAAACAATTTTTATATTTTCATTGTGTGCTCCTTAAAAATGTGCTATGTCATAGGTAGGTAAGGCTAGCATTTTGGTGAAGACATGCAGAAAGGGAAAAAATGTAGACTATTTCTGCAAATTCCAGTAGTTGAGCAATTTCCATCATTGGTCTTCACCTTTGAAGACAGCTCTCCCTAAGCTTATGGAAGTTCTAAAGCCTCAGGACTTTCCACGCTACTTTAATGACATAAATGCTCTCTATGTAGGAAAACGCAACTGTATGATGACTTTTCTTGCACTTCCAGGCTAGAATGGTCAAACTTCCCCCACATTTCTGTGCTTTGTGATCTCCTTTTAACACCATTTCAAGAATTTCAGATATTTCATTTCTCTACTGAAGGTGTATGCAAGCTTTAAGAATTAACGGACACAAATTATTAAACTTCACTTTTGAGTGGATTCCCCCTAAGACCTGCTCCATTTAAGTTATTTTTTTAAATTATAATTACATTATTTCTTACTTCTCTTCTCTCCCTCCAATTTCTCCCATATAACCTTCCCCCTATCTCTTTTTCAAATTCATGACTTTATTTCATTAATTGTACAATGACCCTTGTAGTTCATTTAATACTTATTAGGGATTGCAAATATCCTTACTTGTTATTGAATCTCAGGGCCATGAGGACAGTGGAAAAATATCTTAAGAATCTGCCTTGTATGATGAAACTGCTGCCTCAGGGAAGTTTAATGCCTTATTTCCAGAAAAGAGTGACTGATTTCCTCTCTAAAGAAGGTTGCTGCTTCTTTAATTCTGAAGACTAACAGTTTCAAGTCCAACCAATTAGGTGTGAGTTTCCTATGAACACCTCCCAAAAAGTATAATTTTAAGGAGTGTTGTAAAAGTCAAGGAGAATGGTATCAAAAAGGAAGGGTAGCCAATGCAAGATTATGTTAAAGGTAACAACCAAGATACCCAAGTGGATTTGTAATGCTACAGTACGTCTTTAAAGGTCTATAACTGGATCACGGAACAGTCCACTATGGGAAAAGAGAAAACACTATCTACTCACTTAGCTCCCAATAAATAAAGACTAAGAGAGTTTCAACACCTCTCCAATATTGTGGTTGTGTCTCAGTGAGCCTTAAGAAGCAAACTATGGTGTCATTGGCACCTATATACAGTGTGGTTCTCAAAGAGAGAATAAGGAGGCCAAGCTATATAGGTGTACCAGCAAAAAAAATTGTTAGGTATGACAGATAAAGGTTACGTATAAAAGATGCTTTAGATTGTAAACAGCAGTAGCCAAGGCAATGGCACTACATGGAATGAGGAAAACTGTGACTACATTCAGTGTGTAGATCTGGAAAAAAAGGCACATAGTTGAATTAAGTATGAATGAAAATGGGAAATCTTATCTTTTAAGGTTATTCTGGATCCACCTTTACCCTTAGGTTGTAACTATAATTATATCGCCTGCAACTGTTTTGACTATTCTGTTTGAAACATTTCCATTGAAATTAGAGCACTCACTTATTTAGGCAATAGCATTTGACATCACAGATAAATACATTCTCAAGGGCACTGACCATCCACTCAAGTCTCACTAATTATTTCTGTACCTTATGCCTTTTAAGTAGAAGTTGCATTAGCTCAACACACAAGCTGAGTACCTGTAGTATTCTAAATCCAAAATTATTTTCATTATCTTTCCATATCATTGCAAGAAACTAGTGTTACCTGGCATCTTTTGAAAAATTGAGTCATCATTAAAACAACACTTAGTTTATTTATACATATATACTATTAAAAATATTAAACTAAACATGTCACCTCTATAGCTAGCATCAATGGAAGAGTGACACTCAAACATCCACAGTGAACCTTCATGTCACACATGAATTGGTGAATCTCTAATATCTCTTAAACAAGAATGACACATTTTACTCTGCTTTTTTTTTTTCTTTTCTTTTTTCTTTTTTGGCATGTGGCTGAAGCTGAATATTTTTAGTTACGAATACAGCAAAGCAAACATGGGTGAAAATGAACTGCTGATTTGCTTCTGTGTGAAAAGGAAAAGGGAAGCTCCCAAAAGTACAAATAAAGTTTTGGGGACTTGAAATCAAGAACAACAACTGATAGTCATTCTTGAGATCTGAATGGGAAATAATTATTCTAGAAATCATAGTTTTTAAAACTAGCTATATTAAAAACAGGCACCTCTCCATCCATTGAAATATGCCTGATTACATGCAATGCAGGATATTTTAAAAGGAGTAAAAAGTTTGGATGAAAGAAAGTAAAAATCCATGTTCATTAAGGTTGTTAGGCTAGGTAAATGAATGAAGATGAAATTCCACTTGTACCACATTTAAGGTTTATCCTGACATATTTGTCTATGAATGCTCAAAATGCTGATAAGCATTCTATAGAACTGTAACTTCAACACTGATATGCTGCTATATCCATTACATATTCTAAAAATAGCAATAATAAGTATAAGAGAATTTATTATAAGTGTGTAATATGCATATATATCATTCTATTTTATACTGTCTACACAGAGAATTAAATCTATGTTTTATTAACATAAACAAAGATTTAATGTCAAGAAATATTTTATGAAATAAACAAAATACGTACTTATGGACACACACATACACACATACACATACAATGTGATGAAATGCAAATAAATCTGTCAATATGCACCCTGAACATTCTCTTTAGTTTGTCCATCTCTAACATGAAGTTTGTGCCCAGTAGTTTCCAAGAATTCTCAGCCTTACAAGCATGCTTGATAATTTGTCATTGGGTAATCCTGCAGTTATTTCTGTATGCAAAAGGTACCACCACCTAGAAACAATACAGATATCTAAAATACTCAAGGGTACCCTTTTCTCTGCATTCCCATTAATCTACATGGAAGCATGTAGATTCTGTCTGTGTTGTTAGAGCGGCAATGTGAAATAAAATTTCTCTCAGAAGAGGCAATTCCACTTTAGACCAAGAATCCTTGTGATGTAATGAACCAATATCTGAAATAGCCTCATTCAATCCTGCAGTTTTGATTGGCACAGATCGCTTATTTGACTTAAATTCCTGAAAATGATACTATCAGTTTCATAGGAATCTCATTTTCCTTGTTTATGATGTATCTCATTTTCCTTCACATATAATATGTTTTTTACTTTTCTTGCCTTTATTCCTTCTCTCTCAGCTTTTTAAAACAATCCGGTATAGCTTCTTGCTAGTTTCTATCATAGACATTAGTCAGTGGCAATGACAGAGATGAATTTAGTTCCCCAAGAATATCTGGCGTTTAATTGGGATGTTATTGACAATTTAAATGCAGAATGACTCTATGCTGAGGCAAAAATTTATTATGCAAATAATTTTTTTTTACAACTCTTCATTATAAAGGTTTAAATGTTAGAGTTTAGATCTTGAAAGTGGTTCAAAATCTCATGTGCTAAAATCCTGAACCTTTAGTCCCTCTCAGAGGGGTGGGGACTTTAGGAAGGATAACTGTAAGAAATAGGTAACTGGAATGAATTGTTAAAGTTTCTTTTGGACCCTGAACTTTTTCTTGCTTTGCAATCATTATGAAGTACACAGTTCTGCTCTGCCACATATTCTCACCAAGTCATTCTGTCTCCACATTCCTAGAAAAAACAGACATCACTGGTCCATAAACTAGAATATCTGAAATGATGAGCCAAAAGAACTCTGTTCTCCTTTGTCAGTTGCTTCAGGTGATTATTTTTTTGGTGGTATGAAAATGAGATTAAAATCGTAAATTGCAAAAGTTTTCCATCAGGTTTTGTTAGATGTATGGAAATTACGTTAATATAGAAAGTTACAAAAAAATTAGGAATATTATAAGTATTATAAGAATGTGGAATGTAAAATCATAAAGTTTGTTCTGTTTTTGTTTCCTTATCTTTGTTATACTTAGATGCTGAATGTAAATTGGGAGCATACCCAGGTGAAAAGCTCTGATCCCCTGCGCTTCAGAAGTTTCTTCCTGACAACTGTATAAATATCACACAATGGTATTAGCATCGGATATAGAATTGACTGTGTGATTTGCATCTTATAAATCTTCTTTGCCTTTATTTTATAATTAGTTTAATTTTTAAGAACAGAAATAACCATGTGTATTCAGCTGCATACTGCAAAATGATGTTAATATCTATTTTATAAACATTGCCATACCAGACACATGACATGCAAAAATACTGAATGAGTCTGATATGTGTTCTACTTTCAAGTCATCACTAATTTAGGCACATCTTTATATTTAAACTCATTGCCCTGACAGATTTTTAGATGACTAGAATTCATACTGAGTAGGCATTTTTTACCTTTAGTATCTGATTATGTCTTTCCTCATATTAAAGAAAATAAATCAAAAAATATTATCTGAGCTGGTGAAGTTGAACAGATTTAATGACAGATAATTTCTAATTAGTATTACAGATTTTGCTCCCAAGCTCCTAATTGACCATTATTAAATAATTGCAATTTCAATGAGTTTGAGTCAGAACATTGCTTTGCAGTATTTTGACCACTGTACAAATGTCATGATGTACTCCACCGAAATGATAATTGATTTCTGAACATTTTGCCACATATATAACATAGTTCGGCCAACATCTGCAGAGGTAGAGGGCCAATAGGAATTACTATTTTGTTAATTAACAAGATGAAATTGAATAATCCCAAATTTTTGCAATGGGCATTTTGTGTGTCACAGTTAACAGTTTCCTAGGAAATGGTGAGCTTCAGTCATGTATTTAACACATATTATAGCAATTGAAATTAATTTTAATATGTCAGTATGTGTGATAAATGTAAAAAAATTAGTGAACATAGTTCCTGGTTTCATGAAGTGTCACCCCTCTCTTTCTTTTATGTTTCGAGTAAGTTCTTGAATGGTATGTGCTGTCACTCACCTAAGCTGATCATATCTTCATGTTTCAGGGTCACAGAACTAAGTCAACAGTTGATTGCACAGCATTGTCTTGTGATAGACATTCACTTATGAATTGAAACTGTAGGTTCCTAAGGTCCTTGTTATTTTATTATCCTGGTATCACTCCAAGCAGAGACTTTATGCTTTTTCTGGTGTTTGAACACAATTGTCCAGAAACGTGAGATGCTTTCTTGTCTACCAGGCAGAGGAAACATAAAGAAATGAACCAAAACAAATTTCTTTCCATTTATCCAACCTCGAAGCTTATCTTCCCATTGGACTTTCAGTGATGTGTGAAATAAATTTCTTTATATTCTATTTGCTTTGTACTTTACGTTGGCCAAATATTTTAACATTTTGATGTTAAAGGGTAGTGGGTTCACACAGATGTGTATGATGACCAACATGTATTCCAATTGCCCAGTGGTAGAAAATTCTATTATAAAATGAGAAATGGTTTGGAAAACTGTTTTAGTTAATATTAGTTTATTTTGGCAAGTAATATAATCTACAGGCATGTTCATATTTTATGAAATTGTGGGATAAAACTCCTCGAGCCATTATGAAACTGTTATGAAGCTCAGTAAGAAACTGTGTATGAAAGAACTTACAAACGGTGTATGCTCAAGAAATTCTGTTTGTTGTAATCATTAGTACTATCTTAGAATAATCACATATTGCTTGCTAGGAGCTCCTACCCCTTGCCTAGGGCATTATTTGAAACCATCAGAAGAAATCCTCTGCCCTTGTGCAGTATATACTGCTCACATTCTATACATGCAAAGGCACAACAATGAAAAACAAAAAGATCTGTATGGAAAATTTTGTTCTCACACAGCTTGATACTAACTGGCATTGAGAATGGTGATGAGCCCATTTTAGCATAAAGAAGTGCTTAAACAATAAGTTCTGTCCAGTCCTCAGCTACCAGCCATAATATCATAGAATCACAAAATCCTAATAAAATTAATACAGACTTGCTAGATAACCTACCCTTATACAGTTGAGACTGGTTAGTCGACATCACATGTTCTTATCAGGTGTTTTCAATATCAGTTTAAAAAAACTTATTGTCAAAAACTACACAACTCTCTATGCTGGGATACATAGATACATAATGAGTTACAGGCCAGTCTAGATTGTCTAATAAGTCTTTGTCTCAAATTTTCAGAAAACTACAAACACACACACACACACACACACACACACACACACACACTTCTGATCATTTAAAATGATTCTTTTAAACTACTGACCTTTGTTCTCAGTCACTAACACCTGGAAGCATTCTTTATCTGCAAATCTACCTGCTAGGCAGTCTAGATAATGAGGCAGGTGAATTTTATCCTCTTTACTGACCTCCAACTTCAAATTCCAAGGTTTTTCCCCAGCACTGTAGTTGACTGTCCCATTCCCAGGAGACTCCTAAGATCTTCCTGTGTAGCTTTCCTTCTTCAATGTATACCTTTGTCTCAGACATCAACACCCAGAGACAGTCACTGGCCACACCAGCCTGGGAATTAGGTAGGCCATCTTCACTCTATTTTCTGCTCTTTACTTCCAATTCCCCAGTTTCATCATCAGCCCCATAGCAAACCACTTGAAACGGCCAGTCTTTCTTCTCTTACTTCATTCTCTGAAAACTCTACAGCTCCTCATGGCAGACCCAGATTTTCTCCCTCTGTGGACCCTCTTAGCAGCCCTACCTCATCCCTATTCCTTGGTGTCAGCTTCAGATTTCAACACCTAGAATTAAAATTATCTTAAATCCAGATACCTAAATACCAACATAGAAACACAATCAATAACAGGCATGAAAATACTTCTCCACTGAAACTTAGAGTGGTCGAGATCAATAAAACAAATGATAGTTCAGCTGGCAAGGGTGTGGAGAAAGGGGAACACTCACTCACTTCAGGTAGGAGTGCAAACTTGTGTAGCCACTATAGAAATCCATATTTTGTTCCCTTGGGAAGATGGGAATATATCTACCTCAAGATCCAGCTATACTACTCTTAGGCATTACCCAATGGTCTCTATATTCTACTACAGAAACATTTGTTCAACCATGTTCATTGCTGCTATATTCATAATAGTCAGAAATTGGAAACATCCTAGTTGCTCATCAATGGATGAATATATAAAGAAATGTGATACATTTACACAGTGGAATATCATTCAACTATTAAATATGAAATCATACAATTCATAGGGAAATTGCTAGAGGTAGATAAAACATCATTCTGAGTGGAATAAACTAGACCAAAAAAGGACAACTATGGTATGCATTGCTTATATGTAGATGTTAGCTGTTAATTATTGATAGTCATGCTCCAATCCTACAACCATGGAGGTTAGATATAGAGTAAATGACTAAGGAAGAGAAATGGATCTCCTTAGGGAGGGGAAATAAAATGATAGGTAAGGACGGAGACATGGTTGGGAATAAGAGAATCAAACAAGCACTGGGGGGAAGGGAGGGGTAACAGATGAAATACATGGAGGACAAAAATTAAGGGCCATTTAAAGGTCTAATGGAAACCCAAGACAACAGAAGTTGTGAAGTGAAATCGAAATGTGAGTGAAATCTAAGTGGAATCATCAACTTACAGGGGAGTCATTGCCCTAACTAGAAATCTCTCTTCACCAAATGAAGCCTACTGTTCCAGGAATAAGTTACTTATAATCAAGTTGTTGGCGAAAGGGGTCATATGGAAACCACCAAAAAACCCAGGCTATTGCCAAGGCTATTGTGTAGAAGAACATTTAATCTTTAACCCAGGAATATGGCTGCTCTAGCAAAGTATCTAATGAAAGCCCACTGTGATAGCTAGGAAGGGATCACATCCAAAGGCCTATATGAAGGGATCACATTTAGAGGCCTGTGTGATTCAGATGAAGTGCTCTGAAGGCAATGGTAGTAATGCCTTTAATCCCAAACTCTGAGATTGAATCAAAGTGAAGTCTGAGATTGAGTCAGAGTGAGGACTCGTCCAACTATCAGGGTATAAAAGGAGGCTCTCAGCTAACAGTCAGTTCAGTAAAGTAGTTGGAGAGTTAGGAAGTCAGCTCACAGACAGAAGGAGAAGGCTAGAAGAGCAGAGTCAATCCAGAAGCAATAGAGTCAGAAGCAGGAGACTGAAGAGGCAGACAGTTTATGATTTACAATTGAACTTCACAATACAGATCAGAGTGAAAAGAGGTAGTCAGAATGAACCCACTCAGTAGTAAGTCTCGGAGGCTAAAATATTCTAGGTTTAGGTTTGCAGATTAGATTGTATGGAGGCTTAAAATTTCTAGGTTCAGAATTGAGTCTTGAAGATTAGATTGTACAGTGGCTAAAGCCTTCTACTTCTAGGCTTAACATTGGATTGTACAGTAGATGAAATCCTTTAGGTTTGTTGGTTGAATTAGCAAAGAATAAACTGCCTTTTGCCATGAGTCCATGAGAATAATAAAGAAATCAATGCTTAAATCCGTGTTTACACTGTTGGTTGCTCTTCACAAATTGATTATATGGCCTAATTGCTGAACACAACCCTATATAACTCATTGAACACAGAGAAACCAAGCTAGTGCCTATATAGTCTTCATTCCTAATGACTTCAGTTCATGGTAATGGAATATACTCTGCAAACTATTAGAGGAAAAGGTAAACACCAACCCAACTACATATCTTTTGGTCTACAACAGTGAGTTTACTGGAAGACATGCTGGTGAAATGGTGACACATAGCTTGTGGGAGTGATGAACTCTTACCTGACTGGATTTAACTCCATAAACCATAAAGTAGAACTCCAACTCCATAAAATAGAACATACCCAATACTACTAGGGTGGCCCCAAACCTGAGACTAGATAGATCAAGGACATAGAGAAAAACCAAACGCACTGTTTTTCTGAAGAAACAATGTAAAATGATCCCTGATGGGATTCTGCTAGGTCATAGATCATTATCTTGCTCTGCCGTTGTCAGAGTAATTTTAACCTGCAGTAGATGTGAACACATACAATGGTCCACAACTGAACAATGTGCAGAGAGTGATAGACCATGGAGCACTCAGTCCAAAATAGGATATCTCCATCAAATCTTCCCCTTGGGGCCCAGAGACTCTGCATAAGAGGAGGTGGAAAGATTGTAAGAGCCAGAGGGAGGGACAACAAGCAACAAGGTCCTCTAAACAGAGGAAGATAGATGCACATATGAACTCAGAGACTGATGTAACATGCAAAGGCCTGTACAGGTCTAAGCCAGATGGCATCCCAGTGCAGAGAGGAAACATAGACACAAGCATCCATCCCTTATATAGAAACTATCTACAGTGGATAATTGTTCACAAAGAAAAAAAATAGTTTTCTCTAATGGAGTCTCATTCCAAATATAAACCACTGTCACGGACAGGCTGTAAGCCCAGCAGTAGATTGCCAACACAGAACTAAATCAATGGTAATTTTGTAGATGTTTTTACTCATAATGTTTTATCAGAATTTTGTTGTTGTTTTGTTTTACCTTACAGGTGTTTGGTATATTTTGGTTCTAATTTAGTGTTTTTATGTGATGTTGGTATATAAGAACATGTATAACTTTGAGTTTGTATATGGTTCCTGTGCCTTTACATTTTTGGCTATTTTTTCTTCTGTTCGTTTTGTCCTAACCTATTTTTTATTCGATCTTATAATTATTTTTAGATATCTGTTTTCTAATGAGAGAGAGATAAAAAGAGTATGGACTTGGGTAGCCAGGAAGATTTAGAGAACTTTGAGGACTTGGGAGAGAGAGAGGAAAACAATACTCAGAATACATTGTATGTAAAAATCTATTTTCAATTAAAATAAAAAATAAACTACCAATGTTTGTGAAGCTCACATGGTGAAAACATAAATATTCAGTATAAGAAATATTTTAAAAAGTAATTTTGATATGTTAGCTATAATGACAACCATTTAAATATTTTCTATTTAGACGTCTCAAAGTTCTTTAAAATAAGAAGATGGTTTTAATATGGTTTTAAAGATGAAACACTTAATAAAATTGTCATTTGATGAACAATTACTGGATTAGTGAGGATTTTAACAATGTATTCATATCCTTAGTATCTTAACTTCAACCAAGATGGTTCTTCATAAATCATCAAAATATTTTAAATACCTATTTAAAATGTGTTTTACAATATTTGCTGGGCAAAAAAATTGTAACTTCACTTCAGTTTTAAGAAGTAATAGATTAAACTAAGATATAAAAAATTGACCAACTTCACATAACCTGACAACAGTGGAACTGAGAATTTTTTATGTGTGGTAAATCAATGTACTCTGTACCTTTGAAATTAGCAAATACTATCAATGAAGAATGTAGCAGAAAAGGGAGGAACACTGAAAATTCATTAGGTTATTAGTTAATCAGGTAATTATTTTATTTAAATTTCACTCTCAGAAACAAATTTGAATAGGAAGTACAGCAGATAGTGTAAATGATAGAAATTTTCTTAAAATAAATCCACTTCAGCAGCAACACCCACACAGGAAGCCAAGCCCTCAGGAGATTTTCGTCATGACTCTGTCATATCACTGCTCTTGAAAGAAACCCATGCACCATGCATGACATATAAAGTGTCATATCTGAATGACACCTTATCAAGAGGAAAGTGATATTTTCATAATACTTTTGGCATTTACAGAAATATATAATTATTATTTTCATTATGATATTTTATGGCAGAAAACAAAGAAGGCCTGAAAGAGTTAAAAAAAAAAAAAAAAAGAACTTCACTGGGTCAGTTGAAGGAACTGGCACACACTTTAAGTACAGTAATACCACTCAGGTAATTTAAAAGTTCTTGTTCATCATAATTTTGTTGTTTTTACATAATAGAAAGTCCTTTTCTTCTATGTATGTGTGAAAACAAAAAGCCAACTAAATTTTTTCTGAACGATGTTTTATCATGCATCTGCCTTAATTTTGATGAGGCCAGTGCTCACCTTGCCTCAGAAAGGTCACATTAGTGTCCTAGATCAGTAGTAAAGAGGAGCCTTTCTTCAACATGTACGCTTACTCTGTTTTCTCATTTTCCTAATAGATGTAGATGTTTTAAGGGCATACTACATTAGGTATTTTAGGTTTTTGTTTTTTGTTTTTTTTCAAAACAGTGTTTCTCTGTTGAAACTCTGGCTGTCCGGAACTCACTCTGTAGGCCAAACTGGCCTCGAACTCACAGAGATCTGCCTGCCCCTGCTCCAGAGTGCTGGGATTAAAGGTGTGTGCCACCACTGTCCAGCTCACATTAGGTAATTTATAGAGATATATAGTGGAGCATGGCAGTAAGCTAAAGCCAAATCCACTAAGAATGTTACAGCCACATGTGAGTAATGAAAGCTCTTTGCCCTGCAAAGAGCTTCGACATACATACAGAGAGTCCATAAACACTAAAATTTATTCAGGTTCTAAAAGATATGTACTCATGCACATATGCATAGATGTCAATCCAAATGCTAGATGGATGGAGAAATAGACAGAAGCAAGGGGAGAGTACTAAAATTGTAGATGCTATAATGGCTATGTGGTTGTACTAAAACAAAAAACAAAAAACAAAACAAAACAAAAAAAAACAGTTCATAGATTATAGACATACATAATTATCAGGGGATTGTTCCAAGCACATCAGAACTAGCAAATGCAAACAAAGTATCAAGTGGCAGAAAATACTTGTGGTTTCTGAAGATACAACTATGATCTCAACCCATCTCCCTAACAGAAGGGGACACGTGATGAATGTGTATCTGTGTTACTTATAGAGAGAGATAATGAAGTCATGCAACAGAGAACAGGCAGGAGGAGCATAATATTCTTCTCTGAGCACAGAGAAAAGATGCAGCATCTGCTCCTCTCTCTACTGTATTCTCACACTAATGATGGGTTTCAGAAAATCAAGCCGATTCTGATGTGAATAGAAAAGAAATGAATTCTTCAGCAGCAACCTTGCCTTCCATATTGTTAGTAAATTTGAACATCTCTTTAAAACCATCAGAGCACTGCTCAGGTGAGAAGCAATAGATTTGGAAAAGGGAAACGGTCAAAGAGCTTATCTGTTGAGCTGATGGCTTCTGCAAATAAATTCCAGTTTCTGGCAGTGCTATAAAAGAATGATGTGTGGAATAAAAAGAAATATAGCTTTGCTTCCCAAGTTTTCAGAGGCCAAGACAGAGGCAAAGTCAATAGTGAAAAAAAAAGACATTTGAAAAGGTGGATGTAGTGTATTGGGAACAGACACAGAGAAAGACGAACAGACTCTTCCCAAGTAGAGGAAAGATAAATGCTGATTTTTCTGGTTGAAAAAGAGGATTCTTCGCCACTGTATTTTTCGGGAACAACACCACCACCAACAAAAACAAAACAAAACAATACAACAACAACAACAAAAAAAAAACAATATAAATTTTGTAATGAGGCAAATATAAAATGTGGATACTTTTCAATTTTCTATATTAATTCATATTTAACAAACTTCTAACTATGTAGAAAGAATACAAACTATATAAAAAAGCATCAAGAACTCACAGAAGAAAACCCGACTCACGGGTGATCCATGCTGTCAACAAGAATTCCAGATACTGACAGAGGGCAGAGAATATGTATGGAAATTTTTTAAAGAATCCTTTATTCCATGAAGAGGCATACAGCATAACTTCTGGTATGGAGAGTAAAGACCATTTAAAATCAGCTCTTCCATAAAAGCAAGACATGACAGCTGTGTCCCAATTACATCAGTAAACGAAAAAATGCTTCTTGCGGAACTTAAAAATAAATATTTTTTTGCTTCGAAGTGGACTTGTGCAAGAAAATTGTCTGTGTCCTGGAAAGAAGTATGATCTTGTGATGTTTTAATTTACCCTAATCTCATCATGTTTTACCACACACTCAAAACCAAACTGTAGTGGTTGTGAAAAATAAGTAGCCTGTCAAACTGTGGAAGATCAAAGCATTTAGAACTACACAAACGGACCACGTGCAGATACCTGTCAGTATCTGGCCAATGTCAGCTCTTTGGAAATTCTCTCTTTTTCAAGAGGAATTGCTGTGATTTGAGTGGGTTTAGACTGTGCTCTATGCAAACATCCTTATCTTCAACATATTTGTAAAAGCCAATCAGCTCTAATTGTTGCAGTATTGAATCTGGGATGTTAATAACAGTTGGAGTTAACAAGGTGCTAAAGTGAAACACTTTAAATGAATACCTAGGGATTAAGACATCCACAGGAAGCCTTATACAGTGCTGATATATTTCTGAGAGTGTAGAATATTGTACCCACATAGGGGTCTGTATGCAGACCCAGGCATGATACTCTTTGTAAACATATTATAAGATGGACAAAACACAGGAACAGGTACACCCTCAAAGAAGATGTACAGATGGCAGGTAAGTAGAAAAAGAAAACAGTTAACATTATAAATTGTGTATGTATTCATAATCTATTGATATATCTAAAATCAAAACATGAGGTACCAAATATTGAGAAGATCTGAAGTTACAGCAATTCTTATATATTGTTAGCTGGTACAAAGATGACTTAGGCACTTTGCAAGGAAGTTTGGAAGGTCTTTATGAACACAATACATTTTACTACATGAGTCAAAAATCATGCTCACTGTTTTGCTTAAATAAATAAAAACATTTCTTCACACAAACATCTCTCACATGGAGGGTTCTTACAATGTAATTGCCAAAAGTGGATGCATTAGTGATGACCTTCGATATGTGAGTGGGTCTATGAACTGTGTTATAAGCAAACGTTGGGATATAATTGAGTGATGAAGAAAATGAGCTCTCAAGACATGGAGGGTCTTAAATGCATATTGCTTTGTGCACTATATCAATATATATAGTTTTATGAGAGCGGTGGTGCAATACAGGTGAGAGTAGTGGTTGGGTAAGAGAGAGGAATGCATAAGCAAAGCAGAACAGACAGTGTTCAGACTACACTGCATGTATTGCAATGTAAAAACACACAGGGATTCAATGGGTTGATATTTTGACACAGAGGCCTTGCTAACTAGAGATGCACAGATTTTTACAGGTGGACACATTCTCCCACCCACATGCCCCCAGTGATGTTGATAATAATACCAAGGCTTTATTAAATAATAAAACTAGGTCCTGAACAACTTTTTATAAAGAGCCAATATTTTTTAAACATAATATCTGCATCAATTCTTTGAGATTTCATACCGTCTTAAACCTTGTTGACGTGTCTATAATGCTGGATTCAATCCTTAATGCAAGAGTTAAAGATTCTCAAACTATATACTTACTGTCTTTTTTCACCTGCCACTGAACTTCATGATCTCTCCTGGGACCTGCAGGGTGCACACTCGTCTACGGATCTTTAACTATTAAATGAGGCCTTTACTGACAATTACAGCCTGAATGATGTTTCCCTCTCAAACCTAACCAACACCAATCCTGGGGAAAATGATGATCATAAACTGCCTCAAATATACATATTAAATACAGATATTGATGTTGATAATAGGAGAAACCATCAGACTGAGAGGGATTAGTTTCATCTTCCTATATTAACACACACACACACACACACACACACACACACACACACACACACATGCATGTAAAAACAAATAAATAGTGGCCATGAATTTAAAAGAGAGCAAGGGTTATATGGGATGGTTTAGAAAAAAGGAAAGTAAAAGGGAAAATAATGTGTTTATATCATAAACACAAAAATATTTTAAAATATAAATAGAAAGTTGGCGAGCACATGTAAATCATAGTTCCTTGCTAACAGGCAGTAAATGGAATGTCCATTTGTGATAATCATCACATTAGCCAACAAGTACTTGTTTAGGTATCGATTCAAGAGTATTGTAACCACAAGAAAATTTGAACACATTGTTCATAGTAACATTATTTATGATATACCTAGAGCATAAACATTCAAAGCAATCAACTACTGGCAAAAAAATACAATACCGAAAATTCAAATGATGAATATCATCACAACAATGATGAAATAGGATGGAATTCTAGTACCTGAATTAATCTGGAAACATGTATACATATAGTTTAAAGAGATCATTCTGTTGTATGCAATTATACATTAATAAAACTGCTAGAAAATATGACTATCTGGTCAAACATTTAACTGAATATTTAAATGTCAATAAATTACATTTTAGGAAAAATCATGTTTATGTTTGTTACTCTTGTGTTGTTGTAACAAACACCGTGACCAAAAGCAAATTAAAAAAGAGTATATTGGGGCTTATGTTTCAGAGCGCTAAATGTTCAACAGTAGAGAAGACATTTCAATAGGAGCAAGAAGTTGAGAGTTCCCATCTCAACTACAAACAGTAAGCAAAGGGAGCAAGCAAGACGTGTGTCAAGTGTTAAACTGCCAAAGCCCATTCCCAGATGGCGTTGTCAATCAAGACTCCAAGTCTCAAAGATACTACACCCTCCTCAAACAGCACCAGCACCTAGGACCATGTGTACATGAGCCTATAGGGAATATATATCATTTATTCAATAAATGTTTTAAAGTAATTTTACTTTACATAAGATTTCTCCTTGGCTAATAACTAAATGTAACTGTATGCTGAATGTGAGATGCATTAAAAAGCAAAATTGATCGTTGATCATGTACATGAGAGCGAAGATGGACAAAATTACATCAGATTAATTAGAGTCAAAAGGAAATCAAAATCATATTTATATCACTCAAGGTAGACTCAAACCTGTGAAAATGCTTTAAAAGTTTAATGTACATTTTGTATTGATCATTTCTCTAATAATTCATGTGTATGAATAGCTATGATTAACTTTGAACCAAGAGCATTCTCTTATTAAACCACAAGCCACAAAGCATACAAAATTAAGAAAGAATATTTTCTCAACAGCCATCACTAAACAAAAACTAGGTTCCATGGGAAATTAGATTTGGGATCAGATAAAATTACAAGGAACCTGGATTAACTTTCATTTTATAAAACAAAAATGGTGAACACATTTGACTTCTATTAATGAAACACTCTTGGGAAAACATTTGAAATATTCAGAGCTTACATCACATAATAATTATAATGCCTTAAATATGGCATTATAATATAAAATATAAAAAAATGCCATAAAAATACAAACGAGTCAAATTATTGATCTTACTACCATAAGACAAAACAAAAAGAGCCAGACAATATGCTATGTCCTAATAAGCACATAAGTGCTTACCAAACATTTCCTTGATTTGAGAAATTTAGCTAAGTTTGGGCATGGCGATGTTCTACTGGAACACCAACACTAATGGAATAGAGACAGGAATATCGGACTTCAAGAGCAGCCTGGGCTACACAGCAAATACAAAACTAGCCCTGCCAGAAAAGAACATGTTTAGGAAAGAAAAGAAAATCATTAAGAGTTAATTATTTTTTTTTGCAGAAGTGAATGTATTTTAATGCAATATGAATTCTTAGGACACAAGATCAAATTACACTGTCAGTGTAATAATGTGATAATGACATCCCTCAAGGCATTTAGATGAGAGCATACAGCTATTGCTTCTAGTTTGCTTTTTAAGATACCCAAGACTAATTTACTTATCAGCTCCCAGACTCCCACTTTCAATATCCTTCCTTTGTCCCTGCTAACTTGTGCCCAATAATGCCCTCCCTAAAGAGGAAAATTGCAAGACCCTGGAGTCACTCCATATCTAAAAGCTAATCTCTCATCAGTTGACTGGTTTATTATTCTTCTGTTTTATTTCTTAAAGATTTAATGTTAGTAAGAAAATTCAGGAATAAATTTAAAGTATATAACAAATTATAAATTAAGAAATATTTATTTCTTAAGGATAGGAAAGATCTGATCCATTATATCCACTATCAAGTGATTTCATCATTATTATTATAAAATAAAAGAACAGCAAAGACTATATTTTAAGAAACTCACAGATACTATGATTTTCACCTACATAAATCTGTGATCACTGTCTCAGATTGCTATTAACCTCTGCTATTAAATTGATAGCTGCGCTTTTTATGGTCATCGACAATGGTTGGAAATCCTCGGGTAAATCTGCAGACTGAAATGGGCTTAAGAAAAAGAAAAACAAACAGGCAAACGGAAATTATGTTTCCCATATACCTCTCTGCAATAAACAACTAGAAGAATCAATTTAATGAGAAGGGGTAAAATCTTTGCCAAATTAAAAATAGTGAAAATCCATCTAGTAAAAATAAGGCAGGCAAATCAATAGTGACAGAAGTTAAGGCTATATCACCTGCTTCCAGCAGTTAATATGGGGCCTAGACAAAGTGCAAACTAAACTAATGAACCTTAAAGTAAATCACTCTAAATAGTGTAAGAGATAGAAAAGTAAGTTGCAATTAGCACACATACTGTGGACATCAATCTGAGATTCCCAAGCACAGTTATGAAAAGGTTATCAAGAGAGGATTGAAAACTGAACTGTAATACAGAGAATTGCAGATAAATTATAACCCCACCCACCTCAAAAATTTAATCATCTTTGGCTGGGACCTAACCCACTCTGGGCATTATCTTCATGCCACCTAAGATTGTCACCAGATTAAAATTACTTAAAAATCTGTCATGTGGCTCAGAACTGTAGCTCCCCCATTAGGTCTGTCAAGGTAAGGCAGATTGCCTGTTGGCAAAATGAATTTAAAGGAGGTCTAAGTAATCCCAGCATTGGGTGTAACTGGTCTTATCTGAGAATGTAACGCATGGAAACCTTAGATTCCACTTCTGAGTCACACATCTCATCTTCATGTCCATTTTGAAAAGCCTCTCATTTGTTTCTCTCTAAGAAATCCCAGGAAACACATCTGACTAGTATTGCACAGACAGATGTCTCAGAGAGGAAAGAATTAAGAAGTTTGCTCACTTCAATTGCGAGATTGTCAGACTTGGAATCAATGGATAATGCAACAGAAAACACAAAAGGAAATTTAAAGGAAAAGCCTGGTATTGCCCAGATTATTAAACTCATTGTCATTCTTTGCAAATTTGGGGGAAAGCTTTTGTTATTTGCCATGGTTGTGAAATATTTTCTTATATCAGCATTTTTAAAAGTCAGTGATAAAAGTCCTATTCCTCGGAGAGTCAATAACTTACAGGAAATGCTGAGAAATTAGTTTACTTTGGGAATTTTAAAAATACTTTTGTTTTCAGTTTATCTCAGAGTGCAAAGAGTTCCCATCACACTTCCCACCACGGGACATGCTGTTCACACATCTTCCTAGCTTTGGCAGGAAAATGTGTTAGTTTTGTTATAAAAAGAAGGAACAAAGTTTTAAGTTTCTGCTCTGAAACATGGATCCACTCCCCTATGTTTGTTTTGTGCTTTTGTGAGTCCAAATTATTAATTATATGACTTACTTGACAGATTTATATTTCACTGGAGTAATAAAAGGCAGTAATTAATTCAAAAAGATATCTTTGTTGTTGTTGTTGTTTAACAAAATCTGATCTTGTGGCTTAGAAGTTAACATCTGTCTGGAGAAATCAGTTATCTCTTAGTCTAATTGTTTAATTCTATATGTCAGATTTTTTTCTAATATTAATTCATAAACTCAGATTGGGACAAAGGAGTGATTTCAGTCACCTCCGCTGGGTCATAATATTATTACATAAGGCTTTGAAGTAGAGATTATAAACAGATTCCTAATTTTCTCAATGCTTTTTCTCACCTGACTTTAAGCAAGTTCACTGAGGCATCCAACTTTATGTTTGCCAGTTGCTGGTCCCATGTAAATTTATCTTCATTTCATTTTTATAAGTTTTCATTTGTATTTTTTTCTGTATGTATGAATGTTTTGCCTGCATGTACATGTTGTGTCCACAGAAGGTAGAAAAGGGTGTTGGATCCTCTGAGACTGGAATCTGCAGGTGGGTGCTGGCATTTGAACCCTAGGTCCTCTAAAAGAACAGCTAGTGTTCTTACCTTGTGAACTCTTTCTCAAACCTATATCCTCATTTCTTGACCACCCATTTTCTTCATTGCTTTCATACTTATCTATTTTCCATTAAGTGCAGAGAGATAAAGTCATAAGCTGCCATGGTTTCAGAAGATCTGAGGGATCCTCATATATATAAGACAGATCCTTTACTTCTGCCTCTTGACCATCTTCTGTAGCCTCTTCCAGGATGGTCTCTGAGCCTTGGGGAAAGGAGTGGGATGTAGAGGGTCCATTTTTGGCTAAGCATTCCACAGACACTTATTCTCCTCACTTAAAAAAATATACACATATATTATAAACACCATATACGTATATATATATACATATACATATATCAATATATAAACACATTATATATTCATATATAACACTGTATATTATATAATATAAACTATATCTCATATAATTTATTATATATAAATTATATTAAATATAGTTTAAATAATATATATACAATATATATTTAAATATACACTTGTATTTTAATATAAATATGTATCATTTATTATAATTTATTTAATTTTTATATTTATTCTTATATTTATATATTATACTCATATATTTATATAAATTATAATTTATTTTGACATATTTAATATATAACATTATATAAACTATTATATATAAGTATATAATGTCTTAATATATTATACATTTATTATTTATATTATATATTGGTATATTTTAAATATAAATACACATATTTATATTTAAACTATATATATATATATATTTAAAACAATATATATATAAAATGTGTGTGTGTGTGTGTGTGTTTATTCAGGTGTCCATAGAAGATAAAGGAATTACATTCTACTTGGAGCTGGAATTACAAGTGGATATCAGTGGCCTGATAGCATTCTGGGAACTGACTTACTTTCTCGGCAAAAAGAATATGGGCTGTTAACTGCTGAGCCATCTATCCAGCCCTATTCTCTGAAAATTGACTCCTTGTGGGTTTCTTTATAAATTTTCATCCACTGTACAAAGAAACTTCTCTATTGAGGTCTGAGAGCTTCGCTAATCTATAGGTATATAGACCAGACTGTCCAAGGGCAGTGTGATACCATTACTAAATAGACTAATGGAATATTCACCCCTGAAGCCTGTGAGTACCCCACTCATTTGCTTTTCTCCAGTTTTACAGTACCAGGCATGTGTTTCCTCTTTTGGAAACAGACTTAAATACAACCAGAAATGTAATTTTCTACTGCTGTGTCCTAGTTAGGATTACCATCACTGCGATAACCACCATGACAAAAAACACCTTAGTGAGAAAAGGGTTTCTTTGGATTACACTTCCACATCATTGTTCATCACTGAGGAAAATCAGAGCAGGAACTCATCCAGGGCAAGAACTCTACCAGGGCAGGAACCTGAAGACTGGAAGTGATGTGAGGCCATAGAGGGGCACTGCTTACTGGCTTTCTCCTTTCTCATGGCTTCCTCATCTTTGTTTCTTATACAACCTAGGACCACCAGTCCATGGGTGGCACCACTTCTAAAGAACTGGGATCTCCCATATCAATCACTCATTAAGAAAATGATTAACAAGCAATTTCTCAATTGAGGTTTCCTTTTCTCAGAGAACTCTAGATTATGTCAAGTTGACATAAAACTAGCCAGATCATTATAATCATGTGTGACACTCTTGTACCTGTGGACCACTTAAGTCACTTGTGCACTCCATGGCTTTCACAGCTGGGTAAGATAGCTTTCCTCTTAACAGTCTATATAGCATCTCGAGGTACTATCACAGCTAGCCAGTGGGAAGGAAGCTTCGTAAGTAGTACCAACTTGATTTCTATATGGCCGGGGCCAAAGCGTGTGGTATCTTCAGTGCCAAGGTCTTACCATCAAGCTCTGGTGGGCAACCAAGAGCAATGGCAATAGCCTATATTATTTGGGGTTTTCTAGAGGTTTACATTGGAAGGTGGGTGGAGAATGGGCAGAGGAGAGGGTAGGGGAGGAAAAACTAGATATATGCTTGAAAGAGCCATGTAGGCTCCATTATATAAGTTTCTTATTCATGTAATATTCATCTGAAAAGTTAGAGCTTGCCTCCATGGGGCATGATGTTTCTTCCAGAATCCATATATTACCAAATTAAAAAAAATAACTTTTATTAGAAAAATGCACACAAAATCAGAAATTTGATTGTCATCAAACTCACCCTAGGAGACATACTCAAAATTGCAAGCAGAGAGCAGCAAGGCAGTGGGGTGGGTAAAGATATCCACCATCAAACACGTGTGCCTAACTTGGATCTGGAGGTCCCATATAATAAAAGGAGAGAAGTTACCACTGCATGTTGTCCAGTGACACGCATGTTGTGGCTCCTTCACATACACAATGAAAAAATAAAATTTAATGACTTTAAAAAAATCTGCACACAGACAGTAATACATTAGGGGGATATGGATAGTAATAAAGATCACCAACAATGTTAAAATGATGAATTCAACATTCTTTGGTTAAAGGCACTAAGTTTCAGCCACGCAAGATGAATAGATTCTAGAGACCTATTTTAGAACAACATGATGAAGTGTTCTGTACTTGGAAATTGCTGGAAGCAGTTCTTGGATATTCCCACCAGTAGCAACATAGCAGCAACATAAAACAAAACAAAACAAAACAAAAACAACTCTGGGTGAAAAATTAGCTCAAAGAGATTAATCAGCAGCATAAGATAAAACAAAATATGATACTACTATAAGCTGCAAAAAACAGTGTGTCAATTTTTTGATGTTACCAAGACTGCAAATTGTAGGTTTTATCCAAATGATTTAACAGATCTTTAGAGTTAATCATGTTTACACCAACTGCCCATAAATATTACTCATAGATAACCCTTTTGTAAATGTCCATTGTCTGCTCACAGATACTTGCTTGAAAATGCATTTAGAGTCATTATTTTAGGTTCCAAAATGTATTCCACAATTCCAATGACCAGCTAACGAGGAATGATAAATATATGAGGCACTTTTTCATAATAAAGCACGAGTTCACTGTAGAAAGGAAAAAAAAAATATCAGGAACAATACTGGCCATCAGATGCCTTATACTGAGAAGAGCCGGAAGCCATGAGCTAACTGTAGTGATCAGAGACAGTTAGATATTGGGTGAGAGAGGAGTGAATGCTAAGGGTATATGAGGATTTGACAGTATTGAAGCTTTTCCATAAATATCGATCTTCAGTATAATCCACAAATGTGTGTATTCTTTAAAAACTGTAGGAAGTTTCAAAAATTAAACTCCTAAATGCATCAAAAAAGAAAAAGGGAAGTTTCAAGAGTGCCCAGAATTAAGGTTAGAAAACTGAAGGAAATTTAGAAGAATATGTACACACCTCTTTACCCACAAACTTAAAGGAAATGATAAAACTTCCAAAGCAGTGCATTTGTGTCCTTTTGTTCATAGTGAAAAGACAATACATGTCTCACCCGTAATATCTTCAATCCACAACTGAGCTGTCTCTTCAACTGCAGTTATAATGAATAAAGATATTAAAATTTTTCTTAGGTGATGATGCTTTGGGCTTTACTACTCAGGAAACTGGAGCCTAGGTATAAAAGTGAACATATAGAAACCTTAGTATTTTTTGTTTAATATGCAGAATATTTTTCCTTCAACTATTAGAAGTGATAGGCAGTTTTATTGATAATGACAATAGAGAAAGGGTCAGCATTTTCTTCAACCATCATAGGTTTATGAGAAGTTATAAATAATATGAATAATATGGTAATACTGAGGTGTTTTTGAGAATGATGAATTTTTTTTCAGGAGGAAAAAGCATCCCCCAAACCCACAGTGCTCAAGCCAAACCCATGACAATTGCATTCTGTTTATGAGCTCACAGATTCAAAAAATGAAATTCATTAAATGAGACTCAATGCCCTGAAATGATAGTGTTAGCCGAGCTGAGCCCCTTCTTCAGCTCTCAAGACCAAGCTGTTCCTTGTCCCTTTCTGCATCTTGAGGCCACCTGCTTTTCTTGACTCATGTGCTTTCCTAACATCTTCAAAGCCAGCATGGTGATATCTTCAATTGTCTCTCTCACTCTGGAATTTTTATTTCCAACTTCGAATTAGTCATATTTTTGTGGTCAACAGAATCCACCCAGTTAAACCTAAAAATTATGCTCATTCCAAATCCTCACTTCAGTAATATCTTCAAAGTCTTTTATACTCATATAAGGGGACATCTTCGCAGATGACTGGAATTAAGATGTGGTTGTCTATGGGGGCATTACAGTGTTGTATTTTCCTCTTTTCTAATCTTTCCTTTTTCTTTGTATGTATCATGTGTATGTGAACATGTTTTCTGTTCTAAACTAAATTCACTAATTTTCTGTGATGTCTTTGTTTTCTTTCCTAAACAGCACTATTTTCACAGAATTTTTATTTTTAATATTCAGGACATTGTCTTTATCCAAACTATCTCATTCTATGCGAAATCAGGAAGTTACCATTTTTTCCTTCATGAAAACTAATTACTGCCTTTATACATGAGAATAGGAGTGGGAAATCATGTATGAGACTACATGGGGAATTTTAATTTCAAAATCACCTTGACTGACACTCTCTAAAATGGGGTGAGAAATTTAAGATTGTATATGATGTGCTCTTTGCCCGTTCTCACAGAAAATTATTGCTAAAAAACATGCTTTGTCTTGTTATTGTTACTCTACTTTCTATATTGTAATGTAACACGTGTATTCTGCAATTGGGTAATGCACATACACAGTTATAGTACACATTACTGAAATATGCATAGCTTTTCATAAGTAACATATTTCTTAATGGTCTCTGCTAGGACTGGGGAGATGATTCAGTAACTAAAGTGCCTATTGTGAAACTTTGAGGATGTGACTTTAAATCTCACAATCCATATAGAAGTCAGGAGTGGTCATGCATTTCTGTAACCATGGCTTGAGAGTTGGATGTTTATTTGTGTGTGAAGAGATGGAACTAGAGTCCAGACAGTCATTGGGCTCTGTCCTCAGTGAAAGACATTGTGAAGGTGGCAGATACTTGGCATCAATCTCTGGCCTCTCTGTTGACAAATGCACAGCTGTGCATACACCACACACACACAAACACTCCAAGTCTTCACAAAATGTTAACATTTTGGCTACACTAATGCAATATCTATTACAAAGGAATTAACTTGAATATTTAACAAATCAATTATTTATAATTTGCTAGTTTATTATAAATTAGTTTCATATTTTCTCCAGGTTTGTGTTTTGTGTTTAAGCATCTACAATAATACATCCCTATTATTCATTTCTAACCATTTAAGAAATATGTTTTCCATTGATAAAATATTGGTTATATACTATAACTTTGAATATAATGCACTTTCACTTTTTTCCAGACAGTTTATGCTGTCATTTTTAATAATATATACCTCAAAAGTTAGTGAGATTATTTCACAATCAAATGAAAAAGAAAACATGAGATTTTTGTTGTAACTTAGCTAGTTTCACTTTCTGTGACCACACATCATCATCCTTATCCTGCACCCTTATCCTTATGATAGGATGATATGACATGAGTTGTCAGGCAAGATATGCCCACTGGTGTAATAGTGTCAACAGCTTTTATGGGGTTACCAACTAATCTCTCGTTTATGTTTGAGACCTGCTCTATAGTAGGGCATTAATTCCCAGTACTGTAAATGTGGTCAGAAACCCATAGCTGGAGAAAAATAGGTCTTGTTGTTATTTTGTTAAATGAGCATATTGTCAAAGTATCTTCTAACCTTTATGTTTATATGTCATAAACATAACTACCTGGACTATACATGGACTACTTGCAACCTGCGCTAGAGAAGCTTCTTTGTGCAGAGCCGCACACCTGGTCCAAGTGTCAAAGGCAAGTGACTATGAGTGCTCATCTCTCATCTTTATATCACTATTATTACCACCATCACTGTGAAACTCAGGGGACATCTTGGAAGAGATGACAGAGGAATATAAGAGCCAGAGGGCAGGGAGAAGTACAGTAAAATCCAATCTTATGGACATGATGATATTGCATTCACAAATTCATAGCAGCTTGGGTACCTACACAAAACCTATTCATTCCTTCACCCATCAAAATTCTGTTATGGGTGGAAAGTAGCTGATGGGACTTTACCCTTATCTGAGGAGCTGCCATGGAGGAGGGGAGTTTTCTTTTGTGTGGCTGGCCGCTACTAGCTTAGTTATGTTCCAGTGAATGACCCCACACCCACAGACACATGGGAAGCATGGACTCCTCGGGATATAAAATTTCCAAATACAAAGACATGAAGTCGAGAAGGGGTGAGAACAAGATTGGGGATATCTGGGGTATTTGGAGGGAGGGACTGGGGAAGTAGATAAGCTCAAAATGCAATGAACCTTTTAAAACTTCTTCATTACTAATGCACAGCTCTTAAGGTTAAGAACAAGGAAACGCCCCCAGTAGAGTACATTTTTGTTGTAAGTCTGACATAAGTTCACACAAAATGTTAGTCTTTAATCTTCAGAAAACTAAATCTTAGTTTATAGGAAGAAATTCTTATCCCTTGTTTCTACAGCAATAGGGCAATGCTTGTTTACGTCATGGGTGAGCAATGCCAAGGCTTCTGCTAGTGTCATCAGTGTTTGTTGTTCCCAGGACTGTGAAACAGGTAAATAGCAGAGTGACACATGCTAGTCAGACACAATGCAATGGTACCTTGTAATGACTGAAGATATCATTCCTGTGAGTAGCAGGTTTGTTCTTTATTTGCTCCTACAGAAAACAATATGATTTTCCAGATATTGTATTTTTCTTTAGTATAAAAATCTCCTCTCTAATTCTTTTAACCAAGGACTCCCCTTTAATGTGGGGTACTAAATTTAGATTCTTTTCTGTTTGATTTAGAAGCATGTGAATAGAAACAGTTCAATAACTTCTTTTAACTGAATTTACATACTCAAATAAGACTTGAATTGAGTTATGTAATTTTAGGAATCCTTTTTTTTCCTGTTAGGAAGAAGCTAGGAAGGTTGAAGGCAGAAAGATAATTCTAATATAGATTATACATACTTAACTTATTTTTGTACATTTTCCTGTATAACAATATCATTAGATATTTTTTGAGGTCTAACTAAGGTTTGGCATTATTATACTTTCCAAATCACTCTTAAGTTATTCTGAGGACACTCCCTCAGCAACAATAACAACAAAACCCAAAATAGTCCCTAGACATGTAAATACTTGGAAGTTTACATTGAAATAGCTATTAAAAATATGTTTTTATCTCTGACTGTAGATGATTTCTTCATTTTGAGTGCCTTTTTCACTGGACAGGGACATGCCTGTACCAAAAATGAAAGAAAAGACCTCCAAGAGATTGTGCTTCTTATGCCAAATTTTCTGCTTGAAGAAATTTTCTTTGGTATATGAAACTGCAAGGCAGAGTACATTAACAGAAACTCTACTAAACACACCCTTCTAAATGTGAAGTTTGGAAATCTTACTCCCCTGAAGTAAGGAACATGAGATGTTACAGATACCAGAGTACCTCCTACTCAAAGGTGAAGGAAAAGAAGTTCTAAAGTTACATCATCATGTGTGGAGCCTTCTTACAATAAATGCTGGGCTGAATAGTTAAAGTGTTACTTACATCAGTCCTGGAACTCATGTGGAAGGAAGGAAATAAATGAAGAAACAAAGAAAGACAAAGAGAGAAAAGAAGGAAGGAAGGAAGGAAGGGAGGGAAGGAGGAAGAAAGATGGAAGGAAGGATGGAAGGAAGGGAAGAAATAGGGAGAACCAAACAAAAATAAAAACAAAGAAAGAAACAAAGGAAGAATTCAGAAGGGAGGGAAGGAGGACAGGAAGAGGAAAGGGAGGCAGGCAGACAGGAAGATTTGGTTTGAGTTTGAAATCCCAGTGTGGTAATGGGGAGATAGACTGAGGATCCCAGAGCTCACTGACCAGAAAGTCAAGCCTACTAGGTAAGCCCGAGGCCAAGGAGAGAATGTTTTATAAAAACATGAAAAATTTAGATCTCTGGGATTCCATGCATTTCTATACCCACATAAACATATATACACTTCAACACTCCCACAACCATGCAAAGAATTGCTATGGGCAGCCTGAAAACATGTGTATCAACAACATTATACAGACTGAGAAGTTTACATTTAGGAATATGCATGTATTCACATATACATAAATGCATGTAGTAACAATAAAAAATAGATCTAGAATTTGAAAAAGAGCTAGGAGTTTGTATGGAAGGGTTTGGAAGGAAAAAGGAGAGGGAAAATTAAACATATTATGATCTGGAAATTTTTTTAAAAGATTAAAATGTAAATTCATGTTTAAATGTGTCACATTCAAAGTAAAATAATGTATATTAAAATTATATTATTTTTACAATCATTAAACAAATTATAATCTTTTACTTGAAGTCCCATTTGTGGTGATCAAAACTGACAGAACACATTGCTTTTGGACATATAAATAACTGATGAAGACACTTAAATCCAAAAGTGAGCTGTACTACGCATGCTTTCTCTGCTGTTTTCATCAGACTACACAGACACGTCTGTACACTCCTGTACTTACTTACAGGACTACTATTAACTGATATATCCTGTCAAGGAATAAAATCAGGTCAGTAGAAGGGGCCACAGCAAGATTAAGGCTGTATCAATTTTTATCGAGAGCAATCAGAGTTTTTGTACCTTTATCAGAAACATGAGAAAATGGCAACTGCCAGGATTGATATAATGATAGTTGACAGGATAGTTTGCAAGCTATACAAGGTACACAAGATTGATGTCTATGACCAATTGTCCTGTCCAACTTCTATGCTTCCTTGACTTCTGAGGGAGCATAAGGAGAAATACAAAGCAGCCTGAATGCTTCAGTGCCTGGTGAAGTGTCTTTGCTTCTCAGGAACTGAAAGGCACACAGTGCCCCATTAGCCATGGAGTCTAACCTGAAAAATCTATGATGCGTGTCTCTCAAGGCAGCCAAGACAACTCCATGGTTCTCTGAACATGTCTTCAAAGAAGTGGGTGGAACACATTGTTACAAGAACACAAAAAGTCCATTCTTATTTCTGGTCACGTCTTGATTTACGAACATATAAATATCCAAGGCTTGATTTTGACAGACATCATTATGATAATGCTATGTCAGATAATGCCAAATAAACTAAGATGCAAGACACAGCAAAATAATGGGTGAAATGAGATATCAACATGATAGTGTTTACTTTTCATTCCCTTGAAATGCACTGGTGTCTAGAAAATTATCTCACATATTTAAATATAGATATTATCTCCCTCATATGTAAAACAAACTAACTTTTATGATTTTGATTAACGTATTTAATAAGTTACCTATTGCTGATTAATTGACCTATAACTCAATATTGCAAATCAAAAACATATTATTCCACATACATTCTGGAACTGAGAGGGTCAAGCAAATTATAGTAGCACAATTGAGTGCAGCTCATTCTCTCAGTCCACAGCTTTTATTATATCTAATTTACTAGAGGTAAAGTAATTCTAACCCATAGTCACAGTTATGGACACCAGGTTGTAAGATCATGAGGTCTGTCTTGGAAAAGGACTACCACAGTGTCAGAATCTAAACTCAGTCTCTAAGCATTTTAAAGCACACCAACTATGAACAGTGGGTTCACTGAATAATTTAGTTGAAGATATCTGTTTTGTCAATAAAATAATAAAGTCAAAGGTATCTATCAGAAAGTCTTGAGAATGGTACAGTATGAAGCAATTCCCTGAGCCTGCTAAGCAGCAGAAGGAGAGTTGCTGGGAGATCTAATATGCATGAATGGAAAGAGAGTTTTTAAAGAAACAATGCCAATTTCGTTGACTGCTAAGACCCTCTCTGGCTATTCTTGTTAACTATGGCAGTGTATTTGAAAGGATAACACACAGTCAATATTAGGACTGCGCTGTGTAATCAAAAAGGTTATTAAACATATGCTTTTTGAGTTTAATTGTTGTGTACTAGTTATACAAGTTCATGATTACAATGTGATATTTCAAAGTATTTATACTTTTATTATGATGGAGATAATTAACAAGATTATGACCCCAAACATTTATCAGTTCCTTTGGATTGAGAACCCTCACGATTTCTTTGTGATATTTTTAAATGCATAACAACCACCCAGCTACTATAACATTTTATAGAACAATAGAATTCATACCTCCTCTTGAATTATACCTGAACAATTAATAATCAGTTCCTTCTTGCTCTCATCTTTCCCAAACTCCCATAATGTGTACTGTGTTCTCCTTTGTTATGTAATATATTTTGTTAGTTTCCACATTTGAGAACATTCAACATTTGTCTTTTTGTAACTGATTATTTTACCACAAGGTTTTGGAAAACATGGCTTCTAACAGACCGAATGCTTGTTCTTCGTATTTTTCTGTGCTGATTAGCTGAGGTGATTTGTAGGTGTATGCATCATTATAAACAATCATTGTGAAAGACTGAGGCTGCTGGTTTAGCTCAGTTGGTAGTTTGTCTACCACCTGGGTTCATACACAGCAAAGTACTGTGTAAAATCCAATGTGGTCGTACAAGCCCACCAGCTCAGGACTTAGAAGGTAGAGGGCAGGAGCATATGAAATTCAAGTTCATTCTCAGGTGCAAAACAATTTCAAGACAAGACTGAGCTACAAGAGACTGGCCCAAATAACTAAGTAAGTTACCAAATAAATAAAAGAAGTTGAAACATGTGACATAGTTATGCATCCAAGGAGACGGACAATGAAATCTATTCTATAAGTTTCTCTCATAATGGGGTCTTTGTAGTTCTTTTGAATAATTTCTTCCATTATTTGTTCCTTCCTGTTAGTATGGGCTCCCGCAAGTTCTGTCACTGCTCTGTTCCAGCCCACAGCCAGCTGGGTTTCGGCCCCTGTTCTCTGCACTGGCCAGGCACAGGGAACCTGCGCTGGGGGAGCGGTGGGGGAACATAGGAGGGGGATATGGGGTTCTGGGACCGCCATGGACCCTGATTTCCCCACACTAAGAACGAATGAACAAGACTCAATGAAGCAAGCCTCAGGACTCTCTTTTGGTGGAAGCAGAGATCACGTTAATGCAGGGTGTATATAAGCACCAAACAAGCCACATTCCTTTTGCTTCTGTGAAGCAGGCAATATTTAATATTTAGCTGGGTCTGGCTAGGGCCAAAGTGAGGAGCAGCTGACCATCTACCGTGCTCGTCTCCTGGGATGACCTGGGGCTCCAAGTCGGCTATTCTTAGCTCTATGACAGTCCCACACCTTCCCTCATCCTTTATTTTCTTTCATTTTGGATTTTGGATTAAAGGTTTGGAGAAGAGGATGGCTTAAAGACTCCCTGATTTACACTGAGTAGTCAGTATTACAAGAATCCTTGAAAGAGTATGTAGTTGGGAGAGGCTTTTTATTTTTAATTAATTTTTTTCTCTCTTATAACATATCCCAATATCCCTCCCCCCTGCCTCTACTCCTCCCAGATTCCCCTTTCCTCTCCTGAAAATCTACCCTAGGACCCAACAATACCTCTCCCTCTCCTTCCCCAAAAAGCTGGCCTCCCATAGTTACTGCTTAAACAGCACACAAGATGGAACAAGGCTCGGCACTAATCCCTACATTAAGGGTAGACTAGACACCTAGACAATGTGGCAGGAGGTAATGGATGCCAAGGGCAGGGACCCCTGCCTCCCCCCGACACTAGCCTATAAAATCCCTGCAAGAACAGCAAGCCAGGCAGTCACAAGATATATTCAGGGAACCTTGTTGGTTCCATGTCTGCTGTTTCAGGATCTATGAGCCCCTAAGACAGTTGACTCTGTTGGGGTTGTTCTCCTGATGTCCTCGACTCCTTTGGTTCCTTCAATCTCTCTTCCCTCTCTTCTGTGGGTTTCCCAGGGCCTCTGCATAGTCCCTCATCCACTAACAGAAGGAGCTTTTCTGATGAAGATTGGGTCAGGCACTGTCCTACAGGTAGAACAGGATATCATTAGATATCAGGATATCATTCCTTCATATCTAGTCTCTACTTCCTGGCCTACCCTGCAGAATCGGGCATGGGTTCACTCCTTTGGCATGAGATTCTGCCCTTCCATTATACCAGAGAATCCTTTGGGAGGACAGGTTTTAGTTTGAAGGTTTTGTGGCTGGGATGGTGTCCCATACCACTACTGGAAGCCTGGCATGGTTACAGGAGATGGCTCCCCATCCTCCATTGCTAGAGGTCCTTGCCATGGTCTCTCTATCACGGATCCTAGTGATTTTACACTGCACTAGGTCTCCAGATTCCCCCATAAATGTCCTCTAATTTCAATCATATCTCTATATATTCTGTCCGTCCATCCCTCTCTGATGATCTGGCCCCTTCTCTTCCCATTCCTATCCTCCAGCCCATCTTGAGCCTCTGTTTTATTTCTCCTTTACCAGAGAGATCCCTGTGTCACCATTGAGGCCCTCCTTGTTGCATAGTCTCTCTGAGTTTGTGGACTGCAACACCTTTGTCCTTTGCTTACCAGTCAATAACCATATATAATTGAATACATACCATGTTTGTCTCTCTGGAACTGGGTTACCTACCTCACTCAGAATTATTTTTTTTTTCTTGTTCCATTTATTTGCTTGCAAAATTCATAAAACCATTTTTAATTAAATTTATTTTTCTTCTTTTGTATAATACATATCAACCCCCCTCCTACCCTCTTTCCATTGCTCCTTGCTCCCCCTATCTTCCCTCTCCTATTTTATACCATCACCACCCCACTTACTCACCCCCCTTTCCAGCTTCTCCCCATAGAAGAGAGCAGTTCTCTCAGTGTTACTGCTCAAACAGGGCACAGTAAATGGGACAACACCAAGCACTAGTCCCTCCGTCAAGGGTGGAAATAGCAACCCAGATGGAGGAAATGGGCCCCAAGGGAAGGAAAAAGCATCAGAGAAGCCCCACATATACTCTAGCTTGAAGGTTCTCTGCAGGAACATTAAGCCAGACAACCATATAACATATCTAGGAGATCTTGTGGGTTCTTTGTCTACTGCTTCAGGCTCTAAGGGGCCTCTAGAGTGCTGGTTCATTGATTCTTTGGCACATGATCTACTGATGTCCCTGACCCTGTGGCCCTTGAAAAGCATCCTCCACATTTACTGTGAGTTTTTTGGAGCTCTGCATGATGTTTGGATCTGGGTCTCTGTATCTGTTCCCATCAGCTGCTGACAGAAGACCCTCTGATGGAGACTAGAGTAGGTACCAATATATGAGTAGAACAGGATATCCTTAGAAATCGTCTCTTGACTATCCAGTCTCTATTTCCTGGTCTACCCTGCAGAATTAGGCATGGATTCTTTCCTTTGGCATGGAGTTCTACCCTTCCATTTTCCCTGTGGGTCCTGTAGAGAGGATGGGTTATAGGTCAAATGTCTTGTGGCTGGTGTGGTATCCCAGTCCCTCCACTGGGAGCCTGGACAGTGGTGTGTGTGCATGTGTGTATGTGTGTACATGTGTGTGCGTATGTATGTGTGTGTGTGTGTGTGTGTGTGTGTGTGTGTCTGTGTGCCCTTTCTCTTGGTTTTGATGGTGTGCTGTTATTTATTTCCTGTGTTTTCATGAGTATAGTTAAGCCTGTGTTGGAGTTTTCCTTCTAGTACCCTTAGTAGGACTTGTCAAACAATAGACAACTATTGTTTGAATTTGGATTTATCATGAAATACTTTGTTTACTCCACCTGTGGTCATTGAAAAGTTTTGGTGGGTACAGTAATCTGGTCTGGCATCTGTGGTCTCCAAAATTCTATAGCACTTTAGTCCAGGCTCTTCTGGCTTCTCGAGTCTCCTTTGAGAGTTGGGTATAATTCTAATAGGTTAGCCTTCTATTTTACTTGGTCTCAGTTTTTAGTTTTCTTTCTTTGTTCTGTATGTTTAGTGATTTTATTATTATGTGGTGGGGGACTTTATTTTCTAATCTATTCTATTTCATGTTCTGTATGATTCTTGTACCTTTATGAGCATTTCCTTCTTTAGGCTCAGAAATTTTTCTTCTATGATTTTATTGAAGATATTTTTTGGACCTTTGGGGTGGGATTCTTCTCCTTCTTCTAGTCCTATTATTCTTAGGTTTGGTCTTTTCATAATATCTCAGATATCCTGGATGTTTTGTGTTAGGAATTTTTTGGATTTGATGTGTTCTTTTCCTGATGTATCTGTTTCTTCGATAGTATCTTCAACTCTTGATATTCTCTCTTCCATCTCTTATGTTCTATTGTTGTAGTTTGCCTCTGTAGTTCCTCTTCACTTTTCCAGCTTTTTCATCTCCAAACTTCCCTCAGTTTGTGTTTTCTTTATGGCTTCTATTTCCATTTTCAGGTCTTGAACACTTTTGTTAGTTTTCTTCAACTGTTTGCTTGTTTTTTCTTGACTTTCTTTAAGGAATTTATTCATTTCTTCTCATTGTTAGCCTGCATTTTCCTGGGTTTCTCTAATGAATTTACTCATTCCCTCATGTTTTTATCTTTTAATCTATTTCCTTGAGGGATTTATTCATTTCCTCTTTAAGAGTCTCTCTATTTTCTTCATAAAGTTGGTTTTAAGATCTTTTTCTTATGCTTCTATTGTGTCCAGGTGTTCAGGGATTGTTGTAATAGGGGAGTTAGGCTCTGGAGGTGATATATTGCCCCAGCTGTTGTTGATTGTGTTTGTATACTGGCATTTATGTGTCTAGATTTGGAGTGATTATAGGTTTAGGTGCCAAATTCCTAGGTTTGATTTTGTAAGATGAATGTTTTGTTTCTTAGTTTCTTTATCCTCGCTGCTCTTCTATTCTTTGTGACCTCTTGTTGAGGAGGGGATCTCCACCCAAGGTGGGTGCTGGAACTCTGGTGGCCTGCTTGGCCTGTGGTCCAGCAGGGAGTCTTTGTCTGAGTTGGGTGCTGGGTCTTGGGGAGTGTTCTTCATTCTATTTTGTGCGGCCTGCTCTGGAGCAGGGGCAGCGTGTTCTCTCTCCTGGCTGGGCTGTGTGGTCTGCACAGGAGGAGGGGCTGTCTGCCCACGTTGGTCTTCAAGACTCAAAGTCAGTGGCCAGAAGGAGTATGGGGTGGGATGATGGAGGTGGTTTTGGCTTCGGAACTGTACAACGCAGGTGTGGTGGGGAGGGTTCAGGAAGCAGAATTCTTACCTGTTCTCCTGTGGCTGGATTTCTGTGCCTATGCTAGGGCAGGGATTGTCTGCCAGAGTTGGTGTCTAGGATGAGCAAGTAGGGTCAGGACGGCATGGGTGAGCCTTTTATTTGTGTGAACAAGGATGTTTTGAGCTAACTGCAATAATTAATATGATACATGTTATGAGTAGTTGTCATCTGAAATTTATCAGTTAATTGTTCCATTTAAATGTTTAAAAATAATAAGCAACAGTTGGATGCACTTGGAGGTTAGCTAGGAAAAGAGTTGCAATTTATCTTAAATGTTTTTGAGGACTTTATATGTGAGTATTATATTTACATTATTTCCCTCTTTCCCCTCCTCCACCAGCACCACCTGACTTCCTCCCACTTTAATTATAAATTGAATAGATGATATGATTTGAATGTGAAATGCAGGCTTATTTGCATAAACATTTGTTCTTTAAATAACTATTTAGGGAAGTTTTGGAACCTTTTGGAAATGGAGCTTAGTGACAGACATAAGTACATAACATAGAGGCAGCTGTTAAGAGTTATAGGATGATTTTGCTTCAACCTAAGATAACTGCTTCTTACTGCTTTGTAGAAATGTCACATATGTGCTCTCATCAGCAGAAATCTTCTCTTCTTAACTCTTTCAGTCAGATATTTTGTTACTGCAATGTGAAAAGTAACACATACAAAAAAATTGGTGCTGAAAATTGAGGTCATTTCTGCAGTAACCAGATCATGAGGTCCACAGGTTTTATATGTGCCTTGTGAAAGGAATGTTGAACAGTTTAAAGGTATGGGCAAGGGGACTCCCAGAATGCTTTGAGAAAAAGTTAGTAGGTCATTACATTAAGAGTTCCTACAACCAGAGTATTAATAATATTGGAGACTGTTATAGTTATATGGCTTCTGAGAAGAATAACGATTCTGTCAGAAGTTTGCATAAGACACCACTATTGTTAACATTCTGAAAAAGATCTGATATGTTGTTCCAATTTCCAGAAATGTTGAGTGAGTATGAATTCAAAATTAATGGACTAAGATATTTGGTAAGAATGTAGAATCAAGGCTGTGGAATGTTTACTGCTCACTGTTTTAACCAAAGTGAAAATGAGAGAGAAGAAAATGTTAAAGAGAAATCTCTAGAAAGTGTGCATTGTGGCAAGGGCAGAGCATGCATGAATTTAAAGTTGCAGAAAAAGTAGATGCAGACAATGAAATTGGAACTGTTAAAGAGATCAACACCATTGAGATCAACACCATTAAGATCAACAACAAATTTTGCAATGGGAAGTCAGAAAATAGATTTTGAGGTAAGAACTCAGGCAGTTGAGATTCCATGGTACAAAAATTCCAGTTTATTTGAAGAATGTTTTAAAATATAAGAGGTTGCTGAGTTTCCTTCAATAAAATGAAGCTGAATAAACTGTGGTCACTAGGAAAATATTCTTCTTTCTACAGTTACATAGTTTGTCAGGAACCAGTGCAGCTGTGATCAAGAAGGGCCATGCAACATCTTGGGATGCTTAGTCTGGCTGGTACTGAGTTTTCAGACATGCGGCATAGAAGAGGAATGAGGTTACAGAAACATTCCAGCTTCTTATAAAAAGTCTTTTGAGACCTAGAAATTTAACAAGGACCACATGCTCAGAGATCCTGTCTGAAGATATTGTCCTATGTAAAAGTAGCACTTTGCTCTTCACATCATAGATGTTAGTTCCTGGTGACACAATTTCTAACTTCTCAAGTAGAGTAGATGTCTCCCAAAGCTGAAAGCCTCACACAGATATTCAATAAACATTCAATAGATTAATGAACCTTGGGACTTCCCCTTTATGAAATGTGCAATGTGACATGCAGAGTTTAACATTTCAGATACCTCATCCCAATCCCCTAATACTAGAAAAATCTAACTTACATATCTTAACATTTTACTTGTAAATTATAAGCAATATGATCAAAAACAATGTTCTGTTGAAGTGAAAACTAGTGGTTTCAATATGTAGACATCATTGGTTTCAAGATTATGATTCTGTACATGAGAAAATAGATGATAGAATGCTGGTCTGTTAATAAAATGGTCTTTTTATTAATAGTATTTATGTATTAATAAAAGTGCTTTATTAAAGTATAAATAATATCTGTCTATTTTAATATAATAATGTATTAAACATTTCTTTAGACAAGTGAAAGATCTGTTAACAAAGAGGATCTTTCAAATCATTCATAATTTATATTATGAAATTTCCTATAAACATGTGAAATTGTGTTACAGAAATGTTTAGTATATGAAGGAAAAGAAGTAGATTCTACTGTACTTTGTAGTTTCCTATGATATTATGATAAAAATCTCTCTTAAAAATTCTTAGTAAGCCATATGATCCCAGTTGTCCTAAGACTAGTTAGACATATAGAAATTGATATTCCTATGTTGTGTGTATGACAAAGCTCATGTCAAAGAAAATCCCAACATGGAGAAAGGGAAATAAGCAAAAAATTCCAGCCCTATTAAGGGAATTATTTGTAAGTAATAGATGCTAAAAGAGTAAAAATCAGTTTTCCTTGATGTAATAAGACTGAGTATAGCAATATAAGATACTTTTCTATTTAGTTGGGCATATTTTACATTTCTGTTAACATTCATATAATTAATAACATATATAATTTTAAGTGAACTCATAAACAAACAAATAATAACTATAAACATGCAGTTATAACAAATGGTATGTTTATGTGGTAAATAAAATATAAAATAATAAATTATACATGGAGAACATATAAAATAAGTCAAATTAAATATTTTCATGCATAAGGCATAATCTTAAACTTCAATAACCACACTTATATCAATCACAATTGTATCTTATTTTTGACAGATTTTGGGATCCCATGTCTTGCATAATTCTAGTAATGACATAGATTTATGACATTGAGAAAACCATTGCATAACAATATTGTTATGCCAATTACACAGGAGAGAAATAGAGAAAAATTGCTATGTTTAAATATTCTACTTTTCATAGTTAAATGTTTTTCCTTTTTTTCAATACCATTCCTTTGGCCTTGTGTTTTACATTCCACATCAAGTATCAGAATTTCACTTACTTTTTTGTTTTATTTTATTTATTTATTTTAATTTTTAATTTATTTTTCTTCTTATATATAATACATATCAACACCCCTCCTACCCTCCCTCCATTCCTCCCAGTTCCCCTCATCCTCCCTCTTCTACTACTATATCTCCTCCCCATCTGCACCCATATTGCTTTGAAATGTGAATCTTATTACATATCAACAAAAGGGTGGCTCTCTACTGAAAGTACATGTATGAACTGAGTGTGCTAAAGAAGTGTCTCTTGAGCTTTCTGCAGTACATTAATATCCGATTCCTTCATAAATGAAACATGTAATGTGATGTGCTTCATACTATCTGTTTAGTGTTTTCATGAATTACATGTTTCAAGTAGAATTGCATTTAGACCACTTTTCAGGAAGGTATCTTTATACTCTACTACATGGTAAACTAGAATGAGAAGATGAGAAGAAATGCCTGCTAGGTACGTGCTTCGAGAACCCGTTCAGTTAGCACAGATTTGTGTAGTTACCTGAAAATGAACCCTGTTGTAACAAATCATATGCTTTCTATTTCAGAGATAGCTCAACACACATCATGCCCAGAACTGCATTAAGAGTAGACACCTGAGTCCCTAATTTTAAAGAGAACTGAAATACTTTGGACATTTTTTGAATAAGCATTTAATGCCAATAGAGCTGAAAATTACATTTCTAAAAGTTCAGATGGAGATATGACTAAATTTGCAAAGTCTTCATTAAATTAAACTTGGGTTCAAATTTAATTTAAGTTTCTTCAGACCAAAAATATTCAAAAAGTCCTTAGCAAATGTTGCATGCATCAATTTAATCATAATTTGTATTTCTCATTACTTGTTAGCTTCAACTGTTATTTTAAAAATAATTTTTCAAATTATTTTGTAAGTATCACCAATATCTTAATTGGAATTACTAATAAAATATATTGAATTACTATCTCAGTCTTGTACCAACCTCTGAGATAATATAATCTCTTCCAGGGAAATAAAAGACAATTGAAAGGAGTAACCATGAACATTTGTTTTCAAAGACAGGAAATAAATAAGTTGTCTAGCCATGTCTATTCTGGAAACAACTATAGAATATGCTGGTGTTCTAAGAACTCAATCAAAAGACATGTGACTGTCTATAAAGTACAGAGGTTAGTAGACATAAAATATTGATTTTAATTATTTTCTGAAAGTAAACTATTGACAACTTTGGATTGTCTCTGGCTATCTTGACAAAGCACACGTAAACCCACTGTAAATGATTAGAACAAAAATCCTCAATGTGAGAGTTAGAGTTAGAATCCTCAATATTTTAGGTAGAATAATTGTTTTAGTTAAGTTGGAGCAACATAAAACTTAAATTTCTACCACAGATTAAAAAGAAGAGATTAATTTTAACAGTATTATTTAGGCACAGTAGACCACGTAGCCAGAATTCTTGTAGGAATTCGAAATTTTTCTCCTGCTCAGTGTGTGGACGATTGGATGACTAACTATATATAATTTCCACATCTGTAAAGTGGGAAGATTGAAAGAACATTTCCACTTCATATAACTTTTGTGAGGATTAAAACACTTAACGTGGAGAATATGGCAAGTACAATTGTACCTGATCCATTTGAGTTCAATGCAGTCCAGTTATCATTATAACAATTATTATTATAACTATTATTACTACCAAGGGAAATTTTTTCCATTTAAGATTGAACTTGACTATTATAAATAACTACATTGCATTGTTCATATATTTAATAAAATGTATGTGGAAATATTAAGTAAAATCATATGACATTATAAAATTCCAAGTTGTTTCATTGTTTTTATGGGGTCAAGGTCTTGTTAAATTCAATATTCCATGGTAGTACCACATTCACAACCCTGTTGGAGAATCCCAATCAACTGAAATTCCTTGCTTTTTCTTAATGCATTTGCTTCTTGAAACTATCTTTTAGTCATTGCTACTAGCTGTTTACAACTTATGCTTAGCTCATCAGCTAACAGTGATGGGGAACAGGAATATGGAGAGAAGATGCTCCCAAAGAGGTTAAAGATAATAGTAAAGAGGATGACAGAACTTTCACTGTGAATCAGGCACAGGTAATTTTTTACTTCAAGGGGGACAAAAATAATTGTCAATATTATTTTGTGTTGCAAGTGAAGATCTCACTATTTCTTATACTATATGATAGTGCTAAGTTTTTCAAATCTATTTTTACACTTAGTTTACTTGAGAAATCAAAACCTTAGTAACCAAGGCTTTTAGAAAATACAAATAAATCCTTTCTGGTCCTACTTTTCTATTTTTAGCCTGGAGAAATTTCAACTTATTGTGATGGGGAACCTTATTTTATTTTCATTTGCAACCAAGTTCAATCAATTCTCTCAAGAATTGGTAAAGATATATTATGTCATTTTGAAAAGCAACTTTAATTACTTAAAGTTCAGCCTTTCATTGAAAAGGTCATAGAGTACTAACAAATCATGTCATCTTAAAATTCAGAAATCTCCTCTTTCTAAACAACAGCTGCTTCTACTTCAGAAGACATCTCTTATGGAGGAGATTCAAGAATATCCCTACATGTCCCTATATGGGTACTGTAGGGGTAGTAGTGGAAGATTAACTTACTCAAGAAGAGAGAGTACTAGAACTAGTCTAGTTTAGAGTCCCTGAGCAGACGTAAAATGAAAAGGGCAATTGGTATAGTGAAAATTGGCTTTCACACATGTTTTTTTCTAATATGTCTCCTGGAATCACACTTCAGGAAAGTAGACTTCCTGGAATCCAAGACATTTGATATGTTTTTATACATGTAACATTTAAATGAAAGTAATCCATCAGCAGCTTAATTACATAAAATAAAACATTGGATAAAACAAAGCCAAAATCCACACATAGCTCTCATGAGAAACTGGATCCAAAAAGAGTCAAGTTCATTACTGCATTGTTCTTCTGACACCGTGTCCCTTGCACCCTTGCATTTTTGGGTGTCTGTTCATTTTTCCACTCTTTACAGATACATCTTGTTCATATGATAAAAATCACGATTCCAGACTCAGATAATTTTCTACCCTATGTTAACAGAGATTTTCTGTTATTAGTCTCTATGAACAGTCTTCCTCTGTCTCTTTCCTTATTTTCTCTTCATAATCTTAATGCTTCCCTGTATTTACTGTTGCCTCTCACTTTTATCAGTATACAAGCAAAAAGTGAGTACATAGATTACCTATTTCTCCTCTCAGTGATTACTATCCTACCTGCTAGCATTAAGAACTTAGTACACAGAAGGATGAGGTAAACACACACACACACACACACACACACACACACACACACACACACACACACACGAGCATATTAACTAACACAATAGTAAGGATACATAATATTTTCTATAATTTTATTTAAAAGTTTTCTTAGTAAAATTAATAAAAAAATCTACATAGGAACTCTCAGTTTGAAAATTAAGATCAGGGAATGGTGAAATAAAGTAGTAAGCACCTTTATGCACACACGTAGTTCAAGGAAATCTGTTCTCTAAAATAATGTTTTATAATGTTCAGATTTCAAATTATTCATTTGCCTTTTTCTGTATGGTCATAGAAGGATTCCTTCGAACATAAAATGCTTCACTGAAATCAGTGATAAGGAACAGATGACTTTAAGTCAATGTTTAATTTTAGGGATATTTCCCATGGCTTTACTATAGAGCTTTTGTGAACTCTTTTGCAAAGGGTCTGTTAAAGTGTTTAGTTCATTCCTGATTGGCTCATTTAACTTATTACCCATTCACTGAAGATTTCTACATATTTTAGACAAAAATCCTTGGCCATAGTGTGTACTAATCTTTTCAATCTGTGAAACTTGCACTTTCATTTCATTAGCCATTGACTTTTGCTGAGTTCTCGTTTTATGCCCCTTTTAAATTTTTCATTTATAATGAGGACTTTTGGCTTTGTAAATGAAATTTTCACTTATTTGATGATCATCATACATATCGTCTACAAACTTTATAGTCCTGAATCTTCAGATTATTCAATATCACACTGGATGTGTGAAAAAAATATTATGTATATATTAGTATATATATATTTGTATATCATATATTTGTATATATATTTATATATCATATATATTTATATATAATTTGTAAATATATTCTCTATATTTATATATGTTATGCATTCAAATATATATTATATATAAATATATATATATTTATATATATTCAAAAACTTTTCCATTGAATTGTGTTGGCATCCTTTGTGACAAATCGATTGATTTAAATTTGGAGGGCTGTTTAATTTAATCTGGTGTGTGTGAGAGAGAGATTGTGTGCCTGAATGTATGGCATGTGATGTATATATGTGTGTATCGAGGCCAGAGAAATACTTCAGGTATGACAGTCCTCAATGAACCTGAAACTTGGCTTGTATCTGGTAAGCTCTAGCAATCCTCCTGCCTCTGCATCCACATTGCAGGGTTAGAGGTTCAAAGCCACATGCAATTTTTGTTACTTGGAGTCCAGAACTTAAACTTGTGTCTTTAAGCTTGCATATCAAGCAGCCCTACTCACTGATCATCTTCTCAGACCTGAGATCCATTCTAACATGTTTCACATTAACCTAGTGGTTTCTCAGCTACTGAAATATTTTACCTTTATGTTTTAAAAATTTTTCAATTCATCATCAATAGTATTTTTCGAAAAGGGAACATGAAAGTCACATGTAAGAAGAGGCAACAGATTTTATTATTTCTGGCAATCATTGTTCCTTCACATGAATATGAATTTCAATGATTTGTTGATTTTCTTCTAATTGAAGAACACTGGTCAACATTGCCTACCATGTGAGTCTGATGGCAATAGATTCTTCAATTTCTAATATAAGAAAATTCCTTTGTTTTAGTTTTAAAGACATGTTTTTATGTATCATTCCCCCCTTTCCAATATTTTAGTGACATCATTGTATTATCTTTCTTTCCTTCAGTCTTTGATTAGGTATTTACTTTTTTCCCCTCTGTTGTAGACCTTAATGTATTCTCTGTTAAGTCTGCTTCCCTGCATCTCTAATGCAGGTAGGTTTGTCTTTGTAGTCATCAAGATTGGCTTTGTGGTTCAATGTCTTTCATCTTCTTTGGGAGAAAGAAAGTAACTTTTATCTCCTAAAACCTTTCTTCTTTCCATTATGTTTGCTATTCTTGGAAGGAGGTCTGTACATAGATTGAATCTGTTGACCTAACCTATAGCTCTTGAAGGCTTTTGGTGGATGCTTTCATTTCATTTTCTCTTTTCTTGCTCTAATTCAGTTTGAAATATTTTTGCTGAAATTCTTAAAGCTCAAAGTCCTCTTTGTCTATCCCACCCAGTATCCATCATTACAAAGATCCTACATTATATCTCAATGTTAGAATTCTTAGTATATGTTTTTAATTAAATAATTCCCCAGTAATTCTTTACTTTTTGTTTTGAGAGCAGCTACATTCTCACATTTTTCACTGCCTTTCTTAGCTATCATGCTGCATGAGGTCTTTTAAGACTTTATCCATCATCTTTTTCCATCATCTGACTTTACCATCTCTAATGACAACTCCTTTCTAGAATGTTCCTCATCTCTGGTTACTACAAATTCAGGTTTGTTTTTGCTTGTTTGTTTTTTGCATAGGAAGACTATCTGTATTTTATTTGAACTCCATCCTTTCTGGTCCTCGGTGACCCTGAAAATAATTTGAGAAAAATTTCACAAAAAATAGAGTTCTACTGGCTGTCAGGGTTTTTTTATCATTTCAAAAAACACAACCACTTCATTTGTTTATACATTAAGCATAATTTTAATATAGTACTTATGATTTTTATTGGAAGGTAGGTTTAGGTTCCTGTGTCCTGAAGGTATTCCTCAATCGATATATATCACAACTTCATAATACAATGACACTTACAATTCCTATTGTCCCACTGAGGAAGCCAAAAAGGAACAATAATGAGGAACATCAATGAATTTGTCATTATCAGTAGAAGTTCATCCATATGAGAAGAACTATGGAATTGCATTTTGATATAAATTCTTTTTGTAAAGAATAAAATATATAACACAAAACTACTCTGTATTTTCTTTCTTTTTCTTTGGCCAGCAAATCAATTCCTTTGCATTGTTTCCAGCATGCTGATTATCATCCATCCTAATTATTTTAAGAATGTAGCACTTCTACAGTTATGCTTAATTAACGGCATGAGTAATTAGAATTGTGAAAGCTTATTCCTTCTCTGATTAAATTCCAAGTGGCAGAATACAATGGATTGCAACTATTTCTGAAGCTACCTAAGATGGTGTTTTTTCCTTTTTTTTTTTTTTTTTTGCCTTGACCATTGCTTTGATCGCTGTTCTCTTAATCAAGAATTCTTTGCATCTAAATCAGCTATTACATACTCAGAAACTAAACATGTTATGAAAAATACTGTAGCTAAAAACAGCTGCTTCATTGTAGAATTAAAGAAACACTATTTATCAAAGCCTTCATAGTTGAATAATTCCAAAATCTTGATTGGTGATAAGTAATTATAAAGATCCCATAGAATAACAGATTTTTTATATGTTCACAATCGATTCAATTTTCTCATTGTCCAGCTCATGGAGATGATAAGGTGGTAATATGCAAAGGGGTTTTCAGTGTTCAAAATGCCAAAATATATATAACTGATAGCAACAACCTGGGAGAGCCAAAACTAGATGTAACTCAAAATAGTCATCACAATAAAAACTGGAAGACACATTGAATCAATAAGCATAGGATATTCTCTAGTAATCAACAAAACTGAATGGCTTAAAAGTAAAAGAGTTTGTATTTTACCAACTGTGTAAAAAGGGAGTAGCACCTTATATGCTTAAAATTACATGCTAGAAACAACAGAATATCACATTGCAGCATAGCACCAAGGTTTGGAAAGGATGCAAGGAGAAAGAAGCCTCCACATAATTCCAAGAGTACAGGCAGATAACAGCCATGCTAGAATGACTTTATCATAATTATTTATTCTTGTGTTTGTTTAATGGATCAGAGATTTCACTTCTTGCTATATATCTTGAAGGAAGTTGTCCAAGACGTATGTATAAATATACACACATTGTGTAAAGTAACAGAAGTTGAATAATACCTATACTCTAATGCTCTATATAAATTACAGCATATATCCCACAAATTCACTATACATTTATATTATACACACACACACACACACACACGCGCGCGCGCGCGCGTGTGTGTGTGTGTGTGTGTGTGTGTGTGTGTGTGTATAGGTTGTTGATTAAAGGATGTGTGTCTTCTTGTGCTGAGCTCAGGCAAGTTCTTCATCACTGAGCTATGTTTCCATAAAATCTAATTACATGCAAACACAACGACTGCAACTCATGACTTGTTTCATCTGATATTGATGTACATTTTATTTAAAAGCAAGAGAAGTATCCAAACAGGACATTGATATTCATCTGTATCACCTGTGGTCTGTTCTAGGACAACACTTCTGCAGTCTTTTATTTTGGATATAATCATCATTGGCCAAGTTATTTTCTATACACATAGAATTGGTATATATCCCTCTGATACTATTTAATTCATATATTCTGTTAATCAGAAATACATAAAACAAACTTATTATGATTTTTCCCTTGAAAAGAGAGTAACAAAGGACAAACAGAAAATGAAAAAATAGTGTTAATTAAAATTCCACACATGAAAAAAATAAAAGAGGAGTTATGGAGTGGCTAAAAATAAAATGAGAATTTGGAGAAAGTGTCCAAGGTTGAAGGGAAATAAGCATATATTCAAGTATATTGAATGAATGTTCATTATTTCTGATTTAGCCATCCATCCATCATCCAGCCAGCCAACCATCCACCTAGCCAGCAAGCAAATCAAACCACAAGATTAACTAATGGCCTATTAGGCCTTGGACAGATAGCTTTCTGGGCAGTGATATTTGAGTAAAATACAATAGAAACAAGGTCTGTTAATGAGAAAAACTTTGGTCAGAGCAATAGAATTTAGAAATTACATCTAATTTGAAATTTAAAACAAAGTATCCCCAAATCCCTTTTTTTCCTTTCTATGTTCCGCCAATTAGACATGTGCTAAAAGCTGAGATGTCAATGTCTAGTGTATTGTCAACAGAAAATACTGTGTCTAAGAAGCAGAGTCCATCATTGACAAAGCTGTAACAATCAAAGGAAGTAATGTAAATGAAAGTAGTTTGGAATCAGTGTTTCATCCGTTTGCCTGTTCTGAAGCTACCTAGTACTAGATTTAGCTTCTTAGGATTCATCTCCAGAGCCTAACAGCACATACATTTTATTAAACATTGAACTTATATATTTTCTTAAATTTAGAGAAAGAGGATTTTCAATAACTGTGACTAACTAATTTTTGGAACCTGAGAATAAACTAATATAAGTGAGTAAATATTGACAAATATTTGGAAAAAATAATGTAGGAATTGCTGTTACACAGTCACTAAAAAAGGAGATATGCCCAACTATCCATTTAGTGAAACAAATACATTTATTAGTTAAATCATCTACTTGGGTTTGTGAGACTACTTTGTATCTTTTAATTTTTTTCTGAAATGAAACAATGTAATATTCCCTGTGTACATTTTATTGCAATATTATTTCTTACATTAAACTGGTAATTTTCCAGATTACTACCATTTGTGTGAAAAAAAGAAGACAATAAGCTATCCTTCAAAAATAAGTGTTAACAAATTCCAGGATCATGGTCTACTTGCTTCTGGTAGTTGTTCTTCACACACAGGCACACAACAATAACATCAATAACCTTCAGGTATACTTTCTAAAAACATTTAAAAGTTTTATAGACTTTTTTTTTCCTTTGTGATATTTACCATGTTATAAAGAAATGCTTTTGTGGTATACTTTATGAACCATTCTTAAATGTACATTTGGATATCTACACATTTAAAAAGTAACTTTATTATGACATGTTTGTATGATAGTTAATCCCCATTAGCCAGATTTAATTAAGAAATATCTAGGAGATTAATAAATCACAACACTGGGTACATTTCTAAGTGCATTTTTATATGCCAATTTTAATTATGGGTGCCTCCATCTCATAGGTTGGAAGTCCAGATGGAATAAAAGTTAGAAGGGAGGGTCCAACAGCACAGCAATTTTCTTCTGCTGGTGGTTATGATGTAAGCTAAGAAACTCTATCTGGGATGCAACCACTGCCAGGATGGACTAAAATCTCTGAAACATGTAGAGGAACATTGAATCTTTTAATCTAGCAGCATGGCTACTCTAGCAAAAGATCACATTAAAGACCTGTGTGATAGCTAGGAAGGGATCACATCTAAAGACCTGTGTGAAGGGATCACATAAGATGCCTGTGGATCCAGATGAAATTCTCTAAAGGTAATGGTAGTGATATCTTTAATCCCAAAGTCTGTGATTGAATTAGAGTGGAAAGGTGCCAGAGTTAAGTCTGAGATTGAGTCAGAGTGAGGACACGCCCAAGTCTCAGGTTATAAAAGGAGGCTTTCAGCTCACATACAGTTGAGAAGGAGTTAGAGTCAGTTCGATCAGTTAAATTCAGAAAGAGAAGGAGTTGGAGAGTTATGCAGTTTGGATGTAGTCAATTCACAGACAGGAGAAGCCAAGAAGAGCAGAGCCAGTCCAGATTAAGCAGAGAACAGAGAGTCAGAAGTAGGAGATTGAAGAAGCATTGAAAATGGTTTTAAGATTTACAGTTCAGAGTTCACAATACAGATCAGAGTGAAAGAGGTAGTTCAGAAGATAGATGATCAGAGTGAGCCCAGTCAGTAGTAAGTCTAGGAGGCTGAACTATTTTAGATTTTGCAGATTAGAGTATATGGAGACTGAAGCCTTCTTGGTCTAGGATTAAGATTGGATTGTATGGAGGCTGAAACCCTCTAGGACTGGTGATTGAATTACCAAAGAATAAACTATCTTTTGCCATGAACCCACAAAAATAATAAAAAAAATATAATGCTTACATTTATGCCTACATAAACTGAAAGCCAAAATAATGTCTCCCCTCCCTTAAATGTTTCTCTTGAATATTTAACCACAAAGTGAAAGTCAGATTTACGAAGAAGGCCTTATAAAAAGCCTACTGCAAGTAATGAATGTAACATGTTGAGTTTGGAAGTGTGTGTACTGAGAATTAGTCACCATTGCCAAGACTCATAGCCATTGCTTCCAGACACTAACTCTTACACTTCTATTAATAGTTTCAACAAGTACATACTTGTATAACTGGCACTCTAATAAAGATAAATATTTTCAATCTTCCCGGAATACTTACATCTACTACTTAGCAGTAATTTTCTCCAATTGCTGCGTTTTCATATTTCTGTGTTGACAGCATCATTTTCCTAGTCAAGAATCACTGACAGCAAGTTTGTAGGCTGAAGCTTTGTATTCAGAATGTATAGTAGGGTAGGAGAGCAACTCTGCGAGCAATACATGAGAAGCCCATTCTGTGTATGATAGGTTTCTGCTAGCACTACATTGGCAAATAACTCATTCTTAGACTCTTAGTCTTCCCAGTATCTGCTAGTGCTACATTGGCAAATAACTCACTCTTAAACTCTTAGTCTTCCCAGTTTTCCTGAGCTCTAACACATTTTTATATTAATATAGTTTCTGTTACTCTTTAATACATTCCTTATGTTTTCAACTACAAGGCCCCTTAGATAAATAATAACTTAAAGTGGTTGGCTCTTATAGTAAGTTAGTTTTCCATTTTACCTATGTATTTATACTTGCATCCTTTCTATTGGTCCTCTGAAAAATGAACGTGATTTATTTTATGTCACATACAAGAAATCTTTTCTCTAAGTAGATTTATATTATGAATTAGTTACTTTTTTAAATAGAGTACACCATCTATAAGCTTCAGGCTGAAAATCACAGATATTGTCATTCTTGAATTCTTGTTTGTTTGTTTGCATGTTTATTTGTTTTTGAGACAGGGTTTCACTGTTGTAACTCTGACTGTCCTGGAACTTACTCTGTAGACCAGGCTGACCTCAAACTCATAGAGGTCTTCCTGCCTCTGCCTCCTGAGTGCCGGGGTCATAGGAATGTGCCACCACTGCTTGGCAGATATTGTCATTCTTAAAAAAAATAAATAAATATATACATCTATATATACATATATATATATATTAAAATTAGGCTCTTAAAAGAGCAGACCCTTTCCTTCTGTAGCTCTGCAGTGTGCAGTGTGTGACTTTCCCTCCAGTTTATATAATTTTGGGGTTTTAGGAGAATCATTTCTTACCAATTCAGTTCCAGCGGATTGTTGAACCTGACATGTTTGCAAGGCTACATTCAAAATGATTTTATTAATTTCTAAATTTCATTTTCCTACCTCTTTTAAATACAATTGAGGATAAAATTATCTTATAACTTTTGTAACTGATACACCATAATTTTGAAAAAAAAATGTGTTCTATGAAATTTTTGATAGTGTTATTTTTATTGTATTTCCCATTTGATGGTGTTGAGTTTTGACTTGTCCATCACATAGCCTTCTTGTTTAAAATTGTGTTGGCTTTTCTTATGACAATGTGACACAAACTAAAGTTACTGAAGAGAGAGAACCACAGGTAAGAAAATGCCTCCATAAGATCCAGCTGTAAGACATTTTCTTGATTAGTTGTTGATGGGGAAGGTTCATCCCATTATGGGTAGTGCTGTCTCTGGATGGTGGTCCTGGGTTCTATAAGAAAGTAGGCTGAGCAAGCCATCAGCAGCATGATAGTAAGCAGTACCCCTCCATGGCCTTCCCATCAGCTCCTGCCAAAAGGTTTCTCCTCTGTTTGAGTTTCTACCTTGACTTCTCTCCATAATGGACTGTCTCTTGAAACAAACCTTTTATTCCCCAAGTTCTCTTGGTCATGTTTCATCATAGCAATAGTAACTCTAACTAAGACAAAAGTGACACATCAGTACTAACTATTGAAAAGTAACTAATGACCACTATGACCACAATAATTTGACTGTATCACCAAACTCTTATTTGACCTAAATTTGTACTAATGGATTATTATTGTATTTACAAAATCCAGGCTGTTATAAACATTATTTATTCTTATGTGTCGTTGGCTGCTGAATTCAATTTGATACTTGTTTCTGGGTCCACATATGACTCCATTGTTTCTAAATACTTCTTAGTTTATTGAAAGTCATAAATTCTTCAGTCCTGAAAGTAATTAGTACTTTAATGAGCCTTAGTTTCATCCAGAAATTATAAATAGATTTTGATGTAGCAATTAGTTACTGCTGGTAGAGAATTATAGCTACAATGTTTTTTTAAGTAGAAAGAGTGAGAATATGTGTTCTGATATGTCTATACAATATACATGCTTCTTTGTAATCATCCATCATCTGTCTTCATATATACAATATTATGAACATATAATAATAGTAATACTCCTATTTAATCCAATACTAATTCTAATAATCATATTTAATCCAATCACACAAATTTGTTTTTATATTTTTCCTTTACATATTTGAAATTTATTTTCACAATTAAAAATACATGGTGAGCACTACACTTATAACATGTCATTGACATACCTTGGTTTAGAAACCATGAAGAAAAGCCTCCATATATGAACACCTACTTCATGTCAATCAAGTGGAAGTCTACCCTATTATTTCCTTTGCAATGATAATAAGTTTACAGTAACTACTGACTCTCCTCCTTCCCATCACATGAACATAGTTTACTTAAGCTTTGGTACTCGGTTCTGGGACAACATTACTCTATTGGTCTTCATGTAGAAACAGAATTTAATAGTGGGTTAATTTTTTCTTATATTTCAAATAACTGATTTTTTATTGAAAATAGACTTTTTTCATACAATACAATATACAATTATATTCTAATTACAGGTTTTCCTCCTCCAACTTCTCCCCATTTCACTACCTCTCCAATCCACACACTTTTTTATGTCTCTCATTAGACTACAAACAGGCATTCAAAATAATGAATAATAATAATAATAATAATAATAATAATAATAATAAAACAGAAATACAAACAAAGCACAGTAGTACAAAACAAAAACTAGCTAGTGAAAAGGCACAAGAAACATATACAGATTCTGAAATACATTCTCATGCAGAAAAATCATAAAAAACAAAATTGGAAACCATAATACATAAGCAAAAACCTGTAAAAAAAGAAATGCCAAGACAAAGGAAAGATTTTTCGATTAAAAAAAAACAAACCCAAATCCCCAAATCCCATTGAGCTTGTTTTGTTTTGGCCATCTACTGCCTGACATAGGGCTGGGACCTAAGTGTGGCTTGTATACTCACTCAGTGAGATTCACTTTAGAGATCTATTTTTTTTCCTTCACGAGCATTTGTCAACTGGAGATAGTGTCTGTGTCAGGCATGGGAACTTGCATCTACTTCTCCTCTCAGAACTGGACCCCATCTGACTTAGACTCGTGCAGGCTCTGTGCATGCTGCCAGAGTCTCTGTGAATTTTTATGTGCATCAGTCCTGTTATATGTAGAAGGCGTTGTTTCCATGGTGTCTTCTATTCCCTTGGCTCCAATAATATTTCTGCCTACTCTTCCACAGAGATCCATGAGCCCAAGAGAAGAGATCTAATGGAGACATCCCATTTAGGACTGAGGATTCCAAGGTCTCTCAGACTCTTCACAATGTTCAGTTGAGGGTTTTTTGTACTTTTTTCCTCATCTGCTGAAAGAGTAGGGTTCTCTGATAATGACTAAGCAAGATATTGATCAATGAATAAGATAGAATGTCATTAGGATTCATTTTTTGTGTGTTATAGAGTTTAGCATAACAATATAATTTGGTTTCCTCCTAGGTCCATGGTGTATCTAATCTCAGCTTCTTGGGCATGTGGAAAGTATCAGGAGGAGTTCCATCTCATGGAACAGACACTAATTCCAATCAGGTATTAGTTGCTACTGCCACAAGCTTTGTGCAACTATTGCACCAGAGTACCTTGTAAGCAGGATATCATTGTACATTCAGGCATTGTAGCTGAGTTGGTGGGTTGGTGTTTACCTTTCCACTCTGGTAAAGTTGAGTGCCTTCAAGTACAGCAAACACTATTCAATAAAGGTAAAGGCTCTAGGTAGACACCAGCTAGAATTATCTGTGTTCAGTAAGTTATGTAGGTGTTAGCTTCAGCAATAGGACCTTTCCATCAGTTTGCAAAGAGAAACCAATGGCCTACACTAAGAATTTCATTTGAAGAAAGATATGTTACAATTCAGATTTCTTTCATATCTACATATATGTATTTATATATTAATAAATATTATATATTTTATTTTCATATGCAAAATATATAAGCAATATACATTTATATATAATATATAGTATGAAAATATATTAAGAAGCTTCTAATATAGTAGGAGTTACCATACAACTCCCTCAAATGGCCCATAATTTTAGTTGTTCCTTAATGTATTCCCTTTGTTACCCCTTTCTTCCTCTCTCTCATTCATTCCAGTCCCCATATCCTCCGTTTATATATACAAATGTTTCCTATTTTTCTTTCCTAGAGACATACTCCCCTGCTCCCCAAGTCCTTTTTTCTTCACCTCACTCTGTGGTTATACAGATTACTTATATGGATTGAATTGTTGAGATGTAAAGGAAAGCAAAGGGGAAGAAGGAGGAGGAGGAGGAAGAGGAAGAGGAAGAGGAGGAGGAGAAGAAAGGGGAGAAGAGAAGAAGAAGGGAGAACAGACATTACCTCCTAACAGGTAAAAATACCTTGAATTAGCTAATTTGATTTATTTTTAGTTTTGTATCCAAAATTTCTGTATCCTAGGATTAAGTGAATCCTGCTTAGGAATTTTAAACATTGATTTTAGTTTATTATAAAAATGGATACAATTATATAACGGCAGTTGGGTTCTAAATTTTTACCCAAGAAGTATAATCCACTGTAGGACAAAAACCAGAAGAAGATATCATCTACCTTGAAACTGGAATTAACAGCAATTGTTAGCTGGTCACTGTGAGTACTGGGTACTGAACTTATGTTCTCTGAAAAATCAGTATATATTCTTTACTGCTGAGCCATCTCTTTAACTGTGAGATTTAACTGTGTCATTTTTAAATATGCGTGTAAATTTTCTTTTTCTTTTTTTTGCTGACTATATTTGCTACATATTTGTGTGTGCACATGCATTGCACACATACACACACACACATATTATCATATTATATAGATTATATATCATAATATATATGTGTATGTATGTGTATAGATATATATATATATATATATATATATATATATATATATATATATATATATATATATATATATATCTCACTTGTGGAGTCTGTTTTATTTCTGTTGTGTATGGTCTAGGCTGACGACTCTACACTGGACAACCAAAAAAGGGTCTCTTATTTATCTAGGAGTGGGATTCCACAATTTTTTTTTTCCTTTTCCACATTAACTTTGTGTTGCCCTTGTTCAAATCTTGTCAATGGAGCCATTTCTAGGAAATATTGCTTCATAGAAAACTTATAAGCTTTTATCTTTCTCTTCCACAATGTTCCCAGAGCAATAGATATAAAAGCTATCATGTAGATTTATCCACTGAGACTAGGATCCCTGTATCTCTTGATCTCTGCATTGTGTCCAATAGAGGTTTTCTGTGATGGTCTCTATTTGCTTTGACGATAAGCATTTTTTGATGAAGGATGATAGCTACATTGACATGTGTGTATACAGATAAGATTTAGAATATTTTAAGGAATTATGCTGGGCTAGCAAAATGACAATCGTAGATATTTTGCTAAGGTTCATTACCTCATCATTCCTGGGAAGCTGGCTAAGTTTTTATTACCAGCCATTTATTACCATTTCTGTTGAGTAGTGGGTATTAAGTCCAATTAGAAAGCTTTTGTTTTCTACCAGCATGTGAGTACTACTCATTGCACCTTTATAAATATCTTGCCATGTTGGTAATTATCGTAGTTCATAGGCATTACAGATGGGAAGGACTGTTTAATTGCTGCCCTCCCTTGGCAGCTTGAATAGTGTTTTCTGGAACCATAGAATCTAGTTTACAGGAAAGAAACTCTCAGGTCAGATTCAACTTGATTAATCTGACCTTTATGTCCTATAGAGTTGGTGTCATCAGCACTAGGAGTCCACCTCAAACCCATAAGAGGCGATCTAGGGCTACATTGATAATATATATTATTCAGGATTAACTTGGACTACCCTGATCATCATCCTGAACAATTAGGGAAAGGTAAATAAAACAAGTTTGAGATTTCATCTCACCTAAGTCAGAATGGCCAAGATCAATAAAACAGACCAAAAAATGCCTAAAAATTGGAGAAAATGAGGATCCCTTATTAACTGTTGGTAAAAATTCATATTGGTTCAGCTGTCACTATGAAAATCAGTATGAAGAATCTTTAAAAAAGTAAAAAATAAATAAACCAAATGATCCAGCTATACTATTCTTTGCCATATGCTCAAAGGACCAGATATTTTATGCCAGAGATACTTGCTCAGCCATGATCATAACTTTCTTATTAACAGGAGTCACAAAATGAAAATAAACAAAATATCCTTCAGCAGATGAATGAATAATGAAAACATGGTACACATATACAATTGAATACTATTCCAGTGTAAAGTAAAATGAATTCTTGAATTTTCAGATAATACAACAAAACAAGAAAAATTATATTGAGTTATATAACTCAGACCCATAAAACCAAACACTGTGTGATATTTCTCATCTGTAGTTCCTACCTCCAAGTCATCAGATATGAATATAAAACATGGATTTACCATGGAAACCAGGAAAGTATAAAGTGATCACCCCAGTGGAGGGAAGACTTAGGATAGCAATAGCAGAATATACATAACATGAACTGCCAAACAAAATAACAGGAAAAGTGTTTCAAATGGAGAGGAAGAGATGAAGTTAATAAGGAAGGAGAAGGAAGGAAGAGGGACAAATTATATCAAGGGTGTATGATAAAGCCTTGGGGAATCATACTATTTTATATTTACATAAACTATATGTAATGTGCATATATATGTACATATATATTAATAAAGTTAACCCACATAGGATGACATTGTTCATCAGAAGCACTATTGAATATATATTTAAATTCTATGATATATTAAAAAATAAGAATAGACAGAATTTGCCAACTTCAATTTACAAATTCTCAAACACGGCTTAGTAGAACTGATCATAAAAGTAGTGAGAAACAATAGTTCAATTCGTACTAGATAAAACTAGGATGAAACGATGGGAGAAATTTCAAAACTTGAGTAACCAGAGTTGAAAAAAATAGGAAGAGTAGGAGAAATATCAGTTTAAATAGCTAAAAACAAACAAACAAAACAAAACAAGAACAAGAAAAACCAATCAGAACTATAATCTCTCTTTTCTTAACTCAAACAAATATACATGAGATTTAAACCTACCTGGGGTTAATAATTGTTGAAAAGTGGGATAATCTTTCCAGGGAGGGGATTGAGTGGGGTAAGATAGATCATACCGAAAATAATGATATATTGTTCAGTTTTTGCCTTCATTTTCACTGACCCAATCATCAAGAAATCTTTACATAAATATGTTGTTTAAACTCTTGCCATGTTAAAATTTTTTGAGTAACCTAAAAGAAAGTGTCACTTGTTTGGGTATGACAGTGACTATGACACCAACTGTTCAAAATTTCCATTGGCATTACATTAACTCTAGACTATTAGAGGGGCTCCATTTCTCATGGATTTCTGTCATATTGCAGTACTGATTTCCTGTAATTTAGAAATTTTAAACTTTCCTACTGGAAACAGCTTTAAATTGTTTTTCAACTTTACTGTGTCAGCAAGAGCATATCACCTTATAACCACAAAGAATAAAATACAAAGAAGTAATTTTAACAACATAAAAGATAGATTCAAAGGGATGTGTAAGGTCAGTCTGATAAAATAAATACATAAATAAAATGAAGCTGTCAATCCAGGCAAGAATTAATAACATTTAAGTGGAAATATAAACATTATGTTTGAAATACTTTTTATCTAGTATGTTCTGATATTTAAAAGTTGGATGTTATAATCAAGGCGACTGGTATTTTAGGTTTGTATTCTTCTCACAACAAAACTTGATTCCATCTCACCCCAATTATAATGTCCATCATCACAAACAGAAGACATTGGCAAAAAATACAAGAAAGAAATGAACTTTGTCCCCTGTTGTAGAATATTAATTAGTACAGCCATTACTGTTGATGCAGATATGGGTGTATATATAGATTCATCAGATGTAGACATTGGTTCAGGGCAGAGGACAACTTATTCTTCTGCCTAATTAAATCACTGGTTTTTACCCGAGCACTCTGGAGCCCTAACGTGTTTTGTCCTCTTTACCATCTACTCTTAATCCTTGAACTGGAAAGCTTCACCTTCATACAATCTAGAACATTTAAACTGCCAGCCTTAGCTTTCCCAGACCTACTGCTGACTGATCCACTCTGACTAGCTCCTTCTGATCTCTTACACTTCTGGTTCAACTCACTATTTTTATGCCTCTGGTTCCACTGTCTTCTGGGCTTCTTCTGCTGAGCTCTGCTGTATCTCTGTGTCTCTCCCTGAGCTCTCACTGCTCCATCCTCCCTCTGTAACTGACTGCTTCAACTAACTGCTCTGTGACTCAGTCCAGCCTCAGATTCTTTAACTCCTCTATAATTGACTCAGTTCTGACTCTTTAATATACTCCTCCTCAGCTCACTCTTCAGCCTGCTTCTCAACTGACTCCTCACACTGACTCATCCTCTGCTTCTGTTAACTTACTCTAACTCCTATGTAACTCTCTTTAACTGACCTTAAAGCCCACGTTTTCTTGTGAGAGTTGGACATGTCCTTATTCTGCTAATTCTTCTTCTGATTAGTTACTTTGTCTGTCATTCACTCTGACTTATCTCAAGTCACTTCCTGTGTGACATTCACTCCTTAGGAGTGTCTGCTTCCAGTAGGTTCTAGATACTAAAGACATGGACCACCATTGCATTCTGAATTCTAAGATTAAAGGTGAGTCTACATCCCATCCAGACCACACAGGCCTCTTAATATAGCCTCTGGAGTGTGGACCCTAGCTTTCACACAAGGTTATTCCTCTACACCAAACATTACAAACACCAATATGGAAGTTTCTCAACACATTAAAGATGAAATTTTCCCAGGGATGAATCTGCTCTAATATTTTTACCAAATGAACTTAGTATCAAACTCTCCTCTAAATTTGTACCCCTAAAGCCACATATTAGTGCAGCTCTCAATTCTCAGAGAAGTTTCTTTGTGTGGTAGACTGAGGGTAACACTAAAAATCAGAATATATTTACAAAGAAGATTTCTATCCTACTGTGAAGAAGAACAGTATTATGCCCTATTAGGAAAAGAAATGGAATCAGAGATTCTCATATTAAAGAAGATAAGCCAGACTCAGTAAAAGACAAGTGATATAAGTAAAGTAATATATATATATATATATATATATATATATATATATATATATATATATATATATTTCATTTTTTGTTGAATAATTAAAGTTTAATTTGATTAGAAGTTATAGAATTAAGGTATGAAATTTCTGGGATTATATTTAATAATAATTTCTAGTATTTGATATTTTTAACCCTAAAATGTTAATACTATCAATTATAATTTAACTTATGATTTGGGCATCAGTGTCATTTTCAGCTTACATGTCATTTAAAAACAAGTATTTTAAAGCTAATAAACTGAGAGCATGTTTTCTAATCTCATAAGGTGCAACTTTTACTGTTCCCCTTATGTTTTCCAACTTGATATTGGTGACTTCATTGAGCTTTGAAAGTATTCATATACTTACATCTCCTTGAAGCTGTATCTTGCCCTAAAGTCAACCTTCCTAACAGATTTTTAAATAAGTATTAATTGATAACACATTATAATCAAGGATATGCATGGGGCTTTGTATTATTTTATCTGAAGCTAAGTTAAGTTTCAATAATACATGTAAATATATCAAAATATTAGGCATTTAAAAAATGCATTCATATTATACCCAAATAATAATGATTGATGTTATGTACTTCATTTGCATTGGTAATTATACAGTAAGAACAAACTCTAGTCCAGCCCAACTTTATAACATTGATGTCATCTGTGACTAAACAGATTAAACTCATAACTGCGACATGAATTCAACCAGGCTTTATCTTTAATTTATTCTCTATTTGTTTTACGATTTTTGTGATGTCTCTGTATGGTGTTATTAATATCAGCCCATTGCTTTTATGTTTTAGAGATAAGATTCACAGTACAATAAATGACCTACACATAAAAACACTGTGTAAAATGCTGAACAGCCACAATATGTAACTGACATCCATGAGATAAGAGGTAAGTATTCAACACCTACGATTGTAAATAGGACTCTCAGTTGGACTGGGTGCTTTAGTTTTGCTTTTCATGTAAGCTCTTCTTTCTGAAAACAGTAGTCAATAATTTCAACTCAATTCTAAACTTTCAAACTACACTGGGATACTTTGAAATTGAGTCATCAGGAAGTAACTCTTTTGGTTGACAAGAGACTCTATTGATCACTTACTGAATAAAATAAGCTATGATAAAGGTGATTACTTGACTAAAGAATCTTGTTAGATAAAATGAAATCATTTAATGTAAAACTTCACACTCAGTGACAAGTTCATGAAAGCAAATAACAGACAGAGTAAAACGGAAGCTAATTATGAAGTATCATTTTCCAGAAGATAATTCTTCAGTGTGACTGTCCAACTTGAGTCCCTTCTGTAAAGTAGTCACCCTATCTCCAACTATTCATTTCAATTACTGTCCCTAGTAGTTGAAGAACATATTCAAAGGTTTAAAAAAGGTAGAATTTCTAAGTTGGAAGACCTAGAGGGCAATTCTTACTACCAGACTGTCAGTTAAATAAAATAAAATTTAAATTAGCAAATAGAATTTATCTTTAAAAGTATAGTTATTCACGGATCCCATGATGCAGTGTAGTTTTACAGTTTGGGCATGTTATTTCCCACCACTGTCAGTGAAGTTTGAAATTGACATGCACTATTTTCTGAATCACAGATTTGACACAGGGATGAGATGTATTGTTTAGTCACAGACCCCTAGCTTATCTTCCCCAGTAAACAATGAATTTTCACAAGGAAAAATTATATAAATGTTATATATTTGTCATATTAAATATTCTCCTTTATATTCAGTTTTTAATCCCAAATGGGATACCAGCAATAATTGTCTATTGACTAACACAATCATTATCTAATATAAAGTGTTCAGAATTAACATATGTATGAAAAGAAATTGTTAGCTAAACTCATACCAAGTGACATTGTTTAAAGAACTTAATACAAAATAGGATTTTATTCAACTGTAACAAAATGTCAGATTCTAAAATTGCAGGTAAAAGAGTGGAATTTGGAAGCATTATCCATAGCAAAACCAAAATCTAATGTTTTCACTTATATTGGATGTTAGCTTCAAATGTTTATATTTGTGAGTTTAACTTAAAGTATCTGAATAATTCAGGAAACAAGGAAGGGACTCTTAGTGGGAATGGAGCAGAGAATCTTAAGGGTCATGAAATAGTGGAACACAGAATACATGAAAGAAAAATGAATAATGGGGAGGGAGGTTTAGCCTGAGAGAGAGATGAGACAAGAGAAGAGAGAAGGGGCTGGGAGAGACACAACTATTATTCCTCTCTGGGGTCAGGTACCATGTGGAAGATTGTGAAGAAAGACTGTATGAGCCAGAGGTAGTGGAAGACCAGAGAAAAACTCTCTTCTGAACAGGATAGAACAGCAGTACTCATGAACACACAGCAACCATATCTGCCTGTACAAAAATGTTCAAAGTCAAGACAGTCAACAATGTCCATCTCCTGGAGAATGAGAAGCTTGACTGCTTTCTAAAGGACCTGGATTTAGTTCTCAGGAATGTTGGCCTACTGTCTGTAACTCCAGTCTCAAGAGACCCAGTGCCCTTTTCTGGCTTCCTGAGGCACTATATTTATGTGGCACACAGACATACATACAGAGAAAATACCATACACCTAAAGCATTAATAGTTAACTTAATACCAATATCTATTTTTTGAAATAGTAGTACTACGCTTTCATATGGCCTATGGCCTCTCTAGATACAGATAGACAGTTGCACTTTGCAACAATAATGGTGCTAGACATGGGTTCTAATGGGAGATCAAGGATTAAGTCTAATCAAAAAGTTGTTGCTTATTCCCATAACAGATAAGCTACTATTGCACCAGTGCCATAGGTTGCCAGGCTGGTTATTGTTGTTACTGGAGGTGTTTTACATCTGTTTAAAATTCATAATTATTTTTCTTCTCCAATAGCATTTATTGCACTTTCTGGTACTATGAAAGGTAGTCAGTAGAGATCAAGCTTCTATGTTGGTACCAGCTTGATTTCTCTATGTTCTATGATTCAAATATGTGGTGTCTTCAAAAATAAAGTCTTCAATGACTGGATATCAACCAATCAAGAGAATGAAAAGTATTCTATTGGGGGTTTCTGGAACCCCAGTTACCAAAAACTACAAAAGAGGTAATTCATTACTGCCACGAAGCTTTATTTGATAGCCTATATTGTATGGGACGGCATTGAGCTCCATCAAAGGGTAAATCCATTTAAATTGCATACACATATTTCTACAGTAGTGGGTTCCGTATGATGTTCTTAAAGATACTTAGTGATAATCATCCCTCCTTCAATGTCCTCTTCTACCCTGCCTTTGCATCTATCCCCCACACCCTTAATTCCTTTTGCTCCTGGGTATTTTCTCCTCCATACTATCTATGTTCCATTACACCTAATTTGAAATCCCCTGAAAGACTTCTATGTGGGCCTTACTAGAAAGCACCCACATACGAGAGAAAATATAATGTTTGTCTTTCTGAGTCTGTGTTACTTCACTGAGAATGGTTATTCATCTATTAAGAAAACTGAAATTATGAAATTTGCAAGTAAATGAATGGAGCTGGGATGGCTCTTCTCACTTTATTTTAAATAATAGACATGTACTCTATTCACACCTCTTTTTCTAATGGGAAGTATGCTTCAATCTGCTTCTTCTAATTGCCAAACTTTTCTGTGTAGGTAAAGAATTAAAAACCAATGTGATCTGCCAATTTTTGTGAATTTATCCCTAAGTAAAGTACAAGCAGTGATTATTCTAAAAATCAGTAAACTATACAAAAATAAATTTGATTTTAAATTACAATACTTTTGGGAAAGACTAGTGTGTGTGTATGTGTGTGTGTGTGTGTGTGTGTGTGGTATGTTTACATACATATACACATAATAACATAATATACTATATACGTTTATATTATATATTATTGTTTACAAGTAAATAAGCATATTACATATTAGATATAATATATAACAAAGTCTTATATATAATCTATAAATATGCATAAATTTGTGTGTTATAATATGTATACATATATATTTAAAGGATGAAATTTAATTCTAAAACTTTAGATTTGATATTTAACCTCTCTATATATACTACTACTTAATAGATATTAAATAGTTATTGTTGAATTATTATTTATGAAATTGATAATACCAGAATTAATAAATGGTTGCCACAAAAGACCCCTTTGTATCCTGGGAACATCCAGAGTAGTATGATTTTGGCAGGCTCACTATGGCTTCTGTCAGCAGATGAAAGAAATAAAATGAAAGTTAGTCACTGAAGGGAGAAAATGGAAAAATAATGGGGTTTACTCTACAGAACACAGGAGCAGTAACTATTTCTGAGTCTAAGACAACGTAACTTTGTAGGGTTATCCACCATCCTTTTCAATCAAGTTGACAGTCTGTGCAACAAACTTAGGTTCATATGTAGAATGGCAGGCAAGTAAAAGAGAATGATGGAGGGACTAATGAAAAAGCTGAGTGTTTCTCTGTGTGTGTCTGTGCCTGTGTGTGTGCCTGTGCCTGTGTGTGTGAGTGTGTATGTATGTGCCTGTGTGTGTGAGTGTGTGTGTGTGTGATTGTGCATGTGTGTTATGTTTATGTTAATCAAATGCAAATTCCCAATATACACATGTGAATAATGTTTATAATAACATCTGCTATGGGATTAAGTATCAATATTTAGTTAAAAACATTAAAATCTTTCAGTGTCTCATAACCAGTGCCAGCTCGATGGTGGTGGTACATGCCTTTAATTCCAGGACTGGGGAGACAGAGACAGGCAGACCTCTGTCCAGCCTAGTTACAACAGAGAAACCCTGTCTAGAAAAACCAAAAAACAAACAAACAAACAAACAAATAAATAAATAAATAAATAAATAAAAATAAAAAGAATGACTGGTGTCAATGCTGACTTCTTTGTTTACTCTTAATTAATGGACTTTTTTATTATAATTAATTAATTGTTTATGTTCCCTTACCCAATCAGTCCAAAGGAGTGATAGCTTTAAATCCCATAAAGAGCCATAATGCTAATGCAAACATTTTAGTTTGAAAAGTTTGTTTTCAAGTGTTTAAGATTATTTAGCAACATTTTGTCCATCTCACTCTTTTAGCACCACACCCCACTATTTAAACTGCTGAAATACAGAAACTAGTGTGTGTGTGTGTGTGTGTGTGTAAGTGTAAATGTTGTGAAAGTTTATTTTTAGTTATGTTTGAAATTGTTTTATACATTGTTGGGTGAGGGGCTATCCGAGGTCTTGGCATTTTGTCTTGTCTGCAGGTGTTGGATTTCTGTGGGGGATGTTTGATTGCTAATGATCTGTACATGACATTAGTAGAACACCTAAGAAGTTCTGAAAGAATAAAAATACCTGAGCTGAGACGCTCAGGGCTCCATTGTCGATTGAGGATGGTGCTGGCCATGACTGTGATTCCCTCTGCTGAGGTCTCACAGAGTTTGCAATTATAAAATAGTCTTCTTGTCCTGTTTCCTGCGCTACCACAGCAATGTACAACTACATGTAAGTGCTGGTATATATGTATACATGCATGTTTACACATGGAAGTCAGAAGACATTGGAAGTGTCATCCTTTAGGTACTATCCATCCATTTTTTGTTCTTTGTTCTGTTTTGTTTTCATACTGGTCTTTCACTGTCTTGGAACTCACCAATTAAGCTAGACTTTCTTGCCAATGGCCCAGTGATTCACCTTTCTTTCCCTCATTGGAGCTGAACTTACAAGAACATCGCCATGCCAAGCTTTATCCATAAGTTCTGGGTAATAATCCAATCCTTGCGATTGGAAGGCAAATACTTTACCAAATTAGCCATCACCCTCAACATAATACAATTTGTTTTTAGCAAGGATGCTCATCATACAACATATTTGTTGGGCTGGAGGGATAGCTCTATAGTTAAGAGTGCTTGCTTGCTCTTGAATAGGCCCTGGTTTTCTCTGTTGTAACTCTGGCTGTCCTGGAACTCACTCTGTAGAACAGGTTGGCCTCAAATTCACAGAGATCCTCCTGTTTCTGTCTCCTGAGTGCTGGGAATAAGGTGTGCATCACCACAGCCTGGCTTGATGAACATCTTAAGAAAATAATTTAGAAATAATATTAGGTTCAACCTTGCACCAAACAGTACATTTTAAAGTTTTACCTCTTTTACATACTTTGCTTTTATTGTGTTCATTGAATATTATGATTTTCTGTAAACACTTATGCATTATTTGCATATATAACATGTCCACAAAAGTGAGTTTGGTAGCAAACAACCATACATATGAAAAGGACCCTTCTTTTACTAACTGCAATTGTTACAAAAATCCCTCTTATCAACTTTTTCCCTTAAATCTCTTATGTACAAACAGATAAAAAAAGAAATACACTTTTTATGATTTCCTTCAACTATATAGAGAGACAGAAAATATATGAACTTGCATGTATACATATATATGTATGTTCAGAAACAGGTACTGTGGAGAGAGAACTGAAGAGAATTCCAATATCTCCAGAGATGCTCCCATTCCAATACCAACTAATCAGTACTATGCTACTCCTTGTCAACTGTGCAAATCACAACACACACAACAAAACTCAAGTGTTCCTTGTGTGAAATTCCTTCTGAATCTCTCAGCCACATTGTGTGCCTTTCTATTGTATCATTAAGTTGTCTCTTGGAGTTTGTTGTGTTGATACTTCTCTGGGACAGGTTTTTGCTTTTGAAGCTTGAGTCTCTAAGGCCCTGTAGTTACTTCTGTGGTCTTGGAAATAACAACCATGTTTATACTTCCTAGTAATTTCAGAATCTGTTCAAGAGATTACTAAAATGGTAATTAAATTTAAAAAGCTTGATTCATCTACTAACTGATTATTTTTTATCAAGGTTACCTAAGGTATTAAAAAGTCTAAATTTGAAATGTATTTGTAATTTCTCTATGAATTGGGGGAAGTAACTTTCTCTACTATGAAAGGACATATCATTCCTAGCTACATACCCTGAAACTCAAAAATTTTAAGTATCATGTTGAAAACCAAAAAGAAATTCTGTGAAATGACAATGAAAGAAATTCTATTTAAATAATAAATGTCTACTAATAACAAGCAGAATCCTTCAGTAACTTTTCAGGGTGATATTTACACTATCTTTGAGTTTTGCTCTCTCTCCACAAAGAAACTACTCTTGTAAGCAGGCAATTTCTACTTCTGCCTAAGCGCCAACATGATTTATTTTGTGTGCTAGTTTGGAGACTCTCACAGATATCCTCTGGTTAATGTTGCCCCTCTATGTCTGTGGAACGTAGTGACACTGTTATTAATCACACTGAATGAAAGGATGTAAAGCAAGCCAGAAAGAAAATTTACCAAGTTTCTAAAATTGAACATCCCCCCTCCCCAGTTCAGTCTAATTATAATAACCTAATAAAGATGGCTCATCAGAAAAAGCAATGTTTTACACAAGGGATATTTTACCTTTTAACAAGCTTGTTTTAGAATTCTAATTTGTAGCAATATTTGCTTTTTCCTTCTCTTACTTCATCTCTGTGTGGAGGATTTCAGAAGCATTTAGCTACCATTTTCCTAAAAACCATTGATTTGTCATTTACTTATATATAAAATGGAGGTAGAATGGATGGAAGTTGTCACTAACTGAAACAAAGAAACCAAAAACCAAAAACAAACAGTATTTCCACCTTACAAGAAATACATAAAAGTAAGACAACATTAATACCAGAAATAGGAAAAGCACCTAGTAACAACCCTAGTCCACTAGCATCACTGGATGCTAATGAAGAAAAAAAATGTAACTAAGGGGCTTATGTGTTCTGTGTATTCCCACAATAAACATGGGAGTTGCCTGGGAAGAGATCACCTCAGCTCAGAGATTAAGTTTACCTCCTCCACCCATATACTTCTGAAAAGTTAGGAAATGTACTGCACAGGTTCTGAGAAGTTCATAACAGCTCTTGTCCTTCTAGATATCATATGAGATTCTGACTAGTTTTAGTTCTTTAATTTTTAATCTTTTATTTTCTTTCCACTGTTTCATTTGTAATTTCCACTTTGTTCTGCTCTATTTGGGCTCCTTTGTTAGTTGAATTATCATTGTGCTGTTGTTGACAAATTAGAGGGAGTTAGGTAAAACTGACAAATCTTTAGTTGGATGGACCCATTCAAAATAATATTATGAAAATTGCCAATTTGTAAAAACCAAAATATTACTGCTGATCTTCAGGGAAATGGGTTATAAATGTGTAATATGAATTGTGGTACTTTGATGAATCATCTTGTGGGAAAAGTCATGTAACATAAAGATATAAAACCCAACATTACTTAAGAAAAAATATACAATCTGAGTGATCTATAGATAGGAAAAGATAAAATTAGGAATCAAAAGACTGCCTTTAAAATAACAGTTCACATCCATATGATCTCATTGGAAACTTAACAAACCTTTAAAAGAATATGTGTTTTATTTATACATGCTTCCAAAACTGGAGATGTAAAACAAACAACTCATTCTATGAAGTTGATGATGCTGTTGTGAGAACCATAGAAAGTTTTCATCATGAGAATAAATCAAAGTTCTCGAGGAACATTAAATCCTTTAATCCAGTAACATGGCTGCCCTAGCAACGGATCACATTGAAAGGACTGTATGATGGCTAGGAAAGGATCACATCCAAGGGTGTGTATTAAGGGATTGTATTCAGACACCTGTGTGATCCAGATGGAATGCAGAAAGAATGCTAGTCAAACCAATCCTGTCCTAATGCTAGGTGAAAGAGATTTCTGTGGCTAAGGCAACATAGCACAAGCCTTTAATCCTAACCTAGAAAGCAATGGTGGCACATGCCTTTAATCCCTAAAACAGAAGGAAGGAGAAGCAAGGTGGAAGCAGTGTGGAAGTAGACAAGGGGCAGAGATCAGAGAGAAGCAGAGAGTAAGTAGTTCAGTCAGGCAGTTTGAGTGCAGTCAGTTCACAGACAGTTCAGAAGGTGAAGCCAAGAAGAGCAGAGCCACTCCAGAATAAGCTAAGAGAGGAAGCAAAGAATCAGAAGCAGACAGTTTTACAATGTACAGTTCAGATTTCAGAAGACAAATAGTCAGAGAGAGCTCAGTCAGCAATAAGCCTCAGAGAACTGAAATGGCAGAAGCCTTCTGGGTCTAGTCATAAGACTAGATTGTACCTCATTCTTCCTTAAACCCCCACAAATAAAAATATGATTATGCAAAATAATATCCTTCAGATTCAAACACCTGGAGGAATGTAACTGTATTTTTGGCTAAGTTTAAAGGCCTGAGTGGGACCCTACAGATCAATGTGGCAGAAGGAGAAATCAAACTCACTCCCACAAATTGCCCTTTGACCTCCACAAGAGGACACACACACACACACACACACACACACACACACACACACTGCATGCAAGTAAATACATGGGCTAAATTTGGTTTGTTTTAAAGCAAAGAAATGAATTGGTTTTTCCTAGATCAATGTTTTTATTATCTTCATTTCACATTAACACTCTACTGGAATTCCTAGCCAGGAATATTGGAAAGCAAAAAGGAAGTGGTCATATTGTAAATGAAGAAGGAAAACTCTGTGCTTCTGTATATGACACATAATATATCCTAAAGAATCCATTAAAAGATTATAAGATATAATAAATGAGCTGAATGAGGTTGCATTCCATGGGGCCAATATACAAAATTCTTATGGATGCAATAACCATGAGAAATCCAAAATTTTAAGTAAGGAAGCAATTCTATTTCAGTGACATTAATTTAATAATGCAGTGGAGAATTAATGGAATGAAATGTTGGAAAAACTTATTCCTTGACAATGACAAAGTAATTTAAAATAAATTAAGGAAACTTGAATAAAAATATCTCATATTCACAAATCAGACTCAATATTCTTAAAAACACAATATGCTTCAAATTTATTTAAAGATTCAACACAGATTATAAATAAATATAATCTAAATACTTTGCAGAAATTGACAAGCCCAACTCTAAAATTTGAATCAAGAGCAGCTAAATTAGCAAACTTAAAAAAGAAGGACCAATTTTGGAATATTAATATGTCAGTTTTATAAGGTATTACAAAATAACAGTGATAAAGAGTGTGGTTCATGTCTAGTTTATCATGTAGATAAATGAATTGGACTAGAGGATTGTGAAATAATTCAATCCATTTATAAATTCATAGGCTAAAAATGCATTTCCACTTTTAAGTTCACATAGTGCTCTTGCAAAGAGTTTAAGTTCAGTTTTCAGCTCCCATAAACAGAAGCAGACAATCACCAGTAAACTACAGCTCTAGAGGATCTGACATTATCTTCTGACATCCACTGATATGTGTACATAGCACTCCTGTCACACACACGTATACAAAAATAAAATAGAATGTAACACAGTTTTCCAAAAATAATACATTTGTTTTTATCAATTAACTTCAAATAATGTAATGGAGAAAACAAATAGGACACATTGTTACCACAGGAACAGATAATGCTGGACATTTTTCTTGTGTCACACTCAAGAAAGATACAAGATGAAAGAATTAAAATGAAAAGAGTAAATCACAGAGTTCTTAGAAGAAAAAATATCAGTGAATCTTTTTGGTCATGAGTTAGGCCAAATCTATTTATCTATACCTATATATCTATTTATATATCTATATATCTATATCTATATCCACATGTAACAAAAGTAAAACACTAAACACTATACAATAGAAAAAGACAACATGTAAAAAATGTGAGAAATATTTGTAAGTTATATAACCAGGGAACTAATTTTATGTTTAGAATAATAATTCTGTAGAAAAATATTTAATAAAATAATCCAACAACATGACTACACCAGGAAATTATCACATTGAAAAGCCTGTATGATATCTAGAAAGGGATCAAATCCAAGGGTCTATATGAGGGGTGAACATCCAGGTTTTTATATGAATGTATCACATTCAGAGGCCTGTGTGGTCTGGATAAAAAGTAGAAAGAATGCTAGTACACATCTTTAAGTATTCAGAAGGCAGTGGTGGTGCATGACTTTAATCCCAGCACTTGGGAGATAGGAAGCAGTGTTCAAAAGGAGAGAGTATCATACAGAAAGTGACATCTGAGATGAGTCAGAATATAGGGCAGGCAAAATGACAAATCAGAGGAAGAGTTGTCAGAATGAGTCACAGTGAGGACATGCTCAACTCTCATAATAGAAAAGCAGGGTCTCAGCTCAGAGAGGAAGATAAGACACAGAAGCAATCTGAGGTAGTCTGAGGAGTCTGATGTAGAGACACAGAGGCAGTTTGGCAAAAGTCAGTTTCAGATGGGATGAGTCAGTTTGAAGCAGAGCAGAGCAGTTCAGTTAGAGAAGTTTCAGGAGTAAGCCAGAGACTGCCAGAGTCAGAAGAGTTCAGTCAGAAACAGACAGCCTGCTCAGAAGATCAGTTTGAACTAGAAGCTTGGAGAATTTTTAGCTAGAACAGTGAGTGATTGAATCAGCCAATCAGAAGAGTCAATTGAGTTCAGCTAGTTCTGAGTTCAGCAGGAGCTAGTCAGAGTGGCTCAGTCAACAGTAAGTCTTGGAGGTTGAATAGTTTATATGGAGACTGAGGCTGAAGTTTTCCAGTTCTAGGCTTAAATATTCTAGATTGTATGGAGGCCAAAATAGTCCAGGGCTCCAAGACAAGGACCAAGAATTGAATTATCCAAATAATTGAAATTGCAAAGAATGCATTTTACCATGAATCTACTATGGCTACATAAGTCTTCCTACCTAAATGAGAAAATCCCTCAATTTCTAAAAATTAATAAAGGATGCTAAAGAACATTCTCAAAAGAATGCACAACAAGCACAGAAAAAAATATGCTAAAATTAACTCAGTAATCATCAATTAAATAGAAACCCAAACCACAATGACACAGAATACAGCTGAGGGTCAGGACTATTTGAGAAGTCTGAGGAACTGGTGACATCTCTCTCTCTCCTTTCCTCTTCTGTCTCCACTAGGCTCACTTGCATGACCTTTTGCTCTTAGTATAACACCTAAAGGTTTTATCTAATTTACAGCATATATGTATGGTGGGCATTTCACCTTTCCTTGCTAGATATGCACACTTTAAACCTACCTAAACATTTGGATTATTTTTGCTTCTGTTTTTTATGAAAAATGATTTTCAGGATATTTTTAGTTGGATACACTGTGCATTTCTCTGGAGATTAGACATAGGAATATTCCTGATGTTATAGTACCTCTAGTTCTAGTTTCAAACTTTTAAAGATTGCACAGAACTTTCTTACAATGTACTCCAAGAAAATTGATGATCATTTCCCAACACATAAGATTCTGTCTATTTCCCCCTCTAATGGCTAATATACATAAAAGGCAATTAGCCTCTGAGCCTATTCCCCAGGCAGCTTCTGGCTTTCCAGACTCCTCCAAAACCAAATACAGATATGTGTTGAAAGCTAATCATAAAAGGACCAAATAAAGGTTTGCTCCTTTCAGGGTTCAGCTCAAGTCAGAGAGCTCTCTGTCATTCTTATGCTGCTTTTGATATCAACAATCCATTAGTCAATATGCTACAAATGTTGTCAGATGCCTGCCATTTGCAGTTATTAAATCCTCAGAGTCCCTTACACAAGGTTATGTCTCTATTGCAAGTACTCCTTGAAGTTAGAGAAACCCCATATATATTCAACTTTTTGTTCTCACCAAGCCCTACCCAGAGTTCTCTCTGAGGGGAACCAACTATAGACATAGCTGTGTCTGCTTTTCTTATCTTCCCTCTTGATCAGGCTTGTGAGCTGCATGTTCACTTTCATAATTCTGCACGTTCTCTTCATAGGTTGTTTCTGAATTAACTACAAGTACTTATAAAAATTTGTTGCAGTCTTGTGCCAGTCTTGTGTGGACCACTTTTACCAATTGGGACACTGTGACCTGGAGGGACTAATTAATCCCTGTGACCTTAGGTCTAATTCTTTTTGGCAAATGGACCTTACCCATGTCCCTTTCTTTGGTAGACTTAAATATGTTTATGTTATTATTGATAACTACTCTGCTCACTGCAGGGGTGCCATATACACTCAAAACTGACAGTGGGTTGGCCTACACCAAATCATCCTTCCAATGATTTTGACAGGAATGGTCTATTTCCCATTCCACAGGGATCCCCTATAACCTTCAGGGACAAGCCATCATTGAACATTCACACCTGGAGGACATCCCTAGAGGCAACAAAGGCAATGGACTTGACACCTAGAGGCACCACTTTGACTTGGGGAAGACTTAAAAACCTGGTGAACCAGGCTTAAAGGATGTCACCTGAAGGCACTGAAACTGAGCCTGACACATTGTTCCTGCTTACGTGCAGTATTATCACTGCTAATTCCCAAGTACACGCTGCCCCTCCTTTTCTATGGGCTGCTGTATGAAACACCCCTTGTTGATTCCAGTTAGTTGGGAGACACGTCTCTCTATTGTTTATAGTGACAATCCCCAACTGGAAGAAAAACCATTCGCTGTAAATACCTTACTGGCAAAGCATTTTGAGGGAACCTACCAGATTGCAGAGGGCCTGGTGAGTTTTTGTCTCGATGAAAATGTATGTCCCATAGACTTTGTCCACCTGGTCAAGATCAGCACCAGAGAATTCTCCAGTTGGATAGAACTTCAGCACATCAGGGAAGGTTCTTACGGCATATCATCCCACTCAGCAACCACTGACTGGGGAAACACTGCTACAGGAGTCTACATCTCTTCCCACAAGAATCAATTGAGACTTGAGTATTTCTGCCATTATAGCAGTTATAGTCCTTGGCAGCAGCTGCTGCCCTTACTACAGCAGTGGTGGCAAGACAAAATTAGGTTCAGACTGCTGCCTGTCTAAATAACATTTCCAAACTAACGGTGACAGCTTTAGACAGAACCAGGTTAATCAGTCACTAGTAGTTGGTATCTTAAATCTACCCCAAGTAGGATTTCTCCAAGCTTATGTTAATGGATTATAGGACCTTGCACAAGTCACCTGTGACCCAAGATATTCAGCTATTTGCCTCACACAAGAACAGGCCCATCTTAACGTCTCTGAGGCTACTGCCTTGCAGAGAAAATCCATTAATGGAATATGGAATACCTCTTTTCTTAGTCTCATCCATTGGATCCATGAGCAAGTTGTTGACATTAATTCCATCAAAGTTAATGCTGTAAAGCTTTCTGATGTTAGCACCTTCTTTAAGGATATGGAAACTCGCCTCCTCAACTTTTCGACGCAAAACTTGTTTCTGTATTCTACAATACTCCTGCTGGGGGAGGTGTTTTTGGACACATCGCAAGTGGAGATTCAAAAAACCCTTAATGTAAGAAATGTTGGGTCTTGAAATAATAGAAAAGAGGAAATCTGTGGGAGAAGTTCAAGTGAGCCTAGTGGAGATTGAAGGGGGAAGGAGAGAGAAGCAGCACCAGCTCCTCAGACTTCTCCCATGGTCCAGATACATGGCTCACCATGTGGTCGAAAATGGTGGGTCCCAGCACACTGGTAGAGGCCGGAAAAGGACTTGGGACTAGTGTGTTGGTGGTTGCTTCCTCCTTCTTTTGGAAGTCTCTGCTGATAAGCTGACTCTGCCCTGTTGTGGGATATTTTACTCTTGTGTGCTGTTTTGGTTTATAAAAGGGCTTTGATGCCTTGTAGCTGGGAAGCCAGATGCCGTGCAGTGTTGCAGGCCTTGCTTCCTACCTAATCATACCCTTGTGCTAGCCTTGAGATCTCCACAGAGAGAACTAACTGTTACAGTTGAAGGTGACTGGTCATGAGCTAGTCACAGGCAGGTCACGGGCAGGTCACAAGCAGATCATGAGCAAAGACTCTGATCACCCCCCAGCTTAGTATCATTGTGTTGTAATGAAGTCCTAGAAGTATAGAGGGAGCAGGGGGGAGTTAAAAGGGCTAAGGCAGAAGAGAATTGGGGAAAAAAAGATGAAGTCTCTGCCTAGCTGCCCAGGTATTGAATTCCCTGAGATTTGATATGGTTTGTGATTAATTATGAGTATTGGAAAATTTAATGATGGACTCTTATTAAGCGATTGAGAGTTACTTTAACACTGCCCTTTTCCCCATAATATAGTTAGGTGAGCCCTCAAATGATTGGCAGGCTGTGCTTTGTGTCGTTGGTTCCTGTGCTGTATATAATTCTTTGTTGCTGCACAATAAACTCGGAGCTGCACCCTGATGCTGGTCTCTGGAATCTGTTTCCTGGTCCCTGATTCTGTTGCCTACACCCACTCATTGTCTCCCTGTTCCAGAAAACTCTCACAAGATCATAAAACTGGGTGGGTAGGGTAGGGAGGATCCAGAGGGAGTTGGGAGAGAAAAGAAAATAGATTAAGTATATTGTATGAAATTATCAAGCGATAAAACAAACAAAAAATGATGGATCACTTTTATCTCTTATTAATAACAGGTTATTTCATGCATTATATTTTGATTATTGTTTCACCTGACCCTAGTCCTCCCAATTGCTTCCCACCTTCCCTCCCATCCTGATCCATACTCTTTTTGACTCTCCTTAGAAAACAAAGGGGCATTAAAGGAATTATGATAAAATAAAACGAAATAAAACAAAAACAGACAAATCAGAATAGGGCAAAACAAAACAAAACATAAAAAATAAAACAGAGAGAAGAAAAAGAGCCAAAGAAAAACAGAATAAACATGTGGATACAAAGATATACATATTCCCTCACATAGAAATCCCATAAAAACACAAAACCAGAACCCAATACACACAAACACACACACACACACACACACACACACACACACACACAAAAGGACCTGAAGATCTGTTAGGCAAATAGGTAGATAAATAAATGGATGGATGGATAGATAGATAGATAGATAGATAGATAGATAGATAAAATATAATATCCTGACATCTTTATGATAAAAAGAACCTCCAAAAATGTGGTTGAGTTCATTTTCTGTTGGGCATCTACTGCTGAGCACAGTGCCTACCCTAAAGAGTTGTTTGTTTCCCCAGTGAGACTCCGTTAGAGTCTAATTTTTCATTTGCAAATGGTTATCAATTGGAAATACCTTCCGAGTTAGGGATGGTTGAGTTGTCCACTGCTCTCAGCACTAGAACACCATTTGGTGCAGACCTTTGCAGACCTTGTGAATGCTGCCACAGTCTCTGTGAGTTCCTATGTTTGTCAGTCCTGCTGTGTCAGTCCTGTTATTTCCTTGGTGTCCTTAACTCTTTCTGGTTTTTATGCTCCTTCTGCCTCCTTTTCTCTAGGATTCCCCAAACACCAAGGATGGAGACTTCCCATTTAGTACTGAGTGTTCCAAGATCTCTCACTCTCTGCATGGTGTGTTGTGGGTCTCATGCCCCAATCTGCTGCAGAAGAAATCCACTCTGATGATAGCTGAGCAAGGCACTGATTTATGAGTGTAGAGCAATGTTGTTAGGAGTCACTTCGTTGCTATGTATCTTTAGCAGAATAGTAGTATTGGATTTTCTCTTAAGTCTCTAGCCTTTCAAGTCTCAAGTTTCTGGCAACCCAAGCAATGTCAGGCTTTCTCCTTCTTAGGAAATTCCATCCCTCTCTCTAAGTCCCCTACTCTCTACCCAACCTCTCTGATTATACATATTGTAATTTGCTTAACTATGACTTAACAACTAATGTGTGCAGATAAGCGAATAAATAATCTGTCTTTCTTGGTCTGAGTTACCTCACTCAGGATTATTTTTTGCAAGTTTCATCCATTTACTTGAAATTTTCATGATTTCATATTTTTTATTGGCTGAGCAATATTTCATTGTGTAAATGTGCCCTATTTTCCTTCTTTGTCAATTCATCTGTTGGAAAACTTCTAACTTGTTTCCAATTTTTGACTATTATGAACAGAACAAGGAAGAACATGGTTGAAGCGAGTGTCTCTCTGGTAGGATGAAGCATCCTTTGGTATATGCCCAAGAGTGATATAGCCGAATATTAAGGTAGATCAATTGCCAGCTTCCTTAGGAACTACCACATTGATTTCCATAGTGGCTGTACAAGTTTGTACTCCCACCAACAGTGGATGAGTGAGGTGGTTCTCCTTTTAAATGGATAAATATATAAAAAAAATTAATACACAAAGGTTTCCCTGGACTAGAAAATCAATAAAATAAATAAATAAATAGTTTAAGGTTTATTTTGTAATAAAACTGTTCCCAAATTCATTGTGGTAGCAGATGTACAAGTTTAGTTGCAGTGAATTTTTCACTTTAAAAGTTTAGTTGTATTAATTGAATTATCGAAAAACGTGAGTTTTATATAAAAACTCCACTGTAAGTATCATTGAAAATAAGTAGTGAAATATTGATGTGGTGTGCTTCACTATATTAGAATGCCACACTATGATATTGCTATCTCTTACATTAGTAGAAGCTCCATTTGAGTGGTTTTAGCTTGTAAAAGGTGTATAGCTCACACTGCCTCTTTGAACATCCCATTTTAATCCATATATAATTAGAGCTGAACACTACAGGTTAATTGTCTCTTGAAACGGTTTAATTCCACATTACTGAATGAAGAAAGCTCTCATGAAAATCTGTCTTCTTTACATGACTTTTAAAATTTCTATCCTTGAGTTTGCAGGTATGATATTAATTATGTAGCTACTGTGTTTGATAGATTAGAATAAAGAAAAATAATAAATTGTGGTTGGAGTATAGATGTTAGAGAGAAGTGAGATTGCTTTTTAAAATAGTATTTAATAATATTTCTTGGATTAGACTTGTAATCTACTGTGTGAATGGCAAGAAGCCATTTCTATGACTAATGGGAACTCAAATGATACTCTTGTAATTTTCCTCATTTTATTCTTTTTGGTACATTTTTTTCTGTATAATTAGACAAATTGATTCATATGGGAGACATTGACAAACATTATAAAAACAAGTAAATGAATTTAAAAAATAAGTCATGCATCAGAAAAGAAATATTAAATGAATAAAATTGGTATGTAATACATACTCTATTTCTACAAATGGACAAAGTTGCTGTTGAAATAATAATAAAGCTGCTATATGACAACTAGGTACAGTAGTGTCATACAACAACTTTAGTTCCAGCACTTGGGAAGCAGAGGCGGAAAGATCTTTGTGAGTTCAAGGATAACCTTGTCTAGGACAGCCAGAACATCAAAGTAAGACCTTGTCTTAAACCAAACCAAAAAAAAAGAAAGAAAGAAAGAGAGAGAGAGAGAGAGAAAGAGAGAAAGAGAGAAAGAGAGAGAGGAAGGAAGGAAGGAAGGAAGAAAGAAAGAAAGAAAGAAAGAAGGAAGGAAGGAAGGAAGGAAGGAAAAAAAGAAAAGAAGAGAAAAAAAGAAAAGAAAAGAAAAAGAAAGAAAAGAAAAAACAGTCATATGACTAGTAATAGAAAAATTCAAATTGAATCAACAATGTGATTGTAGAGGAACATTTAATCCTTTAATCCAAATCATGGCTACTTGAGGGTAGAAAGAATGTTAGTACATTTAATCCCAATGCAGAAAATATTTAAACACAATTCAGAAGGCAGTGGTGGCACATGCTTTTAATCCTAGCTCAGTAGAGAGGACCATGGAGTAGAAGCCCGAATGTGGAAGCAGAGATAGGAAGCATAGCTCAGGAAAATGTGAAAGCAGACAAGAAGCAGTGAGAGCTCAGAGAGAGAGCAAGTACAAGCAGAAGAGGAAGCAGACAAGAGGCAGAGTGCAAAGTAAGAAGCAGGAGAGTTTGTTTAGTCAGGCATTTTGAGTGCAATCAGCTCACAATTCAGAAGGAAAAACTGAGAAGAGCAGTGCCAGTATAGAATTATAAGAGAGAAAGCACAGTCAGAAACAGACAAACAGTTCATGATTTACAGTTCAGAATTCAGAAGACAACTAGTCAGAGTAGACTTAGCAAGTTTCAGAGTCTGAAACGTTCTAGGTTTAGGTTTGATGATTAGACTGTATAAAGACTGAAGCCCTCTAGGACCAGGGATTGAGTTAGCAGAGAATAAACTGTCCTCTGCCATGAATCCAAGAGAAGATCAACATTCACATCTATGTCTACATGTGATGACCTTACATGAAATTTGTTGGGGAAAGTCAGAAAATTTGACCTGATCATATTTTGTCATCATGTAAATAAACAGAAAAATAATTCCAGTTTTTAGAATTATTTACGGAGATATCAGAGATTGTAGTTCTCCTCCTTCTCCTTCCCCTCCTTCTTCTTCTTCTTTTTGGGTTTTAAGACAGGGTTTCTCTGTTGTCACTCTGGGAGTCCTGGAACTCATTCTGTAGATCAGGCTGGCCTTGAACTCACAGAGAGCCATCTATTCCTGCCACTGGAGTGCTGGGATTAAAAAAGTGCACCACCACTAACTGGCTCAGGTCTATTTTTAAATGTATTCTCTGCTTCAATGAATATTAATAACTATATATGGTCACTATATTAGTACAGTTTTAATAATTGAAGCAATAGAGCAAGTCATTATATAAAAAAAACTATTGAACATATTGTTTATAATTATATAAAATATAACATAGAGGATGAAATATGTAAGTGGAGTTAAATCATGTGAGTGCATGGGCAATCAAGAGCAGTGTCCCCTGAGGAAAGGAAGTCATTCATCACTTGCAAACTCAGTGCATCATGGGACAGTTTCCCTCAAGAGGATGAGGCTATTTATTTTATTTTATTTATTTTTTTATTGTTCTTCTTCCATACAACAGCAAGTCCCAAACCCCTCCTCTACTTCCTCCACTCCCTACACCCCTCCCATTTTCCCTCATTTCTGCTCTCCCTCAGATCTACCCCCCCCAACCCCACCACAAATACTATCCCCTCTTCCTAGAAAAAGAACAGATTTCACAGGGTTACTGCTCAAATAGGGCATGGTATAGCCAGATGGAACAAGGCCCAGCACTAGTCCTTACATTAAAGTTAGGCTCGGCAATCTGGCAGGAGCAAAACGGTCCCAAGGACAGGTAAAACAGTCAGAGGGTATTTTTTTTAGAGTATCAGTCCCACTTTAAGTTTTCTTACCTCAACTAAGGGAATTTTGAGCATTATGATATACTCTCTAGTTTTGAAGAAAATTAACATATAAGATTTTTATTTTTCTGTGTAAGAATACAGAAACAAAACCTTTTGCTAGCACTACCTAATTCTGTGAAGATAAAATAATGTTTCTTCCATAATTAAAATGAATGGATGAAGGGTGCTTAGAAAATACTTGTGCAAATGTAAATAAACCATAAATGTGGCTGTGTTATATATAATCATAAAATCTTTTAAAATTTTCATACACTGTGAATCTCTAACAAGGTTTTTACTGCTGGTTAGTAATAATACCATGACGAATACATAAAATGTTGTTATTTACAGACACTCAATTTTGTCTTCCTTGCTCAGAGCAGCTACTCTCAAGATCACATTCTCAACTGTCATCACAAATTCACTATGGCTTTCCAACTTCAATATTGTCTATATTAAATACCAAGGGAGAAGCCTGTACTCTAATTAAAAGAACATAAAAGACAGCTTTTTATTGTGAGCAAGCTGGACTCATTGCTATTTAAAACTCGCTGGCAGTATGTGGGCCGTCTCAACTTATAAAATGGTATACATCACAGTTTCGATTTTTAAGACAACTGTGAAATTGAGCATCAATAGTATCTTAAAATAATATACGGCTTGCAGATGGTCCAAAAAATGATTTTTGGCTGTTGTTGTTTTCCTTTTTGCCAGTAGGATTCCTGAAATTAAAATTTACCTTCTAAGGTATAGTTTTCATTAGCGTTTACTTTTTTTTTTTCCTAAAAGATTACTTCTTTCACAATAAAAACAATTTCAAAGTATATATAAAAGTATCAAGAAATATTCCTCATCTTAGTTTGTGAGTCCCAGTGTTCTGGCCATCTCTCTCCCACTTCTCAGAGAATTATTCTCTTTGTCCAGTCATGTGTAACATTGGTTTGCTTGAGAACATTAAGTAAGCACCAGCTCTTAATGTACCTCTGCAGTACTACTGAGGCAGGGAGCTCAAAACACATCAGAAATGTCACTATAATTATGGAACTATCTTTTTTACAATGCATTGTTGTAAGCATGGTCAAAAAAGACAGCAGGACTGTTATAGCAGTTCACTGCTGTGTGGATTCACAAAGGTAACAAGGAGGCATATTCATTGATGCATACCCTGTCAGACCTCAACAAAGGGAAACACCGTTATGGCAAGTGCCATACTGGACAGCAGAACCTTGAACATCCCAGCTTTGGTGTTTTTATTGATTCAGAACACCTCAGGTGTTTTACTGATAGCATGTGCAGATGATGAGCAATCAAGCATCCCCCACATAAATCCAACACCTGCAGACAATACAAAATGCCAAGACCTATGCAGTTCTTCACCCAACAGTGCACAAACATAACCAAAAATTAACTTTTAAAAACAGATTATCATTTCACTTCCTCAACTTTTAAAACTTCATCACTGATTAGAATAATTTATAATCTCAGCATGTTCCCTTACATAGACTGTAGGTAAAGTTCTCACACGGTTTAAAAACACGTTTTTCACTTCCTACACAGCAAGCATCAATGTTTTTTAATTGAATTTTCAAGTGTATGTATGAATATCTGAATGTATTACATGCAAGAAGCATATGCCTTGGGTTTTCAGATGCCAGAGGAGGTGATTAGAATCCCCAGGACTGGAGTAACAGGTGGTTGGAGGTGTCTTGTACTGGGAAATAATCCAAGATATTATATAAGCACAGGTAGTATTTTTAATCACTGATAATCTTCTAAACTTTTTATTTTAATATGCGAACACTTCTATTTTTGTCTGTGGTGTACTGAAGGGCATGCTCAGGCCAGCTTATACTCTGAGAACATGATAATAGTGAAACTTTTAATTTGAGTTCAAACTTCACATTTTAACTGCGGTTTCATTTTAATACTCATTACAATGGAATAAATGTTCTAATAAACTCTATTGTGAATAAAATCTAAAGACATATACACATTAACCAAGTGTATGAAGGTTATGAAGTATTTCTGAAATAAGCCTTGTAATTTAGATCTTGAGTGTCAGACTCTTAACTAACTTGATTAAGAAGTTAAGATACTTTGTATTTGTTAATGCTTATTGTTAAGTTCTAAAAATATAAGTACATTAAAATTAAAGTGACCTCCCAAAATATACCACTCAACAATGAAACTATAACCAGCTCATCTCATTAAGACATTTATGTTCATTGACAAATTTCTATTCAAACCAAACCTATAGAATTTCTCAAGTTTTAAAAATGTGTCTCAGTTTTGAATAATCTTTTCTGAGAGAGAACACTTTCTTGAACAGAAAAGTCCTCTAAGTTTCCAATGTTATTTTACTGTACAAACATTCTTACTTCTTTACTCAGACACTCCTAGTGTCTAGACAAGTGAAGGCACACAGCAGCCCACATCAGTGAGTGATAAATAATGAATATATCTGTTACTATTCACATCAGTGAAGACTCTGCAAATTCCCAGTGCAATTAACAAATATAAGAAGCTTCCACTGTCCTTGCCTATTCTGGAATCATATATCATCTTTGGAAATATATATATATATATATATATATATATATATATATATATACACACACACACACATATATATATATATATCATTCATTATTTTATTTATTCTAGCATTGTTTGATGGATATATATACTTATATACTTAGTACCTTATACTACAATGTTACTATCTGATTTGGGGATGAAAACGTCTAAAAACATATGCTATTGTTTATATTTTTAACATTTTTATTGACAAATTAGAAAAGACTGCACAGCAAAATAAATAATTATAAGAACAAAAAGATTTACTAAGAATGATAGAAAATCTTGGCTGTCACAGTAGGACAGAAATCTGTAGACTATGTAAATAACTGCAAAATACCAAAATGGAAAAATAATCTTATTAAAAAAGAGTAAATGTAAATGAAGATGCTGTTTAAATGAAATAAAAATTGTCAATAGACACATGTAAGAATATTCTACATTCTTAGCAATCAGGAATGTTTAAATAAAATAATCATTGATGTTTTATCTCACTTTGGTGAGAATAGCTATCATGAAGAAAATAAGCAAATCCAAATATTGGTGAGGAAGTGTGGTTAGAAAAGCTTCATTGTGCAGTGGTCAGCAGTGGCTCTTGGATTCAATTGCTCAAAATACTAAGCTGAAATGATTGCTGGATGCCTGGCCATAAAAAAGAGACCGTAATCAACTCTCCAAAGCTTAGGGAACATGGAAGAATACGGGTCAGAAACCGTATGAACTGGAGGGCACTGGGGAGTAGCAGGGCAAACTGTCTTGTGGGTATTACAAAGTTGTTGAAATTTTGAGGTCACAGTGCTGTCATTACTTGCTTGGGATTGGTATACAATTGGACCCACCAATACTCATGGAGAGGGCATGATCCGTAGTTAGTTAATGGTTTACAGGACAGCGAGAGACATTTTCTTCAGTGATGTACTGCTAAAAGTTTCTAGGCTCCTATAAACAAACCCTCACCAATGATCCTGTATACAACTAAGTGAAACTCATCCAGTCATAAAAAAACAAAACAAAAGATATGAAGTAGAATGGGCAAGTAAAAAGAATAGGAGAGTGATGTAACTATAATATATCTTCTTGTTTGTTTGTTTGTTTTTGTTTTTTCTAAGACAGTTTCTTTGTTGTAATTCCAGCTGTCCTGGAACTCACTCACTCTGTAGGTACTGCTGGCCTTGAACTCCAGAGATTCGCCTGCCTTTGCCTCCAGAGTACTGGGATTAAAGGCATGCACCACCATTGCCTGGCTCTTTTTTAAATATATTTTTTTCATCCAATATATTTTGGTTACAATTTCCCCTCTCCCAACTTTTGAGAGATCCTGGCTACTTCCTCTCTCATATGAGTCCACATCTTCTCTGTATCTCCTTAAAAAACAAACAGGCATCTAAAGGTTAATAATTAAAATAAAACAAAAAACAAAGAAACCAGAATAGGAAATAACAAACAAAAAGCAGAGCCACAGAAAGCTCAAGAAACAGATATACTAACCCAGAAGCTATCTCTGATAACCACTCTCAAATAAAAGATTACTTCTTTCCAAAGGAGTCTCACTGGGAATAGAAACCTCCCTCAAAAACAGATTCAACCCTCAGCAGTAGATTGCCAACACAAAACAAAATCAGTGGCATCTTTAGACTTTCTTTGTCTCATAATATTTTGTAAGGGCATTTTTTTAACCTTGCAGGCTCTTTACATATACATTGTGGCTTCTTGTTTTGGGGTTTTTATGGAATTCCTATGTGTATAAACTCAAAAATTTAAAAACATTTTTAAAATATGATATAAATAACAACAAAAGAAGAAAAAAGAATTTTTGTTGGATAGAAGAAATTAGAGGACGTGGGATAAGAAAATGGAGAATAATAAGAAATGAATAGTGATCATGGTATTTTCCCTGCTAGGTAAATATTAAGAAATGATTAGTATACAAAAATGTTATACACATGTATGAAAATGCAATGAAGTACATTTTTCTATAATTTATAAATGTTAATAAAAGTGTTAAAAATGAATGCATGACATTTGCAGAGAAATGAATAGAACTTTAAATAATTGTTTATATCTCTTATCTGAACTATTTTGGACATACTCAGCTACTGTATGAAGATCACATAGAGATGCCACTGGACATGCTGTCTTTTCTGTGACCTTTGTTAGATTAATAAAAAGGATAGGATATTCTTAGGTGTGTTAATATAGGAGTTTGTTCAAAGTACCCAGCACATAGTAACTTACATAACAACCTTTAAATGCCCTTTCCTATTTTCTCATGGTAGGATATATTTTGATCTGCATTTCAGACAAGAAATCAAGAATACTAAAGACGTTTACAATTTACTGAGTGGCATTCTAAATGCACAATCTGCTTCAGTGTGGCCATATCAATAAGTAACCTAACTCAATATTATGTTCCTCTCACCTGTATCCTCAAATATGTGACATGCATTCTTCTGATTTCTGCTCATACATATTAGGAAACTCAGATTATGTATAAGAAGCATCACTTACCCGGGTAATCTCTATATTTTATGGGGTCAGTAGGGACTTAGTCTAGTTCTAAGACTAAGGAAAGTTAAGAGGTGTGAGAATTAGCATTGTTTTACATAACAAAAGCTTCAGTGGAGACCATTGCTGTTTCCTCAGACAATGCAATCTTCATTTACTCAAAGAGAAGTAAAAAGACTTATACCAGGTTGTTTGGGAAACTGTTAACACCGGGGTTAGAGATGCAAGGAATGTAATTCTCCTGGCAACATTGAAAGGCATAATAAATCACCTTAGATTATTTAATTCATTACTTAGTTATTGATTGTATTGAGTCAGGGTCTATATAATCTGCAGCTGAAGGGAATTCGCTGTGGGGATCCAGCTGAAATCAATCTAACAATGATCTTCTTGCCTCTGCTTTCTGTAATGTTATTCTACTTATATCATTGTAGTAGTCAACAAAAAGAAGGCAAATGAAAATTTCATTCAAGAGCAAGCATGAATTCTGTATTTTTGTATATTCCACGTACATTCATATAAATATAGCTCTGCTTTTATTTTTACTGTTTCTTTAGTGTTTTACCCAAAATCCCCATGAAGGTCCAAGACAGCATCATTTTGTCTTCAGATTTCACAATATTTGGAATTATATATTTCTAATATTTCCACTAAATAATATTTAATGGGTATCTCATAAGTTCACGGTGTACTTTATTAATATAAAATGATGTTTCAATTTGTGTTATATGCTAATATTGTGCAACAGTTGAGCACAGTTCATGATAGCTTGTTGTTTGGAATTGCTGATTCCTATTTGAAAAGTATTCATGTATTCGTGTACAGGTGAATCATTCCCATAAAATTGTTCTCTAATGATAACTAGCTAGAACAACTAAAGTACAGTGGCCTTGACTTCAGACTTTGAAATTATTTTGATCTTGCTTTAATCCTGATCTTACAAATTCTAGCTCTAAGGATTTGTAAGTTTCCTAATTGTACAATCAGCACATAATTATATTTTGATGAAGGCTATGTGACAATGACATGTCACAAGAAAGCAATGAATTTTCAAAAGATAGTGCTTGTCATGACTGCTTTTATTCACCATAATCTTGGTTTTAAATTCCTTCTTGTAATTTTGTTATGCTCAGCATATTAATATTAATCCTTTAATTCTATAACTTCCTCCTCGTCCTCCTCCTTCTTCTTTGTTGTTGTTTGTTTTGCTTTGTTGTTTTTCAAGACAGGGTTCTCCTGTCTAGTTTGGGCCGTCCTGGAAATTGCTCTGTAGACCAGACTGGCCTCAAACTCATATAGATCCGCCAGCCTCTGTCTCCCAAGTGCTAGAATTAAAGGTGTGTCCCACCACTACCTGGCTTCTGTGATTTTCTCAAGGACTACATATTCTGTCAATTATCTTGCATTTTCTGACCATTGGTTTTCCATTCGTATAAACATTGTTTTCTCAAAGAACATGTGGTCAAATATTAAAAGTTATATGTAAATGGATCATTACAAGCACTTGCATTTTATATATTTCTGATGCAACTATAAGCACTCAAACACATATTTCCACAAAGGAAACCATTCTCCACATGACTGAAAATATTTCAGACAGATTTTGAAAATTCACGCTGAGTAAAAATTTAAAGTTAATTTATTTTCTCGGCAAGGAAACTTAGCTTGGCACTGTGTGGAATATACTATTTCTTATTCTTATAGTAGCTGAGAGAACGGAAAATCAAAGTCTTAACAGAAAACTTTAAAAAAAAATATCTCTTTAATCTTTTTTATTATTCAAAACAATTTTAAATTTAAATAGATTTTGATCATCTTCTTGTCCATTCCCACGTCCTTCCAGATCCCCCTCCATATCTACCCAGTTTTAAGTCCTTTCTCAAAAAACAAATAAAAACCCGATACAAAAACAAATCCCCAGACCTAAGAAATCAAAACAAAACAAAAAACAGCCACATCAAAAAACATCCAACAAAACTGTCACTAAATAAAAGCATGCAAAAACTGTGTGGAGTTCATTTTATATTGGTCAAGTACCTTGAACATGAGGCCTGTACTGCAATGGTTGGTATACCCCTTATCATTCTGGTGGAGACAACTGATTTTCATTCTCCCAACAGGTAAAAGTGAGAGTTCAGTTGTTATCTTTTACCCTAGTGGGTAGTTTTTTTCATTAATTCATTTATTCATTCACTCATTCAAAAATATATGTAAAAATAAAATACAATGAGATAAAAACAGAAAGTATCACAATTGAAGTTGGACAAGACAAACCAACAGAAGGAAAAGAGCCCAAGAGACGGTACAGGAATCAGAGACCCACTTGTTTGAAAACTCAGGGATCCCATGAAAACACTAAACTGAGCCAGATGGTGGTGGTGCACACCTTTAATCCCAGTACTTGGGAGGCAGAGGCAGGTGAACCTCTACTAGTTGGAGGCCAGCCTAGTCTACAGAGTGAGGTCCAGAACAGACAGAGTTACAATAAAGAAACCTGGTTTCAAAAAACAAAACAACAACAACAACAAAAATCCCACTTAACTGGAAGTCATAATATACACAGAGGACCTGGTGAAGACCCATTCAGGCTCTGCTGCTTCAGTCTGTATATGACCTATGCTCATGTTGATTTAAACGGCCTTCTTTGCTAGTTCTCTTTGAAACCCTCTGTCTCTTAGATACTCCAACCTCCTCTTCTGCCGAATTTCCTGAGCTCTGAGAGGAGTCATCCCTTTAGGGCCAAGTGACCCAAAGTATCTCATTCTCTATACAATGTCTGGCTGTTGGTCTCTATATACTTTCTTATCTGTTGAGGGAGAAAGCTTCTCTGATGACAGATGAACAAGGCATTGATCTGTGAGTACAGCAGAATATCATTAGGAGTCATTTTTGCTATATGTCTATCTGTCTATCTATCTTATTTATCTCTCCCTCTCTCTCTTTCTCTCTCTCTCTCTCTCTCTCTCTCTCTATATATATATATATATATATATATATATATATACATCTTTATGTATATAAAGATAGATATATATATAAAGTTATACACACACACACACATACACACACACACATATTTGTTTTTGAGCTGTATTATATGGTTTTACCTTAAGTCCCTGGGCTATCTGGTCTCAGGTTCTTGGTCACCCAAGAAGTGTTAGGTATGAGTTTTATCTCATGGAGTTGGTCTCAAGTCAAATCCGACATTAGTTAGTTACCTCCACAAACTTTGTGTCACCCTTGCATTAGCATATCTTGCAGGCAGTAACCATTTTAGATAAAAATTTTCTGGCTCTCTTGGTGTTTATGTTCCTCTTTTAGAGAATGTAGAGTACTTTCCTACACAACGATGCTGGAATGTACAGGTGAAGCCTCTCTGTATGCAGCAGCTGCACATCTCTATGTTCAGTTAGTTGTGTGTGTACCATTTAAGCAGTCCTAGGCTTTTGGGACCTTTTTTGCCTACAGCTCACTAAATGTCTGCATTAAAACAAACAAACAAAAAAAATGAGGTGTTCTCACTAGCAACCTGAAAGATTTAGGGAAGAAAAAAAAAAGAAATCACACCCAACTAGAGTGAGCAGTGTAATAAAAAATAAGTAAATAAATAAGAAATAATAAAACTGAAGGATAAATCAATTATTCAGAAACAAACAAAAACAAAACAAAGAATCAGTGGAACAAAGAGTTGGTTCATTGAGAAAATTAATAATATAGGCAAATCTCTATTCAAATTTACTAAAAGGCAGAGAGACAAAATCCAAATTAATGAAATTAGAAATAGAAAAACAGAAGTAACAACAGACCCCCAGAAAATCTAGACAATCATAAGGATATGTATATTATATTATATATATTTGTACTCTACCAAACTGGAAAATCTAAAAAAAAGAATAATAATAATTTTCTCAATACGCACCACTTAGCATAGTTAAACAAAACTGTAAACAAACCCGTACTGAGATAAAAGCAGTTATTAAAATTTTCCCGAGCAAAAAAAGCTCAAGCTCAAATTGTTTTAGCTCAGAATTCAACCAGACTTTTAAAGAACAATTAATGTCAATACTCTTCAAATTAATCTACAACAGAGAAACGGAAAGAACATAGCCCAGTTCATTTTACACGGCCACATTTTCCCTGATACGTAAACCACATGAAGATCCAACAAAGAAAGAAAATTACAAACCAACTTCCCTTATGGACATAGATGCAAAAATACTTAATAGAATACTTGCAAACCAAATCCAAGTACACATCAAAAAGATAATCTACAAGGATTAAGTAGGCTTATTCCAGATATGCCAGGATAGTTTAACATACATAAATCCATACATGTAATCCACCATTATAAAGAAACTGAAAGACAAAAATCTATGATCATCTCATTATATGCAGAAAAGGCCTTGACAAAGTCCAACACACCTTCATGATAAAAGTCTTAGGGAAATTAGGGATACAAGGGACATACCTCAATATAACAAAGACTGGTACAAGCCAAAATAGCATAGCTAAAATCAACTTAAAGGAGAGACATTCAAAGAAATTCCACTAAAATCAGAAAAAGAGGAGATTGTCCTCTCTCTCCTTACCTATTCAATATAGTACTTGGAATATTAGCTAGAGCAGTAAAATATCTGAAGGCTATCAAAGGGATACAAATTGTAAAGTAAGTAGTCAAATTATCTTTATTTTCCATAGGATACGATAGGATACATAAGTGACCCTAAAAATTCCACCAGGAAACTCCTCCAGCTGATAAACACTTTTAGTAAAGTATCTGGATCTAAAATTTACTGACAAAAATCAGTAACCCTCTTTTATACAAATGACAAACGAACTAAAAAGAAACCAGGGAAACAATACCCTTCACAATAGCTTCAAATAGTATAAAATATCTTAGGGGGTGGTAACTCTAAGCAAGTGAAAGACTTTTATGATAAAACCTTCAAATTATTAAGGAATAGAATCGAAGAAGATATCTGAAGATGGAAAGATCTCCCATGTTCCTTGGTAGGATTAACATGGTAAAAAATGGCCATTTTATCCAAAGCAATTGATTTGCTTAAATATGCAATACAATTCCCATTAAAGCTTAACACAATTCTTTAGGACCTTGAAAGGATAATTTTCTGCTCTATGTAAATCTCAAACACCCAAAATAGCTAAAAGAATCCTGAATAACAAAAGAACTGCTGGAGGTGTTGGCATCCTATTGACTTCAAGTTGAACTACACAGTTAAATACAGACATAAATACACACACCTATGGACCCCAGATCTTTGATAAACATGTAAAAAAAAAAAAGTGGGGCTGCTATGACCACAATACTATGAATTAGTGAATATGGGGTGTCTAGTCCCAATTACCACATCCACAATACAATCCCTATATTTAAGGAAATGCACCTGAACGGTAGCAAGGGCAGAGAGATTTAAGAGCCAGAGAACCAGGATGCCTGCTGCAAGATTATAATTTCTATCTATTACAGGGAAATCTCAACACTAAGGTTGCCTAAACCTGAAAATCAACAATGTCAAAAGACATGTCAACCTGGATAGAAGAATTCTCAGAAGTCCCCAAGGTAAGATAAATAGTTACAGGCAACTAATGGCTGCTGAGAGAAGGGGAGTAGGTCCTCCCCAGGAATGAGCCACCTAATAAGCTATCAAATCCTAAGTGGTCAGCCTGAAAAATAGAGGCATATGAATATGAACTATACTAAATAGGCTTAGCGGCCTATTTGAGTATGTGCATGTGTGCATAAAACATGACAATTAAGAAATAGGAAGCCATGAATTTGAGAGAGAGTGGTTAGGGAGGCACCAAAGGAGTTGGAAGTGGGAAAAGAAGGAGGAAGGGATGATATTAACACAGTACTTTTCAACAAGTAAGGAATTTAAAAATTTAAAATAAAATTATTGTAAACTAGAGATCAGAATTGAGGGGGAAAAAAAGTGAAATAAGGAAAATGAGGTTAAAAACGCAAAGTGGAAAAACACTGAATGCTCACATCATAGTGAGTAGGTTGATATTAATGATGTGGATAACAGAAAGTTGCTTTTAATAAAATTCAGGCAGGATTTGGATTAGGCCAAGAATTGTAACATGTGTGATAAATGTGTAGGAATTAAGTGGGGAAGAAAATGAGGCAAAGAGAATACTTGAAAGACAAATGCAACTTCTATATGAGACTCTTAAGGATCCAGTTGACAAAGTATTTATGAAGAAGATATGAACAATATCAGACAGGCAAAATAAACCACAATTGCTTACTAGCCGAACAGAGGATAAAGGAAAAATAAATCAACTCTTATTCTGAGATCCATGATGATATAAATGAAAATTCATTTTGATGAAGATATGCAGGAAAATTCAACTACAACATTATCTCTCAGAATTTAATATGTCAATAAAGTAAAAGAAAATACATAAGAATGTAAGAAATTTATGAAACATGAATAAATCTTCAATATCTGCATAATTTGTTTTCATAATAAACTATAAATCAATACCATCCACACAAACCTTGTGGAAGCACCACCCACATTAGCACTTACAGAGAATGAGGGTTTTTGGTTTGTTTGTATTTCAGGAAAACAATTGGAAAACAGCATAAAATGAGGGGTGCCATTGGAAAGGGCTTGTCAAAAGCTACTCTTCTGAGTTAGATTAAGAGTCTCATGATTTATCAAACAGCATGTGTTCCCCCAGAATGTGAAAAAAAAATCAAAATATTCCATTCATGGAAATACACACACTGATTTTTCATATCAGTAGTTGCTAGTTATCAATTCAATATCAATTCCTTTTTAAATATTTAGAAACATGGGAGAATATACATGTACAGTATAAGAGTATGCACAATGTGAATTCAGGCTTTCTAAATAATGCAACATCCATAACATGCTTTATAAAAGTTGGAACTGGCTCATGTTATTTTGGCAGCTGAGTTGTATCAAAGCATATAGTCAGTATGGCTGCACACCTGGCTAAGTCAAGGTTGTATTCCCAGTCCGTGTGTAAATGTCTGCAAACGAACAGAGCTGGTGACGTAGGTTGCAGTCTGAACACCAGCAAGTATGTCTCCCATGAAGGTACAGTGACTAAGGCTGAGTCTGAAAGCAGGAAAAAAATTGATGCTTCAACTCAACAAATTATGTAGGAGAAATTTCTTCTTGCTTTGTTTGACTCACTATCTGAGAATTCCATGACCCAGTCAGCCTGGCACATAAAATTAATATAGCATTTATTGACCTAAAGGAATATCTTTATGTTCTAAATTTATAAAGAGATGATAAAATGTTTTAATGATTTATTAGAAATATTCTTATACACATGCATATTTATATTCAGAAACATTAGGAATACCAGTTCTAAAAAATATTTTTCTTTCTCAGAAAATGAAAACAAGAAATTTAAACATAGATCTAAAACAACATTAAGTTAGACAGGTACTTGCATTTTTGCACATAAGTTTGTGCTTACTACAGAACCCAGTAAGGTGAATTTGGCTTTGCACCTGCTGTTTTTGGAAATGATTTTTTACACAAGGTATTTTTTTCTTGCCAATTTGCGTGGTTTTTCTATTGTGTGCCAGCAATCTTTGCCAAGATGTTGTGTAGAGCTAACTTCCATTTTTGCCAGGAAACACAGAAACATAGAGGGGCTTCCTTAATAGCTGGGAAAGGTTCCAATTAATCACATGCACATGACAGCTGCAAATCCATATTCTCAGGAGTGAAGTTGCAATTACCAAAAGCAAATAGAAAACTTTTATCCAATGACTTGCCTTGACTAAATTTCTAGTTTTGTAAGTAAGCATAAATAAGTTCTGATCCGCGAATTCAGTGTAACCTGTTCCTACAGAATGTTTTGAAAATACTTTCTATAAAAGCACAATGAACCATAAGTAAAGAGATTTTTAAAGGGTGCACTAAATTAGGAATTTTATGAGAAATGGGACGTATAAAGTATTTTTATGCCATGTATTGGGAATGAGAGATACAATACCATGACATGGAAGGAGTTATTTGCTGTAGATTACAGATTACTCCTTTTACTTTGTCAATCAAGGGGTAAATGTATTTCACTTGATAAGTTTAAATTCAAAAGCTTAGTGCTATACACCTATACAAACGGCCACCCGTATATATTATGCTTTTCCCAATACACATAAGTATATTTATGGGAACTGTCATCTGGACTGAAAAAGCATGTGCAGAAAGGAAAAAAAAAAGATCATCTTTGCATAGTTCATCAGAGGATATCAGTAATTTGAAGACTAATGACTTAAAGGCTTGAGGAGAGTTGAAGAAAACAAGAATTTTTTATGCATAATTTATTTGGCTCTTACCATATGGCATGTGCTCAATAAATTGTCCTCATTCTAAAATATGTGCAATGGTCCCCACAAATTTCTACAAGCCAGAGAAGTCAATACGTAAAGAAAAGAACATGGCATAAAGATTATATGGAGTTTATTATGATAATAAAGAGCCTTTTTAAGTCAAGAACTCTGAGTTACAACATTCAGTTTACAAATACTGTTCTCTTGGGCAGTGAGAAATATTTATTCAAGGCCAAAATAACTACATTGATGCCTCTTGGTGATGGGAATTTTAAAAAACATAGTAATGTTCTAGATATGAGAGAGAAGCTATACCCATGAAATGTCAACAATCTTACAAAAACAAGACAGGAACAATGACAATACCAGTTGACATACCAACATGATAAGGGGGTAGATATCACAGGGCCCCACCCTTAGAGGGAGAGCTACAAGCAATTAGTGACTGCTGAAAGAGGGAGAAATAGTTTTGCCCAGGGATTATTCTCCTAATCGGTTATCCAATCCAAAGTGGTCAGTCATAAAAATGTACAATACGCAACACTAAAGGTAATATGAAAAAATGGACCACTATTTTAATAAGAAGTTGTGGGGAGTTATGGGAACAGTTAGGAGGGAAGAAAGAAAGCAATATACTTATATTTTTGATTGAGAATGATATCAAACTTCACTCCTTTATTCCCAGCATTTGAGAGGCAGAGGCAGGCAGATCTCTGTGAGTTCAAGGCAGCCTGATCTACAGACTGAGTTCTAGGACAGCTAGAGTTACAAGAGAGAAACCTTGTCTCAAAAAAAGTAATTAAAATAAATAAATAAATAAATGAATAAAATGATATCAATCTTAAAAATTAAATTAAATTTTAAAATAGTAGTTGCATTTTATAGACTGGTCTCAGTGACACAAGCTTTTACAGCAGATTTATTCATAAGTTTTAGATCAAATTTGACTTTCAAGTTCAAATATAGGAAAAAAGTTATTATGAAAATAATTGAGTATTTTTATTTATGACTACAGCATATTATGCATAAAATTATTCACAGATTTATTAAATTACAGTATTTTATAGCTATACTAATCTAGCCTGGATTTTTACTGCCTGGAAATATAGTTCTAGAAAAAATAAAGATAAAGTTATCATAATATTTCATACTAAGGTTTTTTTTGGTGAGATTTTGCAAGCAAGTCAGGGATATTTTTTAGGAAAAAATATGGCATGAAATTTTCTGTTTACATGCTTTAAACTCTGAAAAAATGTCTATATTATTTAAATGTTGGTTCAATAACTTAATCATCACTCAAAACAGGAAAATATTTTAACCATTACTATTAAAATTTCACTGTGTCCCTTAGAAAGAAAAAAAATTAAACTTCTATGTACTCAAAGTCAAATATCCTCTTCCTAATCTTATTTTACTAATACATTTATTTACTTGAGGCAATGATTTTTCAAGGTTTAAAACCATATGTTAATTTTAACTTCACTAGACTATCAGGATTATAAAATCAGGAAAAATGTGTTCATATGCATAGCTTCTTAAACTCCATGTGTTTTTGAATTTAGGCTTCATGGCTGCGTGCAACAGCAGTTGGTTTCTGCTAATGTTAAAAAAAACCTGACACATTTAGTCCATTCACTGTGATCTCTAATCTTCATTGCTAACATGACTATTTCAGATTTCCAGTGAGTTTTAACTGAGGAGAGATTAGCCCTAAAGTGAGAGGCATCATCCCCTTGGCTGGGGTCCTCAACTCAATAAAGGAAAGGCTCTGAGCATCAACATCTATCTCTCTGCTTCCTTCATGTGGACAAGTAACCCTGGACAAGAAAAATAAATGATTACTTCCATTATCCTTTGACAGTTTCTTTACCCTTTTTGTTTAAACTGGTCTATTTTAAATAAAGTTGCCAGAAACAATCTTACAGAAACCTTTTTCTCAATATATTTGTGTATTTATTTATTATTTTATATATTTTAATATTCTATGTATTTTAATGTGATTGTTTTTTTTTTTTTTTTAGAAAGACTTACACAGTAGAGAAATCCTACATGGTCCAAATTCATGGAGATATATCTGCTCAGTCTCCTGAATACTGGAATTACAGATAGGAGCCACTAGCCACTATGGTTGGCCACTACAAGGCTTTTATAGGCAAAATATTGCAGATGATTAATTATGCAGAGACTTTTATCAGTGTTTTTTTATACCAACGTCTATTTGAACTGTGCTTTAATTTCCCAACATTTTGTCTTTTAAAGAATAAGGGCAATAAGAGAATATTTTGAGGAAAAAATAAATAAGTTGGCTAAATACAATATATAATATATTATGTCTTTCTTTGGTAGCTAGAGAATTTTGAGTCCTAGCTAAAAACATCTTAGCCTACTCAGAATTTAAGAAGTTAAATACATTTTAAGATGGAACTCAGTGGTTTTAACAAAGAGCAGACCTAGCACCAACACAACCTATTTGTGAGTTAATCTTAGATTCTCTGGCCTCCAGAATGATAAGAAGCTATTTCCATTCATTATACCTTACCCAGGAATTCTGCTATAAAAACAGAAGTAAATCCAGGCATTTAACTTTATAAAAATTTTAAAGTAGGAGATATTTGGTATCTTTAAATACAGATGTTATGACTTTACAATATCCTGCATAAAACAGTATAACTCTAGTGATTTAAAACCAAAATCTCAGAAAAAAAAATACAAAACAAAACTGTAAACAGAGATTTCCTACTAAAGTAACAGCAAAATTCCCTCATTAAATAAAAATCTAAAACAGTAATGTGGTGAAGAAATAATTGACCAAGATTGGTTACTCTTGAGAAAAACTATCCATTTAAATTCAAAGGTGAGACAGATTGTTATCTACATATATGTTCTAGTATGTATACTATAGAATATATATATATTAGCCAATGAGGGATCCTGACGGATAAAATCTATTTTTTCTTTAAATAAGGGCTAGAACAGTTCAAATGTTATAGGAATGTAAGTATATATCCTGCCTCCATTTGACAAAAAGACAAATATTACTTGAAAGACGAGGAAAGAAACACAACATTGTTATTGTGTCAATCACCATGTTTTCAACATCAGGCCTACAGGTCCTTTAGCAAATATTGTCATACTTCAATGACACACTTATACCTATAACCTATATCTGTTTCTAAACTGTAATCCAATCCTATAAGCCAACTTGTTCACTGGATTAGGGTTCACTGGGTTTAAATAATTTAGGGGACAATTTGGTTACAGAGAAAAAAAATCTCCCTTGCAAAATAGAGTTTTGTGTGGACTGACAAAAAAAAAAAAAAGAAGCAAGAAATAATTTTTTCATTGATCTTATATTAATAGTAAAAAAATGACTCAGTATATTAATCTCTACAAATTTAAGAATAACTTAATATTAAGAGATACATGATAACAACACTTTACCATGTTGGTTGCTGAGGACTAGATGTGTTAGGGCAAGCCGGGCGGGTTTCTAAGGAACCACGAGACACGGACCGCTGTAACATACATGAGGCATTTATTGATTACCGGCGCGCGTCCGGGTCCCGCCTATCCCACGCAGGAGATGAGCATGGCGGGCCCCGATCCCCTCCCCACCAGCCCTTTTATCCGGTTCAGGGGTTAGGGGTCTGGGGATGGGGGCTCGTGCAGCTGATTGGCTCCGAGCTCTCGGGAGTTTCCCGCGTGCACGGGATCCAGGGGCGGTGTGGTCAACCTGTGCCCTTGGAAGCCACCTTTGAGACAGGGTGGCACCCATGGAGCCCAGGAAGGAAGAATCCCTGCTGATATGCAGGAGGGAGGAGGCTGGGGAAGAAGGAATCCTGTTGACAGGTGTTAAGCTCAATGGTCATCTTCCCTGTGGGTGGGGAGGAGACTAAAGAGTGCTGTTAATAGCCGTGCTTAGGAAAGCATCTCTCAATAGGAGGTATTCCCCCTATATGTGACTACTTGCACTCAGAAGAATTCCTGAGTTTTGTTTTTCTTAAATCCTTTCAGATGCACCAATCTCTCTGCAAACTTCTAAGTGACTAATGACAGACTTTACCTTTTAAAAACTCTGTGTCCAAGAATACAATGATTCAGTTATAGTAACTCACGGAGGGAAATGCAATGGACCTACTCATTAACCTAGCACTTCTGAGCAATTAAGAGAAACTTATAAACCAAAGCAAAGGAAGAAGAGCAATAAGAGATTAAAAATAACAACAAAAAGAACAGAAAAACAAAAACAAAAAATCAACAACAACAAAACAAAACAAAATACCATCACAGTCCCAAGTGTGTGAAAACTGTTTCTTAAGGAATTTTAAATTTTTCTTTGTACTTAAGAACATATAGACTGAGCAGATTATGTTTAGGAATATGTATGTATACGCATACTCACAAATGCTTGTAATAACAATTAATGTACAGAGACCAAGGCTGAATATAAAAGAAAGCCGAAAGAGGTATATGGGAGGTTTGCAGGGAGGAAAGGGAAGAGAGAAATGATGCAATTACATTAGAATCTCAAAAGGAAAATTAAAAAATATTATGTTTCATCTAGATGCTTCCCAAATTTCTCTGCAGCATAAATTCCTATGACACATGCTGCTTGAAAATCTGAAAATTTAGTGTTCATTTAACAAAAAATTCTGTTATAACTTATACATGTGATTTTGGAAAATGAATGTCCTTATAAACTAGAAGAAGATGGCTACACAGTCTATTGCAAACAATAGATAGAAAAACACTCTGTGGAGTGTTCAGGACCTTGCACCCCTGTTGTGTTGATCTGAGGCAGTTTCCCCGTCAGTCTGTGTCTCTGCAGGGATCCACCAGTATGGAGGAATTTGCTCCTGGTGGGTCTTCTCCTCCCCTGCAGTTAGGTGCAATGGAAAGATAGAAATCTTTTGTGCAAGACCAATGTGAATTTAGAGGCACACAACAATTTGGGTTTTATCTGTTTATAGGAAAAAACAAGATACATTTGTACCTCAGAGAATGATTGTTTTTGAAGTGCTGTCTCCCTGGTTCTAGAATTATGATGCTCATTCTGCTTGGATTTAATATGTTGTAAGAGCAATGGAGTTAATGTTTCCAACTTCACACATTTGATAAATGACTGAAGGAAAATATTGTTTTTTGTATCTGAGTAGCTTGCTTAAGTTTCTTGTTGTTTTATTTGTTGGTTTGTTTGATTAATAGGGTTCTTCATTCTTCTCCCCCTCCCCCACCCCAATTGTGATCTCACCATGTGGCTCAGGTTGGCCTTGTATTGTTCTTCTCTTGTCTCTGTCTCTCTAGAGCGGAGGTTATAAACAACCATCATCCTAGACAGCTTTTCTTCTTTTCCTTTCTCTTCTTTCTTTCTTTTTTCTTCATTGCTAATAATTAAAGGAGGGAAATAGTGTAAACGTGATGAAATCGTGACTGTTTTTCCTTTGCTACTTATCAAATTCACTGCATGACTAAATTTACCAGAAAAGAAAATTAATCTGTTTTCTTATCCATAAACCTCTTCATATAAAATAATTGTAAATAAAGTTTTGCTTTATGAAGCAATATATGGGCATATATACACCTTCTTGACATCCAAATTATTTGATGTCTAATGAATCAATGTAACTCTAGCACATTCTTACATGATTACACAAAGGATATTGATTTAAGAAACCATCCATGAACAAACACAGAACATCTGAGAACTAAGTGAGACCCAGAAGCAGGTGAAGGAAGCCATCCTCACTGCCTGTTCCCAGGCAGCACTGTACTGTGGATAAAGCAATAAAAGCTTAAACCACCTCCCAAGTTCAAGTTGCTATTTGTTCTGAAACACTAAGGTTTGGTCTCTAACAACAGATATTATCAGCCAATTATTGAATGTTATGTTATGTTAAATACACAATGTTAAGTTGTGCGTTCCAAATGACCTTAAGCTAAGTCATTTTCATTTCCATTTCCTAAAAGATGAAAGTTAGGCTTTATGTAATTTAGTACAAAACAAAAATTGTTAAAATTAATTATAGAAGGAATAAACCTCAATACAATGAAATCCTTATATAGGAAATCAAAAGAAACATCTTCCTGAGTGTGGAAGATGCCCAAAGTGCTCACCCCCATGCCTTCTCTCTGGCTTTGTTTTACGCAGAGCGATCGACAAGCAGAAACATTTCAAAACAGTGTCCACATTAGAATACAAGTTGTATCATCACTGCATTCAGATGGCATACCTCGGAGAGAGCAACAAAATTTTAAGAAACAAGAAAGTCAGCAAAGTATGGGATACAAAATCCAATATGTCAAAATCTGCAGCAATGTTACATGATACTAGTTGATGTTCTGAATAGCAACTATACAAAATAAACTACCCATGAATACAATTAAGGAAAAATTTGGACGTTCTCTACAATGAAACTTATAAAACACTTAGGGAAGAAATTGAAGACAAAAAAGTAGACAAACAAACAAATAAATATTAAGTGAAAGGTCTTCCTGTGTTCATGAATTAGACTGAGACCGTCCATTATGAAAATGTCCAGACTATGTAAATCAGTATACAGACTAGGTGCTCATTAAAATATCATTTCTATTAAAAGACAAAAACACAATACTAAAATTTATTTGGAATCAAAAGACTTCTTCATATTTAAAGTCATCTTGAGGAAAAAGATAACAAAGAAACACTATATAACCTGATTCTAAACCATGTTATAAAGTTGTAATACCAAAAAAGCACACACTTAGGATTAAAAATAAATGTATCCACTGAAGGAACAGAACAGAGACCTTGACAGGAAACTCTCACAGCCACAGACTTTCAACAGAGGTGGATGATGCCCACTGTAGCAAGGACAGTCATTTCCGTAGATGATTAAAGGGGATGTGAACAGCTGGTGGATAAAACTGTATCATCATTTACAAACCAACTCCAATGGATTAAAGAGTTAAACAGTAAAACTTCTAGATCAAAGCACTGGTAGATGCTTCATGATGTTGTGGTTATTCAGGACATAAGTGATTCTGTGTAATAACCCCAAAGCATAGGAAACATGAACAAAAAGAAGAACAAATGTTTCTAAGCATTTCTCTTTATCTTTCATGTTGAGTGGTTTCCCTAGACTATGATCTGGCTGACTGTGGCATTCTTTGTTTACAGTGTTCTGCTTTGGAGTCACTGAGGGTCTTAGCTCATTTCGCCAATAGTTCTCATTTTATTTTCAAAGTATTTGAACATCATTCTTTTCAATATTTTCTGCCTCCTTGTCTTTTACTTTTCCTGCTGTAATTCTAATTGTGGTATTTGACACAATTATCACTTGAATAACTGTGACTCTATTCATTTATTACTTTTCATTCTTCTTGATTTTTTTTAGATGGATTATGTTTTTATGCATTTCAAGGGGGTATCTGAGGTACCAAGTTTCAGTATCAGTTTTGTGTGTGTGTGTGTGTGTGTGTGTGTGTGTGTGTGTGTGTGTGTGTGCCATTAGACTTTGTTCTATTTCTTCCCATTCTCCCACTGCCCTTTTCTCTTCCCCTGAATATTCTGCTTAGTTCTCTTCCTCCCTCCAAATATTTCTCTCTGCTTTCACAACACAAGTATTCTCTTTTGTCTCCTCTCCTCCCTTTCGGCATTTTTTCAATATCTAAACATAGATTATTTATTCCCTAATTCATAGTATATTCAAACCCATCCATTAAGGTTGTTTTCATTTTAACTTTTTTTTTATTGATTGGTGTGTGTGTGTGTGTGTGTGTGTGTGTGTGTGTCGATCCTCAAGAGTGCCATAGCATGCCTGTGGAATTTGGAAAACAACTTGTTGGAGTCAGTTCTCACCTACCACTATGTGATTTTCAGAGACTGAACTCAGACCATCAGGCTTGCTGGCAAATGCATTTACTAACTGAGCCATCTCATCAAGTGTCAAATCCTTAACTGAAAAAATAATTTGGATATAGATTTACTCTTTTAGGAATGCTAATAAATTGTGATCAGGGTCTTATAACTGGGTGTGCACTGTGAAACACACTGTCAGAAGAGCTGGTAAACCTCTTGTCTACACTAATACATTGTATTGTTATCTAATGCTCTCACACTTAGCTAAAATAGTTCTTAGTAATAGTGTCTAACAGACATTGTTGATTCCTAAAAAATGATATAATAGAGAAAAATATGTGAAGATCTTTGGAAGTAAGGCACAGAAACCTTTTACTTACTAAAGCATGAGAGAATGATTCTAACTATAAAGAGGTCTCCATTATTTCAGCTTTCCATGGTGAGGAGGGAGGCTGAAAAGATTCCTGGATTATAAATATGAACTGTAGTTAACTGAAGTAGATGTGTGTTTAAATGAAAGAGTATCTGTCAAGTGAAAACTTGGAATGGAAACCCATTGTTAATGAATGAAGTTCAGCTCTCTAGTTTCATGTTTTCCCTTCTATTCTGCCTTTAAAACAACTGATAAAGAAGAGTATGTTTTAGTCCCTTTTTTACAAGTCTCAGGTTGTTGAATATGACTTAATTTTTGCATTCAAAACACCTCTGAATTTCCACTATTTTGAGCTAAGGAAAACATATTTCTCTATAACTTTTGTGCAATTTGATCTCAGTCTGATTTCTTTGTAAATTCTTGATTTGTACCCTATTACACACACACACACACACACACACACACACACACACACACACAAATGTGTTTAGATTCCAAATTTACAGAAATCTTTTTCTCACAAATAATTGATTTTGGCTTTAGCTTTGTAGTTAAAGATTGATGTCAGCAAGGGAATTAAACTGGATATAACTGATTAAGAGCAAATGTTTCTGGAGGTCTGAGGCTATATTGATATGGCTGTTCAAACACATTTTCTGTGGAAAACATTTGCACTGTGACCACATGTGTTGATGTTATAAAATTGGTTTTGTGTAGAGTCCTTGTGTATTTACTTCTGCTTCTCATACCCAGATAAATTTTCCCTCCTCAAGAAAGTCCTGTTGAAATAAAACTTATGCTTTGAAAGGTGTCAGAAATCATACTCCTGTCTATCACAAAAGGGTGACTAGGAAGTATGCAATACACCGGTTTTGTTTTAAGTTGCTCAGTCTTTCCATGTGTTCGCTTCCACACATACCCACTACCATCTCCCCTTCTGCCTCTCTTCTCTCTTCACATAACCTTCTTTTAGGCAATTGTAATTGTAAAATGTTTTCTTTAAGTGGACATATTCTCTGAGAAAGTTTTGTTTGTTTGTGCAATGCTCAACACGGCTTTATTTAGAAGGCAACACACCAAAATCAATTGAATAATGAAGGCTCATAAATGTTAAATAATTTATCTAAATTCAGAAACAATTCATATTACATATTATTCTGTGGATAGTTGATAGTGAATAAAAAACGAAGGGTAAGGTACTACTTCAGATCTCTGTTTAATGGAAAGAAAATGAATATTTTTATCATAAGGGATCTGAAAATTACAGAAAACAGAGTGAGAGAGAGAAAGAGAGAGAAAAATGCTGTAACTTTGTGAATTATTTCAATTCATATTCTCTTAGAGCAATACTATGCTTCCTGTATGGATGTACTCAAATGTGCATGGTTTTTGTTGGCTGGTTTGGGGATTAACATTTTTCAAAGCGACACATTTTTTAACAACAATTTATGACAAACAACAAAAGCAAGTGCTATGGAAGCAAATCTTCAGTTGTTTTTTGTTATCCTTCTAATGTTCTGTTACAATAAGAACCATCTTCCAGTAACAAAGAAAATCAATTTCAACTTTTCTCTCCGGAAAAAGGAAAAAAGCAAAATATGAAAAATTCTTTTCTTTGTCAAAGGAAAGATCTCCCTCAGTTGCATTCCCTCCTCTACCATTGTGACGAAAAGCTGCTTGGCTTCTTTTATTAGTGCCATTAATAACCATGCCCAGTCAGACAAACTTTATGCCATAGGCCAGTCTCCAGAGTGACTGAATACTACATTTTTAGAAGGCTGTGATTGTGGCTTCAATTACTTAGAAGATTGCATGCTCACATAACCATATTGCACTTGCAGAAAGCCCCTACAACCTTTTCCTGCTGACAGGTAATGCCAACAGACTTGATACCATACGCTTTGAGAATCACATTGCCGTGGAACACCCCTAACATCTGCCTTCCTAATTTATTTTTCTTAATTTCCAAACTTGACTGTGGGTTTTTTCAGTGCTATTTTTCAATCTCAAAACATAGAGCAAATATCTTGATTCCTTCGGTAAATTTGGAATCATGCTTCCCTCCCTATATTCATAATCTCAGATTTTTCTTTAAAAGTGAGATGCCTGTTTAATGCGCTTGTAATATATTTACTGTGTATTTCAGAAAAGATGTATTCCTAAACTTTATCATAATGTTGAATTTATTCATCAATGTTTCAATAAGGCTAATCAAAAAGAAGTAGAAATTTGAAATATGTAGAAAAAAGATTAGGTTCTACTGTTAAGTACCATCCAAACTCAGGAATAAAAATACTAAAGAAACTAGGAACCAGTTTAAATCTTTTCTGATTAATTACTTAATGTGTGATGAAACCATATTCAAAATTTAAGGAACATACATAATACGTACTTTTCTATATCTACCACTCCATTAATATTTTCGCCACAAGTTAAACATATTTCTAATTGTATTCACTATATCTCCAATAGGAGCTGATTTTGGTTGTCATTGGTTGATAAATACACTATTAGCTGATAACTCATTTTAGTTTTGCCTTGCATTTTCATAGTGGCTAATGTACTTAACTATTGTATGCTTGCTTATGTTGTCCACTCTGTGTCTTCTTTGGAGATATACTCTGACTAAAGCAAATTAAGGAAAAGAGAGCTCATTAGAGTTCATAATGGTGAAGCAATCAAGGTGTTAGGAGTACTAGTCACATGCCCCCACAATCAGGAATTACAAAACAATGAGTATATGTTGCTGCTCAGCTCCCTCTCTCCGCTTACACAGTCTACAGTCTCAGCCAGGGCACTGAGTGCAGTGGGTGGGCCTTCTCACCTCAATCAACATAAATATAATCTTTCATAGGCAACCTAAAAGGCCCGTCTCCAGGGTTGTTAGAGATTCTGTCAATTTGATAATTAATGTTAACCATAATATCTCCTCAGGTTCTTTGCCTATCTTTTAAAATAAGATTGTTAAAGTTTATTGATTATTAACTTTATGTACAGATGACATATATGTTACTAAAGCTGACACACTGAAGAATCCCACTCTTACTATATTTCTGTTATTATATGATGCATGCCTAAATGACCATCCATAGACTCTGGGAGAGATTTCTAGCAGGGTGGGTGAGTGGGTAGGTGAGCTTGTTGCTAGACTAATCAGATAGCCTTTGCCCTGGGTTAGTAGGTTGATAAAATATATTCTGAATTCACAATGGTAAGCCAGGTAACTATCCTTTGGATTCAGTCATGCTTAGATAGTGATGACTGACCAGGAGCTGCCAGGAAGGGTCAAGCTTGCTAGCTGAGTACATAAGAACCTAGTCAAAGTTGGGTCTAATGTTAGTGCTGGCCTGATATTTCTGTATGCTTACAGTGTCAGAGTCTGTATGTTTGTGTTGAAGGCTGCTGATGTCAGTGTGTCACTAAGATAAGCTTAAATTTTATGCCTCAAGATGTGTCTATAAAAGAGGTTAATAGTGGTTGCCTGGTAATTAGGCAATTGTAGAGAGAATGCCTACAAAGTTCTACTATGCCTCAACTTATTTTTACCTTTCAAAAAAAGTTTTAATATATTCTACTAAATTTATTTTAATACATCAATTTAATTTACTTACAATGTATTTATGGATATTATAGATATACATACAGCTATAAATGTCTATAGACATACATAGATATAAAAAAATGGTTACTATCTCCTCCCATCCTCTTCATCCTCTTTAGTCTCCCTCCCATCACGGTCAACCCAGACCTTCCTCTCTGCCTGACTTCTTCCCAGAATCATGACTATTGGACTTGCTTTGCTGCCCATCTAGTTTATATTTATTTAAAAAGTTAAGATGTTTTATTTGAAATATAATTACATCATTTTCCCATCCCTTTCTTCCCTCCAATACCCCTCAGCTACCTTCCCTTAAAACCTTTCTCTAGCCTCCACTATCAAGCTAATAGAGTCTTCATTTTTCCATTGTTATTGTTCCATACATATCTATATATATGCATGAGTGTGCACAAATGAACACACACACACACACACACACACACACACACACACACACCCGCTGAGTCTGTTGTTTTTATGTATATGGTTTCAAGGCTGACCACTCTACAGTGGACAACAAAAGGGGGCCTCATCTCAGGGAGAGGTTAATTCTTTTACTCTCAGGATTATTAGTTGCCTGTGGTGTTTTGTCTATGAGTGGGAATCAAACATTTTCCCCATTCCACATTAGCACGGCCATTGGTATTGCCATTGTTGTGGTATTGTTTATTCAGCCATTTCTATGAAAGACTACTTCACTTCCTGTTATTCTGGTTCTTACAATCATTCTGCCTCCACTTTTGTGATGGTTTCTAAACCAGAGATGTAGGAGCTATGATACAAACATATACTTTGGGGCTGGCTTCTCCATGGTCTATTGATCTCTGCATTGTGTTGAACTGTGGATTTCTGAGATAGTTTTCATTTGCTGTAAAAAGAGCCACTTTAATAAAGGGTGGTAGCTACACTTTTGTATAGGTACAGGTATAAAATTTAGAAAATAGAAATGAATTATGGTGTTCACGGTTCATGACATCACTAGATCTAGGAAGCTGACTAGGTTTCCAGTACCAGGCATCATTTTCCTTCTATTGAATAGTCAGCTTTAAGTCCTATTAGACAGATGTTGGTAGCCACCAAAATGTGAGTGTCACTTGTTATATATTCATACATGTCTTGCCATGCTGGCAGTTGTGGCTCATAGGTGTTACAGCTGGATAGGGCTGCTTTCCTTAGCAGCTTGCATAGCATTTAGGAACTACAGAAACTAGACTGCAGGAAAGATTTTCTGGTCAAATCCAGGTCATATACATTGAGCATATTATAGGTACTGAAGGTAATGACTTCTCTTCCTGAATCTATCAGTGGCAGATAGTTCAGCATTGAAGGGTATGGTCACCACAACCCCCTTTCTTTCTATATTTGCCTATTGACAAGCCCAGTCTTATATAGTGACAATGTAGGCACACATAATGCTGTGACTTTGTGATTACAATGGTGTGTGTTGCCCAAAAGCCAAAAGAGGTGCCCATTTGCACCTCTTCTCACAGGCTTATAGCTCTATAATAATTTCTGCGTACTTTTTGGATATATATATATATATATATTCTAAGAAATTTGTAAAGCTAAGTCTACATTTACCATATTTCACTGTAAAGTCTTCTCTTATTAAGGTTGAAGGTGTCAGTTGTCTATGGGTAATATGCAAACACACACACATATATTTACACAGATATAAATGTATATACATACATATGTACATATGTATGTAAATATATAGATATACATATATTTATATATTAACTTGACATTGTGTTAATTTATCCAAACAGAAGAATTGTTTGTTCTTAAGGCCTATGACTTTACTCCATGGGATTTTGAGTTGCTTTAACAGTCTCATGTCTGGATTTCTGCCTGCAGTTAGGTCTCGAATTCCAACTGTGGACATTTGATAATCCCTATATCAATTATGCCATTATTGCACAAGTGGGCACATCTTGTCTGGATGGTTAATATCATAGTTCACAGGGATCACAGGTGGATAAGGCCTCTGGTGCCTTATTCCTCCCTCAGCAGCCTTCATAGCCCAATCAGCCTTCTAGTGCATTTCTCCACTGTGAAATTAGTTCATAAGGAGGAAACTTCAGCTCCCTTCCATCTTGATTTATCTATTTTATGTAAACATGTGTGATATCTTTAGTAATAGGGTCAATCACCTAGTTCTAGTGGACAACAAAGAATCTGTATTGTTTTGGGGGACTTCTGGTATCTCCCTGACCAACAACTCCTAATGACAATGTGGTGCAAATACATAATGGAATCTTATTCAGATGTAAAGGAAAATGTAGTTATAACATTTTCAGATTAATGAGTCACAAGGGAAAACAAGTATACTGAAGTAGGCATCCAATTCATAGAAAAATCAGCACTATGGTCGCTCTCATATTTAACCTAGACTTCTTGTAGATGTCGGTCCATGTAAGGGTGATATCTTAAAAGAAGGACAATGTTAAAGTAGAGAGGAAGCATAGTATGGGAAGAAAGGTTAAAACTGGGAGGGCTGGGTAGATGAGGGATATGAGACAGCAAGAAGTTTAACCAAACTGAAAAAGGCATGAAAAAGCCATATAGAAAGTTGTTATATGTAGTCAAATGTAAGCAATATAAATATGAACTCAAGGCACCAAATTAATGAACAATCTACCTGAACAGAATAAATGTATGACCTCATTCAGTAATTTCTTCTAGTTTTTTCAGAATTTATGTTTGCCCTTACTGATACATGTTTATCATGTATATTTCCATAAGATTGTCTTACTTACTGTCTTAATGTAGCACTCAATATGTAGTTTTTTCTGATAATTAAAATTGCATATTTTAATTTCAAATTGCATTGAGCCAACACAATCCCTTTATGAAATGAATAAAATAGTGTGTTTTATATTTTTGCTTTGCATAATTGTTGAAGTGTAAGCTAACAAATCAGAAAAGGGACACAATTCAAGACACATTCTGTTATATCAAACATTCTGTTATATCATTGCAAACAATGGTTTTTGCTTCTTTTTTCTCTGAACAATTAAATATTCCTTGTAGATTTAAGGAGGAGGAGGTAGAGAAATCTTGACCTAGCTCATTACTCTGCACATTTAATAAGAAGTCTGAATTCTTCTCCAGCAACATACCTCAGCTCCAGTTCGGAGGACTTTCTCAGACCCAAGACATCTGCCAATTGGTATCACTCATTTGCAAAAAAAAGTTACAGGAGCAGACTGTGAGGAAATATTCCAGTTCTCTGACTGCTCAGAGCTCTGTTTTGGCTTTGCTGCCTTTATCCACAGATGGATCAACTGTGCTTTGCCAGAAAGGATCATGGTTTGTCTGAAAAGAAAGTTTCTCAGATTATTCTGGTATAGACTGTAATTTTTATCTTAACAGTTTACTTAGTCATATAACATATAATCATATGATATATACTCAACTGTAATTTGTTTTATATGCAGTTACTAGAAATTTCCATAAATATCTTATAATATTATAATTTCTGATTTTTATATATTCTAATTTTTCAAAACTATCACATTTTCTGGGTATTATTTTTTTCAAGTTTTAAATTTCATTAATTTTGCAGTAAAATTAAATCTGAATAATGAAATTTAAATTATATTAATTTTACAAGATTCTTCACACTATTTCATAACTCTTTTTACTTCCAACTATTTTTCTCCCTCTATAAAATTTGCATATTTACTTTTACTTTTAGGTATTTTTTATTTTTATTTTTTATCAATTTAATTAAGGGTTATTTTATTAATTCCTTCTCCCATGGCTCTTTAATTGCTCCATAATTTATTATCTTTTATACTTTTGTGATTATGTTTTGCCCATTCTTATCTCCTAATCTCCTTAATTTCTGGTAACCACCATTATTCTTCCAACTTCTGCAAAATTAACATTTTTTGTGCACATTGTGAATAAGACCATTCATTGTTTGTCTTTCTGTGCCTGAATTATTTCCCTCAACATAATGATAACAATGATTCACTTAATGTTGTCACAAATGATAGATATTTCTAAGACTGTATCTTGCTATGTTTTCTCTAATCGTTCAACCATTGACAGACAATCAATTCTATAACCTGGCAGTTGTGAGGAGAGCTGCAATAAGCATGAGAAGCAGGAATAATGTTTAGCTGACATTGTTTCCAACTGTATGGATTTTAGTAGGTTTCTATTCAAGAAAAAAATTTAATTCACCTAATTTAGCTATATGAGCTAAGCTAGAACTTTACCAAGTGCATGAATTATTGAATTTCAATGAAATTAGCTTTTTTTCTTCTATGAATTCTTGTTTACACACATGCACATATATATCACATATACACACAAATGCAAATGCATACACATATATGCCACACATATTTACATGTACATGTATGTGCGTGTGTTTGTCTGTATTGTAGAGCAGAGAACAACCACAAATGTCATACCACAATAGTCATTCGAAACACCTCACTGTCCTGAAAATAGTCAAGGAACTCCAAGGATTCACTTGGTATCCCTAACTAGCACCAAGATTACCAGCCTGCAGCCTGGGGATAAAACTCATATTCTTACTCTTGTGTGGCAAGCACTCTGCTTACTGTCATGTCTCCATGTTGTACTGTTTTTCTCTTTCCCTTTTCCATTTTAATTCTAATAAGCTTATTTTATATGACTTTCATGATTTTAAATTTCTTAGATATGTTTTCTATTACAGAATGTGATCGATCTATGTGAATGTAAGCTTGACAGGGAGGTTTTGGATGATTCTGTGATTCTTTGAGATGGATTTTCTCTAAATGTCAATTAGAACTTGCTGATTGATGGTGTTGTTTGCTTCCACTATATCCTCACTGATTTATCACCTGCTGGATTTGTCAGCTGTGGGTGGATGTCAAATTCTCAGCTGTAACAGCTCTGCCTATTCACCTGCAATTCTATCTGGTCTGTCTCGTTCATTTTGACTTTGTGTTATTAGGTATGCAGAAATTAAGGATTCTAATACGTTCTGTGAAATTGATGCCTTCCTATGAGTTGTGCCTCTTTACCATTGACACTTTTACTCTCTTAGACTCTATTTTATCTGAAAAATAAAACATTCCAAGTTTCTGTTCATTAGACTTACTATGCTAGATTTTTATCAAAATCGTATATTCAATTTGTGTCACTATATTAAAAAATCTGTCTCTTGTACACTTGAAGATACTTTACTTTAAGAATGTGTGCAGTGTGTATGTGTGTGCATGTGTGCTTGTGTTCACATGTGTACATGTGTGTGCAGGTGCCCTTAGAAGCCAGAAGAGTGTGTTGGATCAACTGAAGTGGTGAACCACCAGAGTTTAATGCTGTGAACCAAACTTAGAACTTCCACAAGAGCATGTACTCTTGCCCACTGAACCATCTCTTCATCTTTAAATTATAATTTCTATTGTTACAGATTGTTTTATCTTTACTTACTTGTATGCATTTGCATGTATTTGAGAAGCCATAGATAGCATCAGATCGGCTGCACCTGGGGAAAAGATTATTGTGAGCCACGCAATGTGGCTTCAGAGACTTGAACTCTGGTCCTCTGCCAGAGAAACAAGTGCTCACACTCACTGAACCAACTCTTCTTCCCAGACCGTTCCTTAATGAGTATTTCTAAATAATTTGCTCTTAACATGCTTATCAATGTTACTAGTTTATAATATATACATATGTTTTAAAAAAGAATTTCTATTCATTATACTTACTGTTTCTTTTCATCTGTATTATTATTATTTTTACTTTTTCTTATTTTAGTTGTGGATTTTGTCTGCGATCTCCTGTTATAAAGAGCCCCATTATAATGGTGGCCTGTTTTGGAGAAGAGGCAGCATGTTTTCCTATAATTAGGTCTCAGTATCAACCCTGAATTGAATATTACTTCTACTCCCCAAACTAGAAGGATATTAGTTGTGCATTTCTCCTCAAAAGAAAATGTTGGACTTTAGTAAACACTCATGTCTCTTCTCTGCATCTCTTGAGAGAAGCCTTTGTTAAGGATTGGTGGGTTTTCACAAGCAGAGTCTTCACATATCATGCTCTGTCAGTTACAATACCTTGGTATACTAAAGGCATATTGAGTGGAAATGATTCAGGATGTAATTGGACATCATTCGTATTGTTCCATTGCTCTCCTTGGAGGAAGGAATTCTTATTTGATATTCAGATGAGATTAGTAGAAGTGCAGAAAGTGTGAGATGTCAGGTGCAGATTTCAAGACTTTCTAAACAGTCAAGCTAGCTCAGTTCCTGTCTCTGCCCGAAAGTTAGTTCTTATTTATCTCTTGCGTGTACTTTTATCAGTTGCTTCCTTTTTAGGCAAGCAAATTTGGTTTGAGATTCTACTTGCTTTTCTCTCAAGTTTAGGGACTGGCTATTTGTATTATAAACTGAATTCCCTAATGAATACTAGAAAAATATTTTATTTTCCTTTTATACAGCTTCTATTTTCTTTTAAGGAGGTCATGCATGATGAATTCAAAGCACGGTATATTTTGTAATTAGAGGCAGAAGTATTATTTGATTTTGTTATTTCATATTATTTAATCAATATTTTAAGATTTTATTTTCTTCTTTCTGTTTTTTTCCTTTTACTGAAAATGGATTCTTTTCTCACATAATATATCTTCATTAAGTGTTCCCCTCCCTCTAATTCTCCCAGTTCCTCTCTACATCCCTCCCACCTGAATCCACTCCTTTTCTATCTCTCATTAGAAAAGGACAAGCTTCTAAGAAGTAGTATAAACAAAATCTACTGTGCCAAAGTTGGACAAGGCAAACCAACAGCAGGAAAAGACCCAAGGCAAACCAACAGCAGGAAAAGACCCCAGGAGAAAGTACAAGAATTAGAGACCCATTTCAGAAATCCCACATAAACATTAAACTGGAAGCCATAATTATAAACTGAGGACCATGGGTACACACCCATGCAGGCCCTGTGCATGCTGCTACATTCTCTGTGAGTTCATATATGCATTGCATATGTTGTTTAAGAAGGTCGTGTTTTCTTGATGTCCTTTATTCCTTATGGCTGTTACAATCTTTCTGCCTCCTATTTTTCAGGGTTCCTTAAGCAGTGAGTGAACGGATTTCATGGAGACATTACATTTAGATCTGGGTATTCCAAAGTCCTTCACTTATTGTGTAATGTCTGTCTGTGGGTCTCTCTTCCCATCTGCTGCAGGAAGACGTTTCTCTGATGATGGCCAAACAAGGCACTTATCTATGAGTATACCAAAATATAAGTATGATTCATATAATCACTATGTTTTGTTTTTATTTTTCTATTTTGTTTGTTTGTATGTTAATAGTACTTTCTTTTACCCTAGGTGGTCCTGGGTTACCTAGTCTCTGGTTCTTGGTTACCCAAGGAGTGTCAGGTATGGATTCCATCTTGTGGAAAGGGCATTAAGTAACATCAATTATTGGTTAGTTACTCCCATAAGCTTTGTGCCACCATCACCCTAGCATATTTTGCAAGCAGGACACCATTGAAAGCAAAGGGTTTGTTCTCATTGTGGCTAGCTTGGTGTTTACCCTTTTCTTTTGGTAGTGTGCAGACTTCTTTCCTCTACCAAAGCTGGTAGAACATAAGGGTGATAGAAGCAGCTCAACTTCTCCATGTTCACTGAGTTAGGTAGGTATTATCTTCAGCATGGGGTCTTGCTGTTATTTATTTATTTTGGAGACTATCCTATTACCTTAACAATAACCTGGATTGTTTATGGATTCGCATGGGACCCCTTAGGTCAAAAACTCATTGAGTTGTACCTCAATCCTCGTACTAGAAGCTTCCTTTGATAACAGGAGATAGCAAGTTGGGACCTTGCTTCCCTCATTTTGGGGGATTTCATGTAGATCGTCTTCATATTTGTATATATTTTAGAAAATTTCTACTGTATTAGGTTTCCATACTAACCCTTAAATGCCCCTTAATTTCAGTTGTCTTTCTCTGTAATTTCCTCCCTCAACCCCGTTCCCCATCCCCACTTGATCCTCCCATTCAACAGCTATCCTTCCCATCAAAAATTACTATTCTATTCCTCTTTCTTAATGAGATCTATCTGTTCCCTCTAGTACCTTACTCTATACCTAATCTCTCTGGTTCTATAGATTATAACTTTGTTATTATCAATTTAACAGCTAATATCCACATATAAGTGAATACATGGCATATTTGTCTTTTTTGAGTCTGAAATACCTCACACAAAAGTGTTATGTTCCATCCATTTGCTAACAAATTTCAATGTGTAAATGTGCCACATTTTCTTTATCCATTCTTCTGTTGAGGCACATCTAGGTTGTTTCCAGTTTCTGGCTATTATGAATAAAGTAGCAATGAACATGGTTGAGAAAGTATCTTTTTGGTAGGAGGAAAATATTTAGTGCTTTTTATTTTCTTTAAGAAACATGTAGCATCAAATCACAAATTTTAATATGATAGATTATATTCTGCATTTGTTTCTGTATTTTTTGCTTAGATTCTTGTTTTTATGCTTTATGAATAGATATCACAGTTTGTTTCATAATTAGTTATTAATTCAGATGTTTTTGCATTATAGTGTTATATGGTATGCTCAGTGACTGTACATACTATATTAGTGATATTTTATTTTTCTTTATGTATGTATAAAAATAATGTATTAGTTCTTTTAGAGTTTTATACAAAATTTAATCATATCACTCCATTCCCTACTCAATGAATTCTGTGCCCTCTTAAAAAATCATCAAGATCACACTGTGCTGCCCAAATATACATGGATAGCTGATCTTGTTTTGGACCATGCTTGACTTATCAGGGCTACCCTCTTAGAGAAAATTGTCTTTCCCTCTTTCAGTAGCTAACAGTTGCCAATACCTCAAGAACTAAGGGTAGGAGTTATTCCCAATTCCCATATCTATGCTAAGATTTGCACTGGCTTGAGTTTGTACATATCTTTTTGGTAAACGTTTTAAGAGTAATTATATAGTACATTCATGGGTACATACAAAGATTTCAAAATTTTTAAGTCATCATTAATACCACTTACCTGTGATCTCATTTGTCTACCCTACTACCCTAGAAATCCAATGGCCATGTTTCAGGTTCAAATTAATTAGTATATAAATAATCTATCTTGGTAGCATGTTGTGGATTATTCAATAATATTGCATTATGTGTTTAACATTATATATGTGGAAGCATTCACTGTGTTTTCTGAAACTCATTTCCACAGCAATATTATTTTTAATATTTCATCACATACATCAGGACTTCAATTTTATATAGTGCTAAATGCTAGACTATATATACCTGATACAAAAATATAATCTATAATTTTGCTACTTTGCAAATTTCTATTAAACATATGTTTTACTATACCTTATAGGTCTTCATATATTATTTCTGCCATCTTTCATTTCTAGATTACCCTTCATTTTTGCTTTTGCTTTTTGTTTGTATTATGGTTGTTAAAGAAGATCTTTAAGTGCTCAGATGTTTGTAATATATGTTACTATTTTTATTTTCATCACTTTTGTTGTTGTATATCTTGTTCAGAACAGAATCTAATTTGAAAATATAATTACTTCCATCATAGCTTAATATATGTTCAAATCTGTTACTATCCTGCGGTTATAACAGTTAGAACTATTCTCTAAATTATTCTCTACATACACACACACACACAACATATGCACACACACATGCATGCACACATACATCTTCCCATTGCCTTCCATTATCACAAAACAAATGAATAAATTCAAATACAATATATATTAATAATGATATATTTGCATAAAATTACTTCTTGAATTGTCTGAAATATGTTGTTTATCGATGCATTTCTATGATTGTAATAGGGTTATTATATTTCCTAGTAATGGTAAAAGTGAACTCTCATTTCTATTTTGTGTTCTTTTTGTAGTTTTTATTGATATCAGACACAAGAATAGAAATAAAATATATCTTCAGTCAAACATCATTCATCTTCTTTCTGCATCTTCATGCTTTCCCTCAACTTTTATATTACAAAGACAATTTTTGCTACTGATATTTTTTCTGATCTTCATTATTTTGAAACTTCTTTCACAATTCACCACTGATTTATTTGAATTTAGCAATTAAAATAAAAAAAAGCTTAAATCACTTTATGAATTTTTGATACTAAGAGCTACTTGAGAGAAAGACTAAATAAATACTATTCAACACTTACGTTAAATTTTGATCTCCCTTCATACTCATTATAGATAATCCTTCACTCATGAGCATTTCACATCATGTCAATCAATCATGGATCAAAAATATGTGAAATGAAATTGCATCAATATTAAACAAGTTGACATTTTTAGTATTATTATTCCCTAAACAATACAGTACATCTAGTAACATATCATTTTATTGTATTAGACATTATGAGCAATCTAAATATGCCAATGTGTTATATGCAAATACTGTAATAGTCTATAAAAGAGGTTTGATTATTCTTATCTGAGGTACCTATGAAAAGTTCAGACTTCAAAAGACTATTGCATTTTCTGTATTTCTTAAAATCTTTTGGTGGTTGTTATATTTTAGGTATCTGATGTGAACTGAAGAAAAATTAAACAACTTTCTTCACAATTTATATTAATTTGCTTAGTTACCTATCACACTGTGTACTTTGAATTGGGTTTTATAATTCCAAATGTACATTCAAATCATTTTAATACTAAAAAGAAACTTATGCATTTTGGTAGATAAATTTGAAAAGACATTGTGTCTCTAATAATGGGACCCAGTAATTTGAAAGGAGTCCTTTAGAATTCATTACATCAAAACAATAAGACTGAACATACCTCCCTCATATATTCTTTGAAAAAGGATACAATTATTCAACTAAATATTATATTTTATATTCTAGTATACTGCACTCTAACCTCCCTAACCTAGCCAGTCATTCTTTTCTGGTTTTATCAAGAGTTTGCCAACTACAATAAAACTTTTCTTAGTTTGTAGCAGGCTTCATATTCCTTGGCTACAGAGCACACTCTGGTGCCAAACTATTTTATTCTGTGCTGAAATCTTCAAAACCAAAAAACAACAATAATAATATAAATGATAATAGTAATAATACATTTTAATAAAAAGAACAAATGCTTTCATATGTAATTCATGAAAAAAGGTGGAGAGATCACTAATAAACTTAGGAAAAATATTATGTACCTTTAGCCATCAAGGAAATGGAAATTAAACCTTTACCTAAATATTAGCATACTCCATTGGCTACAAGGAAGTTTATAAATACATCAGATAAAATTTAATAAAGATATAGGGAAATTATAACATGGATCCTTTACTTATAGAATTATTAGTTGTTCATTAGTTTGAAAAAATGTGCTAAGCTTTGTATGAAGGAGAATCGAAAGTATGTAAGCCAATTACCCATAATTGTTAATTGAAGTTTTATGTATAGTTTATAAAACCTTCGAAAGTTCTATATTTCAGCGAATGAAAAATCAAAATTAACCTCATTCATACAGTTAATTATATCTAAGTTACCTTAATGGAATGAACTATGGTTGTACAACATAATAACATAATGGAATCTCATATATATTTATAAAAATGGATGAAACTGTGTGTGATAGACTGCACATATTATTATTACATTTATATGATGTTCTAAAGCAGACAAAATTCTCTTATGACAGCTAAAATTGAAAGGAGGTGAGAAGACTATCTTGACTGGATGATTATAATAAAGTTATGTATTTGAAGTTCATTGACTCTTATAATGACCTTCTTTAATTTGTATTCTTGGTCATTTCTATCATAAGTAATATGCGATTAAAATTAATGCATGAACGCAAAATGTTGTATAGATATGTTTTATTTAATGACAATCCATGTGTGAAAATGTGATCACCTAAGATTATAGTGACTAGTGACATCATGGCCACCTTAATTTGTGTAAATATATTCTATGATGATCATGCAACTATAAAAGCATCTAAAGTCATGATTCATTGAATATGAATCACCGATAAGTTGTATTTAACTATAAATGACAAATAAAATATGAAATCTGTAAATTTATTCAAATTCACAAATACTCCCAACACAATTTACATTTAAGAAGTTAGCTGCATCCAAGAGTCTGAAAAACTTCAATAAAGTAAATGGAAATATATGAAACAAGGAAACATTGAGTCAAACTTTTTTCTTGGGAGCAACAGAATGCAAAGCCAAATCTAATACTACAGTGAAAACATTACTTCATAAAGACAGAAGTTCCAATCTATTATAAAAAATGTCAGGACAGCAGAACCATTCTTTGTACTTTAAACAGATATCATAAGAAATGGACTTAGAGAAGCTCACAAAGTTCTCAGATATGGAACAATTTCTAGAGATCTGTAAGTTGAGTAAATATAGAAGACTATTGTGTAGCTATCTTTTTTGAATTGAAAGGTTCCCTCCTGGAGGGAGGAGGGAGATTAGTATTATTTGTGGAGTTAAGAGAACTGGAAGACTCAAGGAAGCCCATGGGTGATGATAGGCTATGGAAGATCAGAAAATGACAAGAGTTCCATAGCCTTTCCTCCAAGGCAATCTAAGCAATGACAAATTGAGATAAGGAGACTCTTCAGTAAAGCTGCCTCAATGTTGGACAGGGACCACAAATCTACAAGGGATGTAGATTTCCTGAGTTGTCACCTACACTAAAGTCCTACTTTTAGAGCTACCTTCAAGTCATCCACATTTCTGCAAGTAACCCCAAGAAACTCATTGGATACTTTGGTTTGTCACTGGTGACCTGATAAGTTGCCATTTTTCTATATATCCCTAGAGGGAAAAATTACCAAAAAAAGTCACAGGGGCTGAAAGGAATGAAAGCTGAATTTAGGATGAGCAATTTCATAGTCCACATGGCAGGTGTCTCTTCAAGGTGATCTACTTGAATATGTAATGTAAAGCTATTTTTATTTGCTGAGGTTCAAGGAAGAATGAGATACAATCTTTAAGATGTAAGCCTGGACCTAAAAGGCTTCAGCCTCCAAGACCAAACTTAACTTACTCTTAACTTAACTCTGACTAGCTGCCTTCAACTGCCTCTTCTGTTTCTTTAATCTCCTTCTGATTCTCTTGCTTCTCACTCTGAACTCTACCTTCTCTCTGCTTACTGTCTGCTTCTCCTCTGTGCCTCTACTCTAGGCTTCTCTTCCCTGCTTCTTGTCTGCCTCCACCTCTGCTTCTACCTTGCTTCCTGTCTGCTTCCACCTCTGCTTCTACATTGCTTCCTGTCTGCTTCCACCTCTGCTTCTACCTTGCTTCCTGTCTGATTCCATCTCTGCTTCTACCTTGCTTCCTCTTCTGCTTCCTCTGAGCTCTGCTCTTGACTGTTTCCTTTAATATCCAGAGAATTTGAATTAAAGGTGTGTGCTACCACTTCCTTCTGATTGGGCTTAAGGTGTGTGCTAAGTTGATTTCATATACAAAGTCTTATTTTGCATTAATGAAGAGAATCTTATAATTCACTACAAAAAAAGCAGGCCAGTCAACTTTGCTGCCACTATTGAGAGACATGGGTTATTCCTCATATCTCCATATTAGTCGCTGGGGAGGAACCACAGAATTCCTTTCTTTTAGCACTAGCACAAACAGAGGACAGGATTAGCCTGCCTAACATTCTTTCTACCCTAGAGCAGTCATGCTGTAAGATCAAAGGTCAAGTGTTCCTCTACAGTGTAGCATCATTGAAGGCAATAAGATATGGCTACCTTTCCCCATAGGCTATCAGATGGTGTACTTCTTTTCTTTATTGGCAGTTCCACTTTTACTATTATGGGAGGTAAGACCTTCAACAAAGGCAGAACAAAGACTGAGATTTGAGCATCCTTGGGCAGCTCCATAGGATACAGTACCTCCTTTCTGTAGTGGCAGTTGCCTCTTTTCTGTAATGAGAGATAAGACTTCAACCAAAGGAGGACCATTTGAGGTTTGAGCATCCTTTGTGGCAATCTCAGGGTGACTGTCTTTCTCTATGGTGTATCGTTACATAAGTCCTTGAAGAATGGGATCTGCCATTTGAGGTTGCTCCTAAATGGTTGATTGACTAGCGGGTATATTACAATCTCTGGGAATACTACATATGGAATGGAATCACAGGCATGTTGCAGCAACATTACATGGACTTTGCTGTGGCTGATTTGGCAAACAACTGAACAACAGAGGTCTTCTCAAAAAGGTGCTGCGGAAGAAGGGATTACAATGTGCAAGTCTTTTGGCAGCTGTCTGTGTCATTAGTTTCTGACTTGCCAGGAAAAAAAATAGAGTAAAGGTAAGAAGAGATGGAAGTATTGGATTTTTTTTTTTACAACTTACTAGATACAAGAAAAAGATGACAAACTGGATTCTTGTTACAGAGTCACCCAGAAAATAACATAAATGAAAATAAGTGAGTTAAGGAGCTGTATATGTAGTTCAGTTGGTCCAGTACTTACTTAGCATACACAAGCCCTGAACTCAGTCCTCTAATCACATAAACCAGGTATGGTGGTGCATTCCTTAGTCTCATTCCATGAGTTAGAGTAGAAAGGATCTTAAATTCAAGGCAGTCCTCATGTACATAGCAAATTCAAGTCCAGTTTAGATACATGAATGTCTGTCTCAAAACGATAAACTGATGCTTTGTATTCAAAACTGGGAATACATTAAATGTCAGGGAGTTAGAAGGGAGAGAATAACAGAGAAATTAACAAACGATGGAAGATACCCAAAGATACTCCTTTTATACAGAGGATGAGAAAATATTGGGTCATTACTAGTATTATAGCTCTAAATTATTATCACAATCATATATTCTTTCTTAATGAAGGTAATTTTTTCTCATATATATTTTGATCACAGTTTCCCCTCCCTCTACTCCTCTCAGTTACCTCCCATTTCTCCCCTCTGAATTCACTTCGTTTCTGTCTCTCTTTAGAAATGGATAGGCTTCTAAGAGATAACAACCAAGCATCTTATATTCTTATGAAATGGCTGAAGCATGACATTCAATAGGTGACAAAGCAGTGTCATCACTATTATCAAGATAAATATTGTAAAAGACCAACAACATGCACTGATGCACCAGGAATTATTAACAGACACTGACATGTGTATGTGATCTTTTATTAAATGAGAAACATAATCATCAGACAGGTAAAATAAGGAACAATGCATCTGTTAGATTTTATTACTTTGACTGCCCAGCAGGTGTCTACAGTGTAAATTACATACACTATTGAAATTATTAGGCTTCTGCCTTTATTCTTGGTCACTTAGGCTTTCAAGCATTTCTTTCCTTTGTGTTCCTTAAGATATGTCTGAAGTGAACTACTTGTAACTCACCATACTTTATTTTTTATTGACAACTTTAATATGCATTGATCTTGGTCATATCTCCTATCTGCTTTCTAAAATTGGTAAGTTCAAAACTGTTGCTTTCACTTGCTCTAGTCCCTTTTCTAGGGTGTGGTCTAAACCTGAGATCTTAAAATAAGTTCTCTGAGCCTCAACTCTGAGGTTTGAACTGAGCAATGGACAAAGATGAAATATATTCATGGTTACATTTTGTCATTACCTGCTTCACCTTCTTAATATTTTAAGTCAATCAAGAAAATATGATTCCAATTTACAATATATCAATCTATTTGTCTTACTTAAAGAAGGGAAGATAGGGGAAAGTAGAAAAGAAAAACTCTGTATATTCAAATAAAAAATAGTATGGGGATAAATTTTAGAAGGTCATATATTTTGTGGTAAATCCAGATTAAATCAAATCAATTTATGTCACCAATCTAATTTCTCTATTTTAGCTTCATCTAGATTTCTTTTCAATTAGAGTTCATATAATTTATTATAAGAAAATATTTAATTCACATTAAATTTAATAATAAATTAAAATAATTTATTTTTTAAAAAAGGAATTAGCTCAGCCAAGACCTCAGGCCTAGCATCCATAAATAGTTAAATGTAAGAAATCATACTCATGATAGGAAAACTCTCTTTAGAGCAATGCTCCCTGATCATTTAAAATGCCCCAGATTTGTTTCCTTTGTATTAAGTGAAACTTCTTTCCTTTTATTATATCTGCATTTTATCTGTGTTGTTATCTCTACTCAGAGGAGAAATAGAAACTAATATCTGGCAGAAGGTAAAATATAAATATGTTTATTTTCTAGGTACATAGATTATTAGAACCAATGACCTCTATGCAGAATTCAAATCACTTGTTTCTATATTGGTTTTAAATTGTCGTTTCCTGCTACTAAAGTTGTATATTGTCTACCATCAAGGTGAGATTATTAATCGACAGAAACAAAAAGTAAAGAGTGGGGCAAGGGAATGAGAAATACCCACAGCAATCTCACGATGAAAGGCTGTCTCTTCTGAACGTGTGGTTATGCTTATTTTTACTATAAACCAGACATACTTTTGTTCTCCCCAAAGAAAATGAAAGGTGAACTTTACTTTGATGAGATCGAAGTATCATAGACATTAGAAATGAAATCCTGTGAGAACGTTCTCAACAGCATGGAATTGTCGGCTCTGTTGATATAGTAACTTTAGGGCTCACTACATGCTTTTAAAATGCTTTCAGTCCTTGTTTTTAAAGACAGAACATGAGATGATGATTAAAGGGAGAAGCACCCTTAACAAACAAAACATTCTGTATATTTTGAGAATACAAAGATGATGGTTATAACCCCTAGAAGGCTGGAAAATTGCACTTTATTTCGATGACTATATTTGTCTTTTGGATTATTCATGTGCATTATCACTTGTGTTATTTTTAAACACATAAGAGGTAGTTGAGAGAAAAACCAAGGACAATGCATAGAAAAGAAACAGTAATAATACATAGAATCCATTCCACATAATGTTCTTTACCTTGACTTGCTCTGAAACCCATATATTATAATCTCTTGCTTTCACGGTGGTACCTTAAGGAGTTCTGTGCTGTTGCTCTGGTTATTTTGAAAGTTTCTTCCACTTTTCTCAAGTACTCAAAATTCATGAGAATTAAAACTTGTGAAAATAAATAAAATTTTAAATTGTATTTAAAAAAGAATGAGCTATAATGTATTTCAGAAATACTGTCACCAAAATTTAGTTTTGATTCAAGCATGCCCATAATCTTATACAACTTAGTATAAATGTTTTATATTAAAGTGATATACAATTATACATTTATTAATACTTGGAAGTATTAGTAATTACATTCAGAATGTAATTAGGCATCTACAAATATATTATTTAAAAATCATATTATTCACTTGTATGGCTCTTACTCAAATTTTATTTCCCATACACACGAAATTCCATTTTACTGTGTTTACACATGTATTATTTCTGGTTTCAGAGGACCCAAGGAACACAATAGTGTTTAACTTGAGGGTGGTTCAATTGAAAGGCTGTGAAAAATGTTGTGATTGGACAGAAATCACTGTGGATATTACTCCACCAAAAAGCTGTTGTGAACAAGTATATATTAGTTATTCTGCAAGTTAATAGGATAGATATTACAGATTTGAAAGATTTTTTAAATGCTGGTAAAGAAACATTTACCTAACAAAAATGGAATTATTTCTTTGAAGGAATTCTTTCAGAGGGTCACAGAATCACAAGGTGTTAGCTTGGTGATAGGCATTCTGAGTGAATTCTTCTGAGTCTACATCTCCCATCATGACTCGCCTTAAGGTTGATAAACTGAGAACCCTAGAAGCAAGGAATGTTGATGTTATTTGTAAATTTGAGGCTCTGTGGATAGATTTGGGGGTGGGGTGGTCTTTATGGATGTGACATGCAGAAGGATTGTGGCTTTTAATATATTTCTTTGTGAAATCCACTTATGTTTTAACTAAGAAGACTGAACATTCTACAACTATAAATATAGAAATGAACGAACTGTGGCTACACATTAATTATGGCTCCATAACTATTTGAAGCACTCTATTACTGAAATAATATTCTCATTCCATTTAGGGAAACGATAGGGAAAAGTTCTATAGTTGTACAGTGTTGTGAAGGAGTTAAGAGTAAAGGTTCAATTCCAGTCAACCCAGAAAAATCTGCTTCCAAACACTGAATGAAAAGTCTCTGATCTCTGCAGTATCCTACTTAGTCCTTTTAGTTCTGTCTTAAATTTGATCATTGTTTGGGGGACATTGATGTTTGTTATCTTATGTCTTTGTGTGTATATATATTTACAAACACAATGATGTTTTTTACAGAATATACATATTATTAATATGCAGTCTTATATAATGATGCTTTGGCCAATGATATATATATATATATATATGTATCGATCATACATATATATATATATGTATATATTCATATATGTGTGTATGTGTATATATCATATATATTAGTGGTTATATAAGATTACATGATCTAATAATATTAGCTTATGAAATATATTATATTGATGGACCACTGCTCTCTAATTATGCATTGTTCAGAACATGGATGAGTGTCTCCTTAACTGATACATAGCTGTAAATTATTTATGTAGGCTTAATATTGTTCTTTTTGTTTATACTCATTCATTTTACTTATTTTTACACATTGGGCCTGCATAACACATACTTTGTCATATTTACCCCATTTGTCCTCTTTTCCCCCTTCCTACTCCTGATAGCCTTACTATTCCCAATTAAACTTCTTCTTCCTTTAAATTCTTTTGTTGGTATGTAAGATTTGTACAGGTAGGCATAGCTGTTGTGTGTTCATAACTGCAACAGCCACATGCTATTCAAAAGACACCATTTCATACAAACCATCTCCATCTTCCAGGTCTTTAAATCTTTCTATCTCCTCCTCCATGCTGTTCCCAGGACTTTGGAGAAGTCATATAGTTACTCTATTTAAGGATAAGCATTTAACAGTCACTTTCATTAGCACTTTGACAGTTTTGTATATCTCTACTAATTGTTGCACATTATAAAATGAAGAGTTATTATTTTATATATTCAAACATGTTAGTACTATCTTTCATTATAATTACTAACCATAGTTTTCCCTGTCTGAGAATATCCCTCAATTCATAGGACCAACAATATTTAATTTTTATATGTGTCGAAGGTACTTTGCTCATGGTAACTTTATTATTTTTACATCCCTGTGATGACCTGTACAGCATAAACCCTTGAAACCAATACCTTCTGATGGAAAGGCTGAGCATGTTGTATTGTACATAGAATTACAAGAGGTAGATGAAACAGCATATCTTTATGATAAATGCATACAAAAAATCATAAATACATTGTTATTGTGCCAATTTTACAGGAGACTCAATTGACACATTGAACTCAATTGTTAACTAGGCTTATCAAGATCATATTCTCAGCACATAACTCCAGAGAATTACAATTCAGTTCATTAGCTTCAGATGCCTGTCTTGGTTCCTTGTCTACTTGTAGAGAGAAAATGCCTGACAAAGAATGTTAAGGAAGAAAGAGTTGATTTTGACTTACTGGTCCAGAGGTACAGTTGATTATTGTAGGAAAGGCATGGCAGCAGGACTAGGAGGCAGTTGCTCACATTGCATCTACACTTAGGAAGCAGAGAGCAATGAATGTTTGTGCTCAGTTTTATATCCTTTTCATCTGGTCAGGTACACCAGCCCATAGAAGAATATTGCCCACATTGAGAGTATGTATCCCCATTTCAATTCACCTGAGCTAGCTAATCTCTCATACGCATGCCTAGAGATTTGTTTCCATGGAGACCATAAATCTCATCAAGTTGACAATCAAGTTAAAATCATAATATTGAATCAGCAATGATGAATATATTTACATGAAAATATAACCCTGTCTACCATAAATTGAGACAGACAAAGATTGCATCAGGGAGAATTTAAAGATTGTAAAGTAATCCATGTATATGCAAAAGAGATCTATAAAAAAAGTTTTGGTGGAAGGTTGAGCGGTACTAGAATATGACATGGTAATAGACTAATGACCACTCTTGTCTCTAACTCTTTTCAAATTGCTCCACTAATCATTATGTAGTGTTTTTTATTTATGTTTTAAAGCATATTACTTAATGATGCAGAGACTTTCAGATATTTGCTTTCTACACTGAAGAAAGAGCTATATTTAATGTTTTATTTGATACGATTTTTATATACTCTACTCAAATGCAACAGCTAATTTATGAGTCATACAATTCCTTAATAAAGGACATTTTAATCCTTCAGTGCTTCCAAAATGCCTTTGCACAAACATTTACTATAGTTTTAATAAAGCAGAACAATTATTTGCTTTTAAATTTTACCAACAGATTAACATTCTTTAGGATTTTTATTTTACTTACATTGACTAAGATTCAATGGTAAATAGCATTATCTCTTTCTTGACTTTAGAGTTACACAATCAATGTATAAATACTTTGCTTTCTTCTGATTCAAAATCTTATATCTCAACTCAATTTTAAGTGAACAGGAAAAATGGATGAGATGCAAAGTTCACAAAATCCACATCTGTAAAGTATATGCATCTATGCATCAGTGATTCTAAAGACCATACCAGAAAACTCTTAAGTCTGATACTTTCAATAAAATGACAAGATGCAAATTTAACCTACAAGTTCCAGTAGCCTTCCTATATTCAAATAATAAAGAGATCAAGAAAGAAATAAGAAAGCAATCCTATTCCTATTTACCTCCCCAAAATGCTTTACAATTGACTTTTCTCAAAAACTGAAAGATCTCTATAATGAAAATTTTAAATACTGAAGAAAGTAATTGAAGTATTAGAAGCTGGAAAGACCCTCATGCTCCTGGGTCACCAGAGTTAATATTATAGAAGTGATTATAACAGTAAGAACAATCAAGTATGGAGATGGCGGGAATGGGCTTTTTTCTGTGCAAACACACAGGGAAAATATGATACAAGAGCTATAGGTCGAAAGGTAGGCCTGGGAATGTGGATTTGGCACCATCAGTCTTAAAGGATTCATCAGGTAGAATGGATAATAAGAAGCTGAATATGAGCAAGGATATGAGTACAGGAAAACTCTCATTCACCTTGGTTGGGTGGCGATAATGGTTACAACCATTATGGAAATCAATGTGGAGAATTATCAAAAAGAAGATAAATATAGAATCTATCATATGCCTCAGCTACACCACTACTTGGCATATGTCAAGGGACTCAATAGCCTATTATACAGATCCTTTTTCAGCTGTGTTCATTGTGCTCTAGTCATAAGTACTAGTAGATGAAAACAACATAAATGTCTTTCAACTAATGAATGGCTGCTGAAATGTGGTACATATACACAATGCAATTGTCTAAAGCTATAAAAAATGAAATCTTGAACTTTGCCAGTAAATAGATGAAACTAGAAAATATTATACAGAGGAGGTAACCCAGACTCAGAAAAACAAATGCTATATGTTCTGTCGCTTTTGTACATCTTAGTTCCAAATCTGAAGATGTATCTACCACTACTGATTACTTACCCCCAAATACTCCAAGTCAACACATTACAATGATAGTTGCAAACCAATGTTTACTGCAGCACTAGTCACTATACCCAAATAATTTAACTAAGCAAGGTGTCTGTTAACAGAGGAATGGATAAAGAAAATCTGATATACATACACAGTGGAAACTTTGTCAAATTTTTTTTTGAAAAAAAAATGAAGTTATGTCATTTGCAAGAAAATGGATACAACTGGGAATATCATATTAGGCAAATTTAGCCAATTTCACAAAGACAAATATGCCATGATTTCTCTGATTTTATATAAATGCATAGAATCTGGATGCTCAAAATCCCTCATGTATTTGTACAAAAATGCCTTTATGAAAAAATCATCTAGAACAGTTAATAAAATATATATTAGACTAGAAGAGTACATGTGGCTAAATTTGTAAGACTTATTTTGTATGTGTCTGTGTAAATTTACTAAAATATTATCAGTCAGTACAAAAGTAATAACAACAAATGGTCTAATAAAATACAGAAAAATTTTAATTCTCTTTCCCAAGAATTGTCAATCAAGAAAGTGCCTAATTTTCCTCAATAAAGTGTCTACTTGCCAAGTTCTTGCCTAGTACATAGTAAGACTAATGAACTATTGAATGAATCATGCCTGTTTATAATCCATATGCATAGCTAATCCCTTTTTAATTGTTTTGAACAGTCATCATCATAAACAATAGCAGCAACAATATAGTCAAACCATCTGTCCAAAGGATGTGGTTCATCATGAAAGACCTGTGTGATGATCAGGAAACTGGTAACATTGCAACAGCAGAAAACTTAACAGATTTCCCTTCCAACCTTTTTGATTTCTGTCTTATTTCTAGATCTCCCACTTTCTTTCAAGTGCAATGAGATATTCATATTCATGAATGTCCAGGCACCAGCAGCCTCCCATAGACGAAAAATAAAAATATTTATTAAAAATTTACACAAGTGCTGTATATAAAACCTAAATTCATCTCACCTATATTTTTGTTTCCTAATAGCAGCACCTGATTGGGGGACTCTTTGTTCTTTACCAAATAAAGCAACAGTGATGATCTATACCCATTTTTCCTTTCATAGTTCAATTAAGACAGTTAATATAATAGGTATCTGAGCACTTTTTCAGGCTATGTGAGCATAGGGCACTGGTAGGCCTTAGATCTCTGACCTGTTAAAAATAAGTATTCAGAGTAAGGACATTCCCTGTCTCTGTAAGAAACACAGACTGGAGGTAATAGTCAGTCAATGCCACTTAGACATGAAGAAGCAATACTGTACACTAATTGCATTGTTTTATAGACAATTCAGACTGGCTGCTTCTCAGCTACTATTTTTATTCAGAAATGTTTAAAGAGTTTTTACATGTTTCACATTAGAATCCAAAATTTCTATTTGGGTGTGGGAAAACACACAGGTGTCTCCATCATTGCCTGATTTCCTCTAGTTAAAGTTTGAAGACACACACTACTCTCAATTTATTTATCACAGATTCTTTCTCTCATGAACACTGGAAAGGTTGTTTTCCATTTCTGATTTTTCTAGGCTAGTGTCTACAAAAATGTACGAATAGTTGTGTCTTAGTTCTGTGATGAACATCATGATTACAAACAACTTGGCAAGGAAAATGTTCATTTATCTTATACTTTCACATCATAGTCCATCACTGAAGGAAGTCAGGACAGGAACTCCAAAAGGTAAGGAACCCGGAGGCACAAGCTGATGCAGAGGCTATAGACTATAGCTTACTGGCTTGAGCTCCATGGCTTGTTTAGCTTGCTTTCCTATAGAACCTATGTCCACAGCCCAGGAGTAATCCTACCCACAGTGGGATACGCCCTCCCATATTAACTACTAGTTCTTTTCTAATGAGAGACAGAAAGGGAGTGAATCCAGAGGGGAGATGATGTGGGGAGGAACTGAGAGGAGTAGAGGGGGAAGGAAATATAATCATGATACATTGTATGAGAAAATATTCTATTTTCTATAGAATAAAAAAGGAAAATAGAAAGAAATAGAAAGAAAGAAAGAAAGAAAGAAAGAAAGAAAGAAAGAAAGAAAGAAGAAAAGAAAGAAGGAAAGAAAGAAAGGAAGGAAGAAAGGCACAGACTTGCCTATAGTCTAATCTTATGGAGGCATTTTGTCAGATGCAGATGCTCCCTCCTTTCCAATGACTCTAGCCAGAGTCAAGTTAACATAAAACTATCCAGCACAGCTGAACCCTGGTCAATTTGATGCACAAACACATCATGGTCAAGCCACAACCTTTAGTTTCTCCTTAATCTGCAAGATTCCACAATAATAAACACATCACAATATAAAACGTTTTACACACTTAAAAAGTCCCACAGCCTTTAAAATATCAAACACATAAGTGTCTTTTAAAATCAAAAGTCTTTTAAAATCTAATGTTGCTCGACTGTGAGCTTCTATAAAATCAAAAATAAGTTAAATACTTCCTTACATCAGAAGGAAGAGTTAGGGCACAGTCACAATCAAATCAAAGCAAACCAAACTACATCTGTGTAAATAACTTAATGTACAATGCCAGGGATCCACTCACAATCTTCTGGACACCACTAAAAGGTCTGGGTCAAGTCTCTACCTCTGCCTTCTACAGCACTTACGGCTTGTCTTAGAGGCTCCAGCTGGCTCTACTCCACTTCTGCATCTGTTCTTGGTGGTCATCTCATGGAAATCACATCTACAAAATGCTGGGGTCCCGTGCAGCAAGCGGGGCTGCATTTTCACCAATTTCTGAGCTCTCTTCATGGTGTGAAACCTCAACTTCTCTGCATGACCTCTTTAGTCCTAGAACTTCAATTGCTACTGAGGTTATATGTTCACCAATGGGCTCTCCTGCACTCTCACAGTGCCAAGCCTCAGCTGTTCTCCATGCTCCCTTACTGCCTACAAGACTGGAACCACCTGAGTGACTCTTATACTACCAAACTTGGCTGCCTCTATAATCTACTGACTCTGATGAAACATGTCCCAGAAGATTTCAGTTTAATAATGCTGGTCTTTTCTTAATGACTGCTAATTTCTCTGTTCCAGCTAACCATCATCAGTTGTCCAAGTAACACAATGTTTCACTTCAATGTTGCTAGTACCGTGTTAATCACAAATGACTCTTCAGTCATAGCTGACCAGAACCACAGATTCTTAATTTAAAATATGCAACAGCCCAGATAGTCTTTAAGTGACTCAAACTTTCCTCTGGAATTTAACAAAGCAGACCACCATCATCTTATTCCTCTTAGCATTTTCATAGTCCATGCTCCTATAGAACAGCTCACCAAGATTTGAATGCCTAGTTGCTTTTCCAGTCCAAAATTGTAAACTCCTTCTATAATCCTTCCAAAATATATACCCTGTTGTCCTGGAACCAATTTCTGTCTTAGTTAGGATTATTATTGCTGTGATGAAACTCCATGACCAAAAGTAATTTGGGAAGAAAAGGGTTTATATGGTTGACATTTCCACATCATAGTCCATAATTGAAGGAAGCTAGGATAGAAACTCAAAGCCGGTCAGAGCCTGGAGGCAGGAGCTAATGAAGAGGCCATGGAGGGATGCTGCTTACTTGCTTGCTCCTCATGGCTTGCTCAGATGGTTTCTTATAGAATTCAGGACCACCAGCCCATGGGTGGTCCCGCCTCATACATTAATCACTAATTAAGAGATTACTCCAGAGGCTTTCCTATTACATTGATATTACAGAGGTATTTTCTCAATTGAGACTCTCCTCTTTGATGACTCTAGATCTGTGTCAAATTGACTTAAAACTAGCCAGCATAGGTATCTTGAATTCATAATCAATATCTGAACAACGTTTTAATCTAATTGGTGTTCAGAGATCTAATTTGTAAATACTAGTGATTTATGACTGATATCAACAGACTAAGAACCAGATTTGTGGGAACTTAGCCTCATTTCAAAGCTGTTAATTTGGATTTCTATCAAATGAGCCAAGTTACTGTCAAGGCTACAGACAGAAGACTATGTATGCAGCTGGATGCTTATCATCTGTATTCATGGAGGGAAACCACCGATTTATGCTCACTGAAGCCCTCGTCAAAGATTTTTAGAAATGTACACTTGCTCCTGGCTTTTACATTAGAAGGAGAGACACGCTGTCGACCCTGAAGTATAGCTATGGATATATGATATATAAGGTAACTTCTTGTATCATCAAAGGGATATCCCCATATTCTTATTCTGTTCATACCATTAGATTCCAGGAAAAAATTTAAAAAATTAAAATTAAAAATAGCCAACCCTGTGCCAGATTCTCACTTGTCCACTCTGTATAGCGAGATATTATCTTCACCATCTTTAAGTAAAAAATCATTAGCTCAGGAAACCGAGTCCAATTTCTTGAAGAAAAAAAATTTTAAAAGAAAATGTGATTTCTCAATAAGATATAAAGGTAAGTCCATGAGGGTATGAATCAGAAGACAGTTCTGGCCTTAGAAAACTAACTAGGTTCCCCCGAAAAATTTGAATGTTCTACAGGAATTACCACAAAGCCATATAATGTCACTGACCTAAATGAAGCACTTCGTAAGCTTTGTTGCTTTCTGGTAAGTTGATTATTACTGGCTAAGTAAATGTAAATGGTTTCATTCCACACATAAGCATCCATCCTGCCCTCTAATTTAGAAACAGATTTGAACAACACAGATCTAAAAGATTGTGTCCATAGTTTTCACATTATTCTTCCCATCACTACCTGATTCATTTTTCTCGACCTGCAGCTCCAAACCTTACAGTGATTCACAGGCAGTACAAGGATCGTTGACAGAATGTCCACCCCCTCCTTCCCATTACTTAGGAAATTACTGTCTTTATCTGTAAGCATATAAATTAGGCAAATACATGATGACTATTATTATTTAAACTGATTCTGCCACTTAAGATTACAAGATCCAAAAAGTTTTATTTTACTTTTATTTATTTTCCCTAACAACAGTCCTTCCCAGATATAGATACAGATTCCTGACCATAAGGTTTTTCTCCTTTTTAAAGCACTTGTTTCAAGGCAATTGAACTGTAGTACCTTCAAGTTTATTTTTCTGGGAAAATGTTGATGTTTTCTTCATTATGATGGATAATTTTGCACAAAATGTAGGTAAGATTTTTAGGGGTTGATTTACATTTTCTTTCAATACTTAAAATTTCACTCTACTTTGTCCTTCTCTGGTAATTTCAGAAAAGTAGAACTATTTGAATTTTTAACTTGTGTCTCTAGAATTTGAATAAAAAACACTTCCCAAACACTGCCTAGACTTAGATATTTGAACACTTAGTTCCCAGTTATTGGTGCTGACTGTGGAGTTTAGAGTGATATGCAGCCTTGCTGGAGATAGTATGCTGTTTCTGACAGATTTTGAGCATTCGATGTCTTGCCACATATCCAGTTCATCTTTTCTGTTTCCTGTTGGTGGTTGATGATATGATTTCTCAGATTCCTGCTCCTACCACAAGGCTTGCCAGTTGCTGCTGTAGGTCCCAACCTCACTATTATATGTCTTATCCTTCTGAAAGCATAAACCAGATAAACATTTCCTTCCCCGAGTGTCCTTAGGTCATGGTGTTTTATTAAAGCAACAGAATAGTAACTTATACAAGAAAATCCCCCCACCCCTTCCAACTTCTTCTAGACTAACCTCTTTATTCTTCATTTTTGTAGTTTGGACAGAATGAGCTTATTTATAGATATATCCTAACAGTTTACTTATTGATTAGTGTTAAATTAAAGTTTGGGTGCTTAATGGAGAGTCCAGAGTTGAAATTTCCAATGCTCTTTATTAATCACAAACTATGTCAAATCTCAGGGAATTCTATACCTGGGCTGCTAGGCAGAGAGCTCACTTCAAGTTCATCATAGCCTTGCGGATGTCTTTCATCAATGGGCGTCCTGTTTATAGTTACTGGATAAACCATAGTTGGTTTTCTTAAAATCTTTGGCTGTCACATTTCAGTATAAGGTGGAGCAGTAGGCTCTGAATTCTCTGACTGAGATAGGCTTTTACTTCCTTCCATCAAGTGTTCTAATTTTGCTACCAAGGTTTGCATTCTCGCATTCCACTTTTCATCTATTTCTTTTAAAGCTGCTTCTTGTGAGAATCAAGTAGATTCTGCTTTTCTTTCCACCATTTTAAAATTTTCTGATTTTGCTCTAAATTTATCTCCTGTATCTAAGTCAATTTCCTGTAAAGGGCTAGGAGATTTCCTTTTTCCTTCTGCACTGACAGTTTTCCTTGAAAGAGCACAGTATACCATGATGGCTATTGATAATACCATGTGAAATACCAGAATAACAAAAACCATAATCTGTATTATGCCAGTTTCAATTGAAGTGTTTATCTCTTCATCTACTGTTTTCATACCTAAAACATCCATAACAAAACTATACAGAGCCCAAGTGCCCCGTGTCCTAATATTTTCCATTTTTAACACAGAAAAATTTTCTTTTTCACTCTTACTTATCCTCTCCTTTCTTAGGAGACTTCTGTGTATTTTTCTTTTATTATTTTTTTCTTTCTTACTGTGGCTCCCACTTTCCAAGGAGCATTCTCTTTATTACCTTCTCTTCTTACAGAAGGTCTGCAAATCTGTGGTTCCTTTCCTGGAACTTTATTAATCCGCACCTGTGTGCACTTTTTCTTTAATTCTGTCTTTTTCTCTCCAGCTCTCCTCTTTCCATAGGAGGCCTTACTCCTTTTTTATTTATTTATCCTGTAACTGCTATACTTCTCCTCTGTCTTATGCACTGCTCAGGAGCTACCTTATCTCCTGAGGTAAGGAGAATTAGTAATTACTTTTAAACTGCTTCTTTCTCTCTTTCTCTTTTTTATTTCTTACTCTCTGCTTTTAAACTTAATATTCTTTCTTTTTCTTAACTTCACTCCTTCATTAACTACCTTTTACTTTGAGTTTACTTTACCTTTCCTGTGTCTTCTTTCTTCTTTTCTTTTTTCTGCTTTGGTTCTCGCTGTTCCGTGTTGTCTGTTGTTTCCCTTGTAGACTCTGTGTCTGGACTCTCCTGTCCCACGTTATCTTTTTCATTTGTCTTCTTTCTTCTTTTCTCTGTAGACTCTCTGTGTCTGGACTCTCCTGTCCCGTGTTGTCAGTCTTTTCGTTTGTCTTCTTTCTTCTTTTCTTTCATGTGTCCTTGCCACATGTTGGTGCGCCAAATGTTAAATTAAAGTTTGGGCGCTTAATGGAGAGTTGAAATTTCCAATGCTCTTTATTAATCACAAACCATGTCAAATCTCAGGGAATTCTATACCCGGGCAGCTGGGCAGAGAGCTCACTCCAAGGCTTCCTCACCCCATGCTTTCCTCTCGGTTCTCCTCCTGCTCCTAGCTTCTTCTTCCTTGTTCTCTGCTGTCTGTCTGTCTCCCTTTTCTGCCCTTGCCCTAGTTCTTTTTTATTCCAAATCCTCTCCGTCTCCACCCAGCCTTCCAATATACAAATCAATGGAGCCTAACCTTCATCTGCCTTAGGGCTAAGGAATGTCCTATTCTTGTGGAGAGCCGGATAGCCACTCATTCCTTTACTCTTAGGCAATGAATCCTTTACTTGCTTCAAGGACAGCTTACTGGAACATTATCCATAACTAAAATCTCCCACAACACCTTAGTCAACATTGGAATTGCTTTATTTCATGCTATTTTAAATAATTTTCCCAAGAGCATTCACTTAGAAATATTTATGTATTTATAAAAATATGTATTTATTTTTATTGTTTAAATATATTGGAGTGTCATTTATATGTCATAATGAAAGTCTCTGCTTACCTTGTATAATTTTCTGAGCTATTTCCAAAGGATTCCCTTCTTTTTTCGGATTCAATTAACCATATGAAAATTCCAATTACATAACTCCTGTCTCAGCCTTGGCATTATTGTCACTTTTCAGTTCTTCTAATGAATATTTAGTACTCTTCCATTTTTCTAAAATAATATTTGATTGTTTTTTGTTTATTGGAGCATGGCCTTTTGTATTGCTTGGGCAGGTATAGACTTTTCAAGATATCCTCACCAGTAATGGAATTACAGGCAGGAACATCATGTCCATCTGGACTTACGTATTTAAGCAATTAGAATATGCAGTCTAAAAATACCATATTTTAATGTATGGGATGCTTGATGTTTAAAAATGTGCCACCCAATCTTTCGATGCACTTCAGTATATTCATAGACTTCTGTATCTGGTCGTTTTACCAATTTAAGAATGTTTTACCACAAGGAAGAAAAACCTTCTCTTTTCAGCAGTCATTCCCCTCTATTACATAAATCCTCATGTCCCCTAGCTGTCAACACTAAGCGAATATAATGAGCTATCTACTTCTATAAATTTGGATATATGTAGAATACCTTATGTGGAGGAAATTTAACAATACATGGCCTTTTCCGTGTTCTACATTTTAGCATAATATTCAATTCAATATGCTTTGCAGAAATACTGTTACTCTTACATAATTAATATTTGTAAGTACTGTGAGTGAGATGGCTTTTATAATTTCTCTCAAAGGCATCCTGCTACTGTATACAAATTGTCACATGTACAAGTGGGCACATGACCTAAACAGACACTTCCCAGAATAAGAAACACAAATGACCAACACATTCAGAAACATCATCAGACATAAGAGAAGTCAAATTAAACCTGTAATAAAAATATCACCTCACCCCAATTGGAATGATCATAATGTGAATAAATGATGAATGTTTGTGTACATGCAGAGAAACAGAAACTCACAACTGTTAGTGGGAAGCTAAGTTACTGCAACCATTCTTAAAAACACAGAGACATTCTAAAATTAACCTAAAACGGAAATACCATATGACACTCAAAGGAATAAAATTATGGTGTCAAGTATATTATTGCAGTCTCCTGCACACTGCAACACCATTCTTGTGAGCAGAGATATTGAAATCAACATTGGACCAAATGATAGACGAATAAATAAAGAAAATGTGAAAATGCAAACAACCGAATCATTTTCACCCACATAGAAGAATACAAATCTGTCCTTACACCATAATGCATATAATTAGAGAAAACTATGCTAATTTTTAAAAGTCAGAAACAGAATGACAGGCATTGCACAGTCTCATATGTAGAGGCTAAAAATGCTGACAAGCAAACACAGTAGAAATATGCTCATATTTGGAAGGAGGTCTGTGAGGAAAGTGGATAAGGTATATGATCAGCACACACCGTATGCATGTCTGAGTACACCACACTGTGCCCCAATAACAAGTAAAATTAATAAACATCAACCAAAAATAAAATAATGCTGCTTATGAATAAAGCATGTGAGAGGAGAAAGCAGCATCATAACACACAAGACTAATACTAGGTTTAGTTGCTCTTATGCAGTTCCAGTAAAAATCTCTTGAATACGAACTTAAATTTTAACACATTTTAGTGAATTACAAAGCCATTTGACTTCTTTTGTGTATAAAGGCAAGTGCCAGTAGAACTTTTTCTTTTAAAATATAATTTATGCTAGAGAAACATAGAATTATTTTTCCAGGAGGACTTGGTAGGTAAAAAAGAGTTTAGATTAAACATAATGGGAGCGTATCTTTACAGCTGCAGGAGATCTGAGATTTGGGCAGAGCTACATGCCATCTGTATTTCATGTGATACAGGCACATGCACATGTACACATATGCACAGACTTATGCTCACACACACCGATACACATATGTGTTTCAACATGCAATCCCCCAAATTGAACACATCAGTGACTACAGAAGTAGGAGAAAGTAGAGCACTTATCTCAGGTTCTGAGACCCTCTGAGGTGGATTATGACACCCTTAATGTGCATCTTACTAGAAGAGTGATGAGAAGAGCTACATCCATGAATCTGATAAATGGATAATTTCCTCACTTCCTATGCAAACGGTTCAAAAGGAAGTTTGTGATATTGGCTAAATCTGGCAAAATCTCCTCATAGGAGATACTAGAACATTAATGATTGGTCTTTCACCTCCTTATACATTATTACCGCTACTATCCCCGTTATATCTAACACACTAAGAACACAATATTTTATGTAAATGGTGCAAATATGTATATGTGCACAAAGACATTATATTTATAATCAAGAGTTCTATTTTTGATTATCCAGTTTTATGTTTAATATTTAGAGATTTATAAGTGCTGAATGCAACCTTTATAATTTCGTGTCTCAGGATCCACAGCATAATTATTCTGATATAAACTTAGTACTTTATTTCAGTTGTGAACAATTTATACTATCAAGACAAGTAATAAAGAATATTTGATATCTTACCACCTACAGAAAAAAAGCTGATGGCTTTATTGCTTTTCTTTCCAGACATTTCTATGCATGTATACATAAATTCCTGTATTTGAGTAGCTGATAAAAGTTAAAAATAGAAAATTAAGAAGTCTTGTTTTCAGAAGGGCATGTTGCACAGTGGATAAAGTGCTTGCTGAGCAAGCATGAGGACCTGAGTTTGTTTCCCTGACATCACTGTAAAAACCTAGCATTTTGGTGCTTTTCAGTAAACAGACATCTGGGCGTGTTGGCTAGTTACCTGGCTGAAAACAGCAAGTTTTGTGTTCGATGAGAAACCCTACCTCAAAGAATAAGACAGATCTTAGAATCTTCCTTCCCACGTTCTGCAATCGTCCCTGAACCTTGGAAAGAAGGTGTAATATAGATACGCTGCTTGTGGTTGAGCTCCCCACAGACGCTGGTTCTCTGCACTTCTTCCAGCTGTGAATAACCTCCACTCGCTACACAAAGAAATTAAGAATTCAGAAGAACCAGAGCAAAATAGAATCTTTTAGACATGGCAAGGACTGCTGTACTCATGAACTCACAGTAGCTGTGGTTGCCTGCACAAGACCTCAATAATTTTACAAATTAAAAATTAAAACTTTTAGTCAGTTAAAGAAACATAAAAGATTCTTAAAGATATTCTGCTATGCTCATAGATCAGTGCTTCTTTCAATCGTCATCAGAGAGGCTTCCTCTGACAGCTGTTGGGAGGAGATACAGAGACCCACAGCCAGACATCAGGCAGAGAGAGAACCTAAATTGGAGATTTCCATCAAGGACCCAGCTCAGGGACCCTGTGAAAAGCAGGGCAGGATTATAGGAGCTGGCGGGGTCACAGTCACCAGCAGAATATGGCCCATGGAATCAACTAAGCAGCTCTGAATGGCCTCACAGAGACTGGACCTGAAATCACTGAGTCTGCTTTGGTCTGTGCCAGGTCCTCTACATATATTTTACTGTTGTTAGCTTTGTGTTTTTGTGGGACGCCCAACAGTGGGAGTGTCAGGGGGTCTCTGACCTTTGCCCTCTCTTGGTACCTTTTTCCTCCTGCCAGCTTGCCTTGATGTGAGGATTTGTGCCTAGTCTTATTGCATCTTGTGAACTATTCTGTTGATGTGAAAAGACCTGGGTCCCAGGCCCCACTGCACACAGGAGCCCCTGTCAGGGTCTACCGGGGAGAGGCAACCTCCAAAGAAAACCCACCCGGGAGACTTAGGATCGATGCAACTGCATGAGGCTTTTAATATCTGGCGCTTCGGGCTTCACCTTCCACAAGTCTCCATGCTTGGAAAATGGGAGGAGAACCCTGATTCCTTTGTCTTTTGGCATTTTATGGATGGCAGGGGAAAGGGGCTAGGGAATAGGCATGCACAACTTTGATTGGCTCAGATTCCCACCCAGCAGAATCTGCCTTTGTTATCTTTTAAACTGATTGGCTCTGTTTGTCTGCTCAGGGAGAGGAGGGGTCCCTTATGAGTATGTGACAGCTAGCACCTGGGCAATGAAGCCTGAGGAAGTTTGTTGCTTAATCCTGAGACTCATCGTTTAACTCAGGAATCCCATCCTGGTTCTGAATCTGAATCTGAACCCCAGGTTCCTCGGCCCTTTCAGATGCCTATTGGAGGGCTGATCTTTTCAGAAGGAAAAAGGTGGGGGGAGTTGATCTGGAGAAGAAAGGAGGTAAGGGGAACTGTGGGTGAGGGAAAACTGTGGTCAGGATGTACTGAAGAAAAAGAAAAATAATATCCATGAAGGTAACTTTCTTCCCTAGTTTGAATTATGTATTTCCCGCTTTAGTTTATTAATGCCACTTGATACTTAAGCAATGTATTTATTTGTGATTTACTGAAAGATTTTTGGTATATTAATTCATTGTGAAATGGGTAATTCGAGCTATTTCACAGGCTTATTATCTCACCTACCATTTGAGGGAGTGGGGTAATTAAAATTTACTCTAATAGCTTTCAAATTTATACAAGGGTGTGTATGGGCAGTCTCAGCGATGTACCCATCCTTATGCTTGTTGACACAATTGTGGCAATGCTAAGCACCCCTAGTTAACAGATGACAATATGCACATATTTTCTAAAATTTCCATATGCTTTTCCAAAAATAATGTTTTTTAGGACTAAAACGCAACCAGTACTTTATGATTATTTGTATTCAAATGTCTCCTCAGAACTGGAAGACAGTTCAGTCAGTAAAGTGCTAACATTTCAGGTGTGAAAACCCGAATTAGATTTCCCAAGAAGCTAGCTAAAAGCTGAACTTTTGGTGTGAGTTTTCTCATCCCATTATAGGAGAGAAAGGTGGAATTTAATGCCCCAATGCCATAGCTGAACAAGCAAGACAAGGGCACTGTGAGACAGTCTCAAAATGAGGTAGGTGGAAACTTAGTAACAGTCTAAGAGTTGTGATCTGACCTATATGACACACAAGTACACATCTGTATGGATGTACTTACAGGAACACACAAACACAGACACAGGAAAAAAAATATTAATTCTAAGTTTGGTAATTTTGTTGTTTTATTTACATAAATCTTTCTGCTTGAAGTTCTATTCAAAGTTATACCAGAAATATTTTGAAATAAATTCATTGAGCTATAGGGCTGTTATTTTTACTATGCATACAATGAACACATGCTGTATTTATACTCAAAATTGACAAATCCTACAAATTATGTCTTTTCTTGCTTTCTAATAATATCAAGTTATCCATTCAATATTCACGAAACTAAATATTGACATAATATAATCAGAATGCATGCTGACTTATGATGGCAAAGAATGATCGCATTTTTAAACAACTGAGAAGCAAAGGAAAGAAAGAGAAAGAGAAAGAAAGAAACCTGATAAAGGACTTCTAACACTACAGAATCCAGTTAATTTCCTGAGAATAATACTTTTATTCACATATCTGCAGCAGGTGCTTCCTTCAGCATTATCTTGTAGAAAATGTCTTTTGTCAGCAGATGGGCTTGTGTCCTGCCAGGCTCCTAATGCAAAGCAGTTTATCCTCTTGTGGAAATAAGCATATTTGGTTTATCATACCTTATAGAACAATGCTATTTTCTAATGTTAATCCTCAGAGAAACAAGTTGGAGGAGATATTTTTGAGTTGAATAGAAACAAGAAAAGCAGCACAGTAAGCATGTTTCTGAAGCAGCACACAGAACTCACAACTGAATAAACCTTTAAATATGTGACTTGAAATCTCTAATCTTTCTTATATGTAATTTGGACCTATTTTCCCTTTTAGTGAAAATGCATACTAGGAATTACATATTTTCAGCATACATAAGTACCTTCTTGGTATTATTACAAGAAATAATTAATGTAGGACCAGTACTCAGAGCTTCTGATTTATTAGGCACCATCTGAAAATTTGCTTTATATGCAATTTGTATGTGAAGGAGGACACTAGAATAACATTCACTATACTGCTCTGAACTTAGCTTGTGTGGTTCACTAGACTGTGAGATTTTTGAGGGCGAGAACCGTGGCTTTTTAATTATATGCTCCCACCATTTAGCAGGGCACTTTTCGCAGCGTGTGTCCCATGAATGATTATTGAATCACTGAAAGAATGAGGACTGGAGGGGAAATCCCACTGTGCCATTTATTTCACTAAAACTTCTCCTCTGAGAGTGAGAAACCACACTTGCATTGAAATCTACGCAAAGTTCTGCACAGTTGCTAGATACATTCTGTCTTTAGATTGCTATCTAACTCCACTTCATATCGCTAAGGATTTATTGTCAAATGTCATAAAGTCAGAGAACTGACAGTGTGATGTAAAATTAACAAACTATCATAATTATGTCAAACCTTTAAATTGACATAGCTTGCATGAGAGTGATGAATGTCCTACACAATCATGGAGACTGACGAAGAAGTGTAGCATTTCCCTGAAAACCAACAGGGGGCACTTAACAAGCAGATTCTGTTATTAGTTCCTTGTGCCTCTACAGGCTTTAAATGACATGCATAATTATTCTCAGTCTAAGAAAAATATGCTTTACTCCCGTGCATGGCAGAAAGGATATTCAGTATCTGAACTTCAAAAGTTATGTCTGTGATGTGCCAGTTAAGACAAGAAGCCAGTGCAGAGCTATTATTAGATTGTGTATAAACCTAGTACACTGACAACACCGAACCATGTAAGAATGTACAACAATAGAAGTATTCATCACACTGCTGGTGGGAATGTGAAACGATTCATGCAAATTAGAAGTCAGTTGGGTCCTTTCTTATAAAACTAAACATGCATTTCCTTTAGAACCCAGAAACCTGCTCAGTTTCTCCCAAGTGACACCGCAAACATACACCTACACAAACAGAAATATGTGTTTACAGCAGCTACACTCATAATTGCCACAATTTCTGAGTAGACAAGATTTCCTTTGGTAGAGGGGCTGATAATGAACTATGGTGTATCCAGATATTGCAGTATCACTCATTGCTAAAAACAAGGACGCCATCAATCTGTTGTTAGACGTGAAAGAAACATAAATTGCATTATTAAATAAAAGAAGCAGTCTGAAATTACTCTATTTTAAACATATGGAATTCTAGGAAAGTATAAACTGTGGAGAGAGGGAAGAAAGTCAACAGTTGTCCAAGTATGGAGGGAAGGAGTACGCAGAGAGTGACAGAATTTTAAGGCACTTAACTCTGCCTAAATTTGTGGAGGTAATAGACGTCATTCCAAATTGGTCCAAGCTCATAAAATGCAAACTACCAAAGGTGAAGTTTATTGTAAACTATAATCTTTTAGCAATAAATATATATCTCTGGGTAAAACAAAATGTTGTATTTGCAGATTATGACAAGTGATATAAGATATTATATGGGATTTGTTGCTGATATAATAGCATATTGGTAAACTACCTGAGATGAAGCTTCTGACAGATAACAATGTTTTGAAAATAGGAGAAAATAAAAATAGTTAGAAAAAGAAAATATTTACACTGGGAAAACATGGAACCAAATTTTTTGGATGTGAGCCTAGCAATGGCTGAGCCACCTTTAATGCCATATTTAATGGCCCCAGATTTGATATACTTAAAAAATATTTCTAGTTTGTATGGTGTATTAGAATTGGAAAACTGGATGGAATACAACTTGGAACTTTCTACATTGTTCAGATGTAATTGTGAAGAGGGACTACTCAAGTATACCCATATGACAATAATAATCACTTTTACATTTGTTTATTACATTCCTGTCCTCTCCTCAAATCTTAAGTGATTTCCCTTGAAGATATATAAAATAAGGTGTTGTTGTTCAGTAGAAATTAAACAGAAACACCCCAAAATCTCCTAGTCAGACTTTCAAAAATCTTCTTAGACTTCTTAATCAGTCTTTAAAAATTTTAAATTGTTACCTTTTTTCCTCTTGTGCCTTTAAATTGCAGATCTGTATTATACTTCAGTTTGTCAGATAATATTTTTAACAAGTGATATGACAATAATTCACCAGTCTTTATTTTTGCATGTTGTGACTTATTTTGTCTTTCATTCTGAAATCATTCTTTGATAAGATGACACTTTTTTTGTAACACTGCTGAGAACAGTATCCTTCCCTCTACAGAATTCACTTAATTATTTGACCAGAAAACACACTTCTATGCCCCACTTTTTCATATTGAATGGGGTCCATGAGTGAGCAGGCACATGGTAATCATCCATCAGCAGCATCTAAAGTAAAATACCCTCATTCAGCTAAGATTTCTCACTAGCACTGGGACATGTGTTAATAAAGACTGTAAAAATGCTATTATTGCAGAAATTGATTACCTTTTCACACTGAGTTTATAAAGAAGAACCTTAGGTTTTAAAAAAATGTGGCTTCATACTATTGAATAAGCATGTTCATCAAGTTTCTGAGTACCTGTAATAGGAACACCTGTAAAAAAAGTAAATTTACTGACCATATTTGCTTTCAAAAAGGTTTTGAATATATGCACTATTGATTTCAATAATGTACGAAGCCAGAGATTCCCAATCTGTGTATCATGCATGACCCCTTTGGAGATTAAATGATCCTTTCTCAGGGTTCACCTAAGACCATCAGTATATCAGAGATTTATATTATGATTTGTAACAGTAGCCCAATTACAGTTATGAAGTAACAACATGATTTTTTTTGGCTTGGCGGTCACCAAAAAATGAGGAATTATCTTAAAGGGTCACAGCACTAGGAAAGTTGAGACCTACTGTAAACTAATTAAATGGATCTTCATTTTCTAATTTAAAATTAGCCTTATTGTATTAAAAGACACAAAAGCCAAAGTTATGCATGTTAGAATGCTCTAACAAGCTGGTAAAATCAGAAGATGGATGGCCCAAGTTTCAGACACATGCCTGCCATTTTCAATGTCTGTGTCTTGAAATCTCTGTGATTAAAATCCGTAGTGAAAAGCTCTCATGAGGAACGGCCTTATGTATCTCTGATCCCTAAGTGAATCCTATGGGGCCTTAGAGCCATGTAAGGGCATTTTAAACCACTTGAATCTTCTTAGATAAAAGCTAGAAAGGACTATAAATGGATTAAAAATGTATATAAGCAACATTAGGAAGGATTGATCACTATGGATTTTGTGGTTCATAGTTCCTTCTAGAAACCAGAAGTTTGGAGAGAAGCTATAAAGGGCTGAAGAGGGACTTGATGATGGATTTAACAAGAATAAATATCTTAGTTAATTATTAAAGAAATGGCACTGACTAGTAGGATGTGTTTTATAGACTCATGATGGCACTAACATATGTAACAGAGGAAATATTATTTTAATCTTCATTAGTGTTTTTATTAATTATGAATCTATTATTAAACAATTAGTCCTCACTGACATGGTAATGTCTTTGAGGAGGCTGCCTATTAATGTCAGTAAAGCTGCTGACCTTGAGTTCATAAACTATTATGTATTTCATTAGGAATGACATTAAAAATGTTTAACAGATTAAAGAAACATTTATAACAAAAGAACTGGTACAACTGTGGACAGCCAGTGTTGTTTAAAATGTAAATTTTTAGAGTTTTATAGTTTTATGATTTTATTAAAACAAGTTTTGCAGATAACAGCACTGCCTCTGTTAGGGATCTTAGAAGAGGAATTCAATAGCCTCACAGGACGAATTCACTATATGAATAATGTGTGTGCTATGGGTACGGTGGCCTTTTAATTCTACAAATCGATGGCATCGCCTTACAAGCAAAGACTTATGTCATCCAAATGCATTTTATTTAACTTTGCTGAATAGATTCTTAGAAAAATATAACTACTTGTAATAGTGAAAATAATTGGAGGTATTATTTTAGCTATACAGTTCTTACAGGGTTATGTTGTAACCAGTTATCTAATCAAATTTTCATTATCTTCTTGGAAAACCTCTGAGTTTTTGGTTTTTTTTTTTATATTATGTGATCCACTGTTGATTCAAAAGTATATTTAAAGACCACCTAAAAGCAATGTTTACTTTAATCAAGTATCTTATGTCCTTTCTGTATTTAAAAGGGAACTAAAACATTTGGGTAAGTATTACACAGTTTAAAACAGAATAAATCCCATTTTAGAGTGACTGTCAGGAAGGTTAAAATTTCAGCAAGAGCTACCTCCACTGCTGTTTCGAGAACTGGAGACTTCTGATCAGTAGAATTTTTGACGTCTTACTATCTTTTAGACTCTTACAGCCATTTTCAACAACAATACCGTTAGTCATAGCACATACTGAGATTTCCAAATAAAGCAAGGGTTAAATAACAAGCCTATTGTATTTCTTTAGATAATGTAAGGCTCAGGGATATCGTGAGAGACGTTCACAACTGTAAAAATTGTACCCACTGTGGAAGTGGCACTTGTGGGTTGTTGTACTCACAAAGTAGGAGTTTGTACATAAGAGCCACCTGTTCCATGCAAGTGACAAACATCAGCCTACATTTATAATGGTCATACTCAAAGCACTCTTGCATGCACATAGGCATCCAATTTCCTCCATGTGCTTTCTAGAATAATAATGATGAGTGTGCATATTTCTACTGTAAAATTCTTTTATTAGAATGTTGCTTCCTCACCCTTTTCTCCTGAATTACAGGTAAGGCATAATATTGACTTTTCTGAAGGAACAGAGCTGCATTGCCTGTGGGTTTCATTTCAAGAAGTAAAATTATCAAAGAGCCAGTTTTGTGTATGATAGAGTTGAAAATCAGTGGCCTATGAGATTCAAAGAAGGTCATATTAGTCAGTTTTATTTTCTAAACTGTTGTACATCCCCCTAAGGATCTAATTTACCAAACACATTGAATTTGCTGAAAGAAGTTAAGCATGATTCTGGTTACAATCTATACAGTAAATATTGGATGAATAAAAAATGAAAGCCATGCTCAAGGTTACAGGAGGATGAATTCTGCCTTTAAGAAAAGGGGCTGTGAATACAAAACAGTCATTAGTAGTATAAAAGTTTTAAATTTCCAATAAACTAAAGAGATGAAAGAAAATTGTAGCTGTAGATATAGGTCATCGGATGTAGATGTTGATTCAGGGCAGAGACTTTCTATTCTTGGATTCAATCACCGGTTCCAGTTCTAGAGCCCTTGAACTGGAAGGCTGCAGCCTTCATACAACCTAGAATATTTAAACTGCTAGCACCAACCTAAGACCTGCTGCTGTCTGAGCCACGGTGACTAGCTCCTTCGGAACTCTGACTCTTCTGCTTCAGGCTCACACTCTTTTCCAAGCTGCCTAGTTCAAACTGACCTGAGCCAGCTTACTGATTCTGACTAGACTCTTCTGACACTGGCAACATCTGACTGCCTTAGACTGAACTGCTCAGCTCAGCTTCAAACTGACTCATTCTTCCCCTCTGATACGGGCTTCTTCTTCTGCCCATCTCTGCTGTGTCTCTGTGTCTCTCCCACAGCTCTCACTGCTCCATCCAGCTTCTCTAACTGACTGCTTCAACTGACTCTGCTGTCACTCTGAGCTGAGAGCCCACTGTATATATCATGAGAGTGAGGCGTGTCCTTACTCTGACTCACTGTATTAACTCTTCCTCTGTTTAGTCACTTTGCTTGCTTTGCTCAGACTTCTTCTGAGCCCTGCCTCCTAAATCTGTGTCCACATTCTGTTTTTCTTAGGGATCAAAGGCATGGACCATCAGTGCCTTATAAATACTGGAATTAAAGGTGTGTCTGCATTCCATCCAGAACACACAGGCCTCTGACTTTAGACCCTGAATTATAGACACATTCTAAGTTTCACACAGGCCTATTCCTCCACAGAATATGTGTGAATTAATGAGAGAAGGATATATGTCATGAAGGCAGGTCAGTGAGGAGACAAAGGCACAATTTAAAAAATAAAAGATTTTGGCAAATCTTTTACAAGTTAAGATTTAGTCAATCTTTGTGTCTATGTCACAGGAAGAAACAAATGATCTTGGAAAAATACTAAGAAAAACAATCTCCAGTATATTCGCTCATTCTCATAATACTATTCATTCATTACAACTGTAATGATTTTTCATTAACAACTTCAGAAAACAGAGCTCACTCTCAGCTTCCACAAGTGTCAACAGTATATTTTTTTATTATCAGTCTAGTCTCCGACTAATGAATAAAAATAAAAGTGCTAAAATTTTATTTTGTATGTCAACGGGCTGTAACTGATTAGCTAGAAGAAAAACTTGTAAAGTTATAAGTACATAAATATGTATACAGGTTTTACTTCAGAGTGTTTCTGACAAATGTTAGATTTTCACAAAGATTTTAAGTATACATTGTCTTTGGGATTTAGAGATAGTTGGTCAGTAGCATCTGTTTTCATTATTTGACTAGAATCTTGGAGTCACCTTCAACTGCGTATGGAGTGTGTGTGGTGTTTCTGTGTCTGTGTGTAGGTAGTATGTATGTGTGTTGTGGGTGTATGTTTGATATGTGTATATGTGGTGTGTGTGTGTGTGTGTGTGTGTGTGTGTGTGTGTACATAGTTTGGTTATGCAGAAAAGGGAAATGAGATTACTGCCGTGATATGAACGTTATTCTCACTTTCCCATTAAAGAGAGTTGAGATGTCAGTTTCAGGTTAATTCTATCATAGAGTACTTAGTGAATGAAGGTTCCTTATTTATCAACAAGCTAGAGCTAAGCCATCTGGAAAGCCTCAATATTTTTGTGAATTTTAGACTGTGTCAATGTTTTCATAGACATGAATTATGAAAATGGGTTTTCAAAGAATGAAATTACTTTTTATTTTGTTTTATACATATACATTTCCTTCTGGCTGCTGCTGTGATATAGTGACGACACTTGCCTTAGGTTAATAAGTTCCCATGTTAGTCTAGTAATACAACAGAGTACTCGACTACTGGTCTGCAATATGAAAGCAAGTAACGCCAGGAAATATCCACATCCGAAGAAGTCAAAATGGCAGTGAAACCTAAAATATGTTAATATCTCCAGTGAAGTAGCATTGTTACTAAATCTTCATGCTCTGCGAGATAAAGATTATCAGCCATTGACTACTCCAAGCTTCTAAACGTCAATTATCCAGAGAAAATGAAAAGCCCAGCACCTATTCAGCCACCTGATGATCTCACATGGCCTGTGGTTTTCCTTTACTTTTTAGGTGATATTTTATAAATTTTGAAGCTTTCTTCATGAGACATGATAATTTGGGGCTGTAAGTCTGAATCCCTCTGTTTTTTGTTAAACATCATAGAATTATTCTACTCAGAAAATTTTTATTAATTTATTGAGGGATTCTGTACAATATGTTTTGATAACACTTTACTTTTTCCTTAACTTCTGGATCATGGTATGTACAGGTTTTGGCTGGAATGAAATTGAAGTATTAGGGTTAGCCACATGACAACGAAGAATGTGCAGTTCAACCTTGCAAGCCTGGCTGTTTTTCAATTGCCAGGAAAGATTCACTTAGTTCTGCACCAGGTTGCAATACCACATGAACATAACTCTGCTCAATGGCTTTACTTATAGATCAAAGAAGACAGTATGATTTCTCTGCCTTTATTTCTCTGTTCTCTGCCTATCTAGTGCTTGATACCCCTATGTCAAACATTGCTCAGATATTGTGAAAATTACCTTTTAGGAAAGGACAAACAAGTAAGTGGTAGTTGTTCTTCAGTGTTGATAACTTTGATGGAACTCACTCCAATGCAGAAGCCAGATTTGTCATGCCTTTGGAGTTAAAAACTGGCTGTCACTTCAGTAACAAGTGGAAAGGACATTAGAGGGCACCCTAACTCAACTTTCCATACAGACAAGTCATCCTGGGTGGTTTGGACAAGAGAAAGTAAAACTCTTGGATTCTTTATTCTATTTGATTTGATAACAATATTTACTCTTCAAAAGCACCAGGGGAAAGACAATAGGGTGCTGAGAAAGTTCTCTGTAGAGGAATAATCAGTATGTTTTACTCCCATTAAGTAAGCATCACGAGGATTTCTCATTCGTCACAGTACACAGTTCTAACCTCCCCCTTGCCCTCTCACTCTTGTCTGCATTAATAGATCCTAAAACAAATCCACCATGGTTATAGAAGATTAACACATGCTCTTCCGTGACTTAAAAGTGTCCTTCAAAGTGACTTTTGTCCCTGGTCTTCACAGTCCTTCCATGTAATCCATGGAGAATGATGTAGGATTGTTTATTAATGAGGTATGTTGGTACAGGAATTTGTAATTTCTTTCTATCCAAATAGATTTATTTAATCATTTCCCTTACTTGATTGGGTGTTCAAATGTTAAACTTGGATTAAATGGTTCATTAGCAGATGGTACTGACATGGACATGGTCTACAACCCCTGATATAGCTCACAAACCCATGAGTGATCTGTAGCAAGACAGTAAATAACATACACATGATGTCTTGAATAGGTCACAATGTAGTCAGAATGACAAATGCCAATGAACTTTAACCTACTTAGTCCCCACACATGGTCCTCAGCAGGACTAATTCATATGGCCAAAGATAAATAACAGAATTTCCTTCTGCATTTTTTGCAAGGGCTGACATTTTATATTAAGTGCTGATACTTTTATCTTAAATGTGAAAGGTTATTAGATTGCATTTCAGGTGTAAGAAGAAACACTCTGTCAGAGGAAATGATAGCTTAATATACATCGCTCGGTACATACATTACTGCTTTGGAATTTTCCTGGTCCACACCTCATTGATTTCATTTATACTTTATACATGGTGCAAGCACTTGATTTATTAAATCAAAAAGGATGGTCCTGAACATAACCAAACCAAAAGAGAATGTTCCTTTCACAGTTATTTCTGATACAATTAAAATTCTACAAGGCATTTAATGTCACTATATTATTTTAAAGTTTCGATGTAGTCAGGCTCTAACTTTAATATTAACTATGCAAATTTAGTGGTGTGGTTCAATTGTAGATAATTTGCCTAGCACACTTGAGATCCTGAGATTTATCCCCAGTACTAGAAACTAACAAATAAAGAACACCAAAAAAAATCTACAGGTTACGTAGGGATTAGTGTCAGGCCTTGTTCCATTATGTTATACTCTGTTCAAAGGATAGCTCTGGGAGGACTGTTCTTTTCTGAGGAGAAGTGGGGTAGGGGGTTGTATAGGGGGAGATGAGGAGAGTGGAGGAGGGAAGAAGGGGGTTCTGGATGTATTATATGAGAGAAGACAAATTTAAAAAATAATAGTAATAATAAAAAACAAAAATTCTGCATATTGATTATCCAAAAATGAAAAATGATTATGGTTGCAGAATTAATCAGATTAGCCACTAAATAGAATATTTCTGCATATATAATGAAGATTTTATATCATATATAGTCTATATTTAATAATAAAACTAACATGACTAAGTAATAAAAACTAACATGTCATGATTTAACATGGCAAAATGCTTATGCCAAAATACTGTTTCCTCTAGATAAATGAAATAAAGAATATGAAATATGAAGTTTTCTGTTGTTCACTGTAGTTTTTAATATGGAGCTCTGCATAAAAATTAATGTTTCACATTACTTCAAATGTCTCATATTAATTGCTAAAAGATAGTAATACCTAGTTAAAATATTTTTATTTATGCACCACATATTGCTCAGAATTAATCCTTTTGAGATTAGTTCATCATTATTAAACAACTTAATCTATTTGAGCCAATTAAAGACAAGAACCCCTTGTAGAAGCACAGAAGATATAACATTTCACATAGTCAAAAACAGTTTTATAATATTCAGGCATAAGTATGCATATACATAGATCCAGGGCAAAAGGCTTTTTATTCTTTACCTAATTCAATCATCTGTCTTTACTCCTGGAATCCTGGGGCTTTTTGTCCTCAGTACAATCTAATCTTCAAGATGTTATCTCAGACCTAGAAGGCTTCAGCCTCAGCCTCTGTACAATCTAGAATGTTTAAGCCTCTGAACAATCTAATCAACCTCTGAGACTTACTGCTGACTCAGCCACTCTGACTAGCTCCTTCTGAACTCTGACTCTTCTGGTTCAAATCACTCACTGTTCTGGCTCATACTCTGGCTGATTATTTGACTGCCTCAGACTGAATTGCTCAGCTCAGCTTCAAACCGACTCACTCTTTCTGTCTGATATTGACTTCTTCTGCCGAGCTGCCTATGCTCTCTATACTCAGATTTTTTTTTTTTTTTAAATTTCAAAGGCACACAGGCATACATGAACTAGGATATGCTGGGGTATACAGTGGGTCCTCATAACATCCAAATCTCAGCACTTTAACATGTAATTCTAATTCATGCTTCATTCAAGTTACACATCCTCTGTGTCTTCTAGTATTATTTTGTATGTTATCCTCATTGTACAACCCAGGATGATGGTGTTCCCATTATTTAGAACAAGGATGATCTCTAGAAGGAAATAATGAAAGAAATCACTGAGAATTTTCATCTTGGAGCTATCCACATAAGTTCTGCACAGATTTCACCTATCAACTGAAGTCATAGGGTCTCGGTAGTATGAAATCGCCTATAAAAATAAAAGTTGCATTCATGAGTTAGGCAGGCAAAAAATTCTTTCAGACTCTCACAATAGGGCAAAGAATTCAGAAGTCATTTTGAACTCCACTCCACTAGGACAACACTCTGGAGAGTATTTTGTAGAAGCAGGATAAGGGATCATAGGCCATCTGTTCACTAATTGGCGTTACACAAAGAAAAAGCACACTTCCTTGACAAGAGATAATTTTGCAATGTACTGCACAGCTCTTGTATATGTTAAAATTTAGGCTATACTTATTTAATAATAATGTGAAAATAGGATAGTAACAATCCCCAGGATCTTGAGACAGATAACCCTGGGTTTCATGGATTGTTTTAATTTTCTGTTAGTTTAGTTCCATTGTACAAAGTAATGGATTTCATGACATTCTCCAACAAGTATATACGGTGATTTGATCATATTCTTTTCTACCCATAATTTACATCTAAAATGGGAAGAGAACCAGATAATAATTAGAAATGTTTGAAGGTAAATGTTCTAAGAAAAGACATTGTCAAGAGGCAGAAAATGCTCATTGGAAGTTTAGTCAATCTGAGGATAATGTCTTTATCAGAATTGTATTCATAATGTGGGTCTGTGGAAGGAGCCAAATTTTGGAAGTGAACCCCAACCTATACAAAGTCTTTGCACTCTGTTGACAACTTTTCTGGCATTGGCTTGCACTGAGCCTCTTAAATTTCATACTTGGCCTTACCCTTCCAGATGAACAGCTTCTGTCAGCTTCAAAGATAATAAAAGCACTAAGAGATGAGGAAATTAACCCAGATAGATAACAACAGAGCAACTTAATCTACCTAGTGGTAGGAAGCTGCAGAGCCTGTCTCTTCTGGTTGCCGTGAGTGGGGAATCCACCATAAAATTTGAATTAGAAACACTGGCTCTCTATCAGTGATGTTTAGTTCAAAGTCAACCACTAAATGTGTTTCTTCATAGAAGGAAAAGCATTTCTATATCACAAATAATGTCTCTGAAGAGCAGGCACAACCCTGAAAAACAGTGGCAGATAGGCACCCCAACCCTCCTCCAAGAGGGAATGCTTAAAGCATTCTCGTTGAACCTTGTGCCAGTGTCACCACCTTTCCTAGCTCATTCTTATTCACCTCTAAGACACTGTCTTTGTAGCTCCCTAGTTAATAGTAAAAAATAGACTTAAATTTTCCTTCTTTACCCCATAAATATTTGCAGGAGGTGGGCATTTTTAGGCTAATTGCAGCACAGAAAGCAAATTGAGGACATGTCAGTCCTGTCTTCATCTGCTTATGCAAATCTTTAAGTGAATGATTGAGTCTTATTTATTAGATGAAATACATGATTCTAAATCACCAAGGCCCAGAGGATCCCAATAGCAGAAAAAGTGGATTGAACTGATAAGATATCTGACTTCCAATCTCTAGAGATTTGGTGCCCTCAGTCAAAGAATTGAGTTTCCTCGCTGGGTAATCCACTAGCAAGCTCATGTGTGATCTATTATCTATATTTAAAGGATCTCATATCCAAGAAAAGAGTAGAGTACATCTTGTCCATTGATTCTTGTGTACACTATTATTTTTCATATGACATCTAAATTAGAGAATGACCTAACTTGTTAGATATTCTGGTAAAATCGAGGACATAGACACTCTGGGTCCCTGGGACAGTTGTCTTAGCTATGAAACTTCTGGGGAAATTCTTATGACACACATTTTTCATAATCTAAACTATACATGGCAGGTTAACCTGAAATAAAAGTAAAATAAGAATTGTTTAAATATTGGATGCCTCCTAAATATACAAGGATTAGGGTTCCTTGACAGCTTCAAAGAGAATCAGGTATATCAGTCAATCTGCTCTATCCAAGCAGCATGAAATATGTATTATAACCTTACAAAAACTTGACCGTACAAAATACATTACTCCTATTAAAGCTATACCACTTCACATTGAATATTTACATGGACACCCATATTGAATATCTGAACACTCAGCAGAATGAGATCCATTCTCTCTCTCTCAAACTTTGTTTCTGATTAGGCAAACCATGGCATAACCACCTACTGTCAGTTCACTCTTCATTCCTGTCTCCACTGCCTTGCAAGCCCAGAAAAACTTAGGGTCCAATGTTCCATTTCAAAATGCCATGTCCACTTCATCCCACAGTAATTAGCTAGTCTTATAGGCCTTACAGTACCAAACTATCATTAGATCATATGACTACTGGTAACTATTGCAATACTGACAATATATACCAGCATGAGAAAGTGACATCAGTCATTAGTTTCTGACCCTTTCTGGATTTTCTCTTTCATGTGCTGTCTAGGGATTCATTTATGATGCAAGTGTAAGGCCAGAGTTCTTGCAACACTATTTATGTTATAGGAAGAAAATCACCACATTCCCCCCTGAAGGAATCCATATATCCCTAGATGATTGATAATTGCTTGACTAGCATCAGATCAATGTCAGACTCCTTGGAATTTTCAAGACTGCGAAGAACAAGTAACTCCTTGTACAGTTCAGAGAGTACCACTGTCCTCTGGGCTATCAAAACAGAAACACAAGCCCACTGCTGTACTTTAAAATTGCAGAAAAAAAGCAGGTAATTCTTTACATCCCTGGTAAGGAGAGAACAGAGTGAGGTGCAATATTTTTTGGTTGGTAAGACTTCCAATCTCCATGCAATAGTTATTTAGTTATTTTACATATTTTGTTTGGGCATTTCAATTTTATATCTTCATCTCCTTAATGAAAACTAGCGCTTTATGCAAGTATTTTGTAATTTATGTAAATTTTCATTAATTTATCATTGCATTTCTCAAATGATAAAAAGGTCAAGGGAATGAGAATTTCTTCACTATGCTCTGTCCTCTCAAAATCTTAACAGTGGAAAAAGGGAAATATCAGTCATTAAAAAGTGGTTTGGACAACTTAGCCCTGAGCATTTTCTGGCTTCCTCTGATAGCAAGTCCAGGGAGTTTTATAAATCAATTCACACCAGAAAACATTCACACTAAATCAACCAAGACTTGTCCACCATTCATAACTCAATTTTAATCAAACCAGACTGGGAGTGATTAAACTGTTTAGATAAGGGGGAAAATTCTTTATAGAGAAGTTATCTTTATCTCTTAATATTTTAATGGTAACTAACTTTAACTTATCTCTAGGAAAATTTTAGAATAATTTTAATGAAGCTTATAGACACATATGAAAAATGTTTGATGCTGCATTTATTATAACACTTATAATACTTAAAATGGCATGTTATATGTAGTACCAGAGAACTGATTGACAGCACTATCTAAACACAGTTCCATTCATTTAACATGTATTAACTCATTTCAATTATGCCAGGTATTTTAGGATTTAGTTGTAGAATCTGTTCTCTTTATTCTTGCACTTTCTTCTCCCATGAGTGTAAAATTATGGTGTACATTCAAGACCTCCAAACAATAGAACATTAATTAAGGTAAAGATGATGTCATTATTATTGGCTGAAAAACTAGTAGCATTGCAAAAAGGAAAATCTCACCTGTCTGAACAATCACAAGAAAAAGGAGTATTCTGCAACATTCTTTAGAGTTTGTGAAAAAGACAGCAGCCTACCAGCAAGAGAAAAGATGTGCTTGTGTTTATATGTGTATGCATGTGATGACTTAGAATCTTGAGTCTCAACCTCTAAAAATCTCTTTCCTTCAATAATTTTATAACTATTTGCAATGCTTGATTTTATATGTCAATTTGCAGTACCCAGATACTTTGTTTATCATTATTCTGGGAGTATCCATAAGATTGTTCTTCATGAATATTTCTATTGCTAAATTCAGAAAATAAGACTGTCCTTTGAAATGCTGATGAGTTAATCCAGCAATTACCTGAAGACCTGAAGGAAAAAACAAAAACAAAAAACATGCCCTCTATGCATGCCTCTCTTCCTATTGAGAAAGTCTTCCCTGTCTTTCACACTGAAGTACAGGCTGCAAAACCACCACAGGGTCTCCTAGTACTGAGTAACTGGCTCTCTTTAGTCTTCAACTCACCAACAATAAGTCTTGAATCCTTGAAAAAATCTATTGAAAATGAGCCTATTTCTTAGATACATCTCTAATAATTAAATAAAGTTCTTTCTCTGGAGAACCTAGATTAACACAGCTCTCAAGAAGGAGCCTTGTGTATTGCAACTCAGTAGTAGAGGGGCTGAATCCTAATTATTGAATTTATGTCTATTTAGGGAAAACATATTTTCTTAAGTGCATTGAAGATATATAACTGGAATGATATAATTAAGACCATCAAAATGTTAAAGAACATGTCACCACGAAAGGACATCTATTTATTCCTAGGAAAGTGTGGAAAGTTGGAATACATAGAAAGGTTTTCTCTTTAGAAAAATTTTCTATGGATCATGAACTAGATAAAAAATAACTACTTATAATTGAATGACTCTCCAACAATAACAGGTTGACCACAAAGTGAAAGTATATGTATTCTCTAATCTGTATCCAAGATAGTGTAATTTAATAAATTAGGTAATTTAGTAGCAATGCTTGGTTTAAACAAAACTGCAAATGTGACTAAGTTATAAGTTAAAGGTTGGATTTAGGTTAAGTTAGATGTTTGAATAAATGACTTGAGAGTTTAAGAAGAGATAGATTTATTATGCCTATATGGTCAACTCATCATTCTCAAAAGTAATCATAAAGAGAGTTAACTAATTAATAAAATAGGTATTTGTTCCTTCTTGGTTATGTCCATGTGTTATGTGCTTCCTCCTTGGGTCATCGATCTATAACATGCTGCTTCCTTTAATGGAGAAGAGTAATTCATTTTATATTAATAAAGACTGTAGTTAACTGATGTATCTGTGATTGTTTACCCAAGGCTGGGAAACAAACTTGGACCTGGTGACTTATGTTTATAATTTTTCACCAGAAGGTAAAGAAAAGAGGATCATTAGTTCAAGTTCAGCCTGGAATAAATAGTAAAATGCTGTCAGACAAAATAAAACAGTCTAAATGACTCTCAAAACAATAGAGACTATTAATGTCTCACAAATAGAATGAATCATACTGAAGACAGACTACCAGGGCTTAAAGATAAGGTAGATGAAATGAATAATTTAGTCAAAAAACCTTTTAAAAAATGTTTTAAAATATATGAATGGAACATACTAGATCTTTTGACATAATGAAAAGCCAAAATCTTAAAATTTCTATAAGGAAGAATTCCATACCAAAGGCATAGAAAATATATATAAGCATACCAAAGGCTTAATAGGACACACTACACTCAACTTCATGCTAAGAGGAGCAAATCTTGAAGCAGTTCTACTGAAACCAGGAACAAGATAAGGCCATCTACTATCTCCATTTGACTCTCATTTTTATTGTTTCATATTCCTGACCCTAAAGAGTCTTAAACTGTGGTCTCATTGAATTGATTTGCAAGTGTTTGGGAGACAAAGTTCTTTCTGAAAACATGAAGCAAGAAGCAACTTGTCCTCTGCTAAATGTCCATCTCTTTCACTTACAAATCATTTCTCCCTCTCAGAAAATAAGCAACACAGTCTGAAATGGGGGTGGGGTGTTCTGAAGAATGCAAGGTTCAATCAAAATTCTACAGTTCTTTAAAATGTTGCAGGATAATGAACTCTTAAGGCTCATAAAGTTACTAAAATCATAAATGTAATACAGTGTCTACTAAATAGTAGTTATCTTTGCAAATTGTAGAAGTGAAAGTGATAGTCTTTGATGCCACAATGCATAACAGACCTCAGGGAGAGTTCTATATCTAGACAATTCTCAAATTTACTCCAGAGTCTTATATCTTCACTTAGTATTTTTATAGAATGAAATCAAAGGGATTTTTTTAAATAAATAGTGTGTTTTGCTTTCTAACAGAAAGAGGATTTTATGATTTATATTCTGTCATTCATGTTTTGAACTGTATGTATCAATTTCTATACATGTGAACATAGAGCAGTGATTATTATTGTGACTATCATCATCATTATCTGAGACAGTTTCTTATGTATCCCAGGCTGCCTCTCACCCACTACAGGATGGAAATAATGTTGAAGTTCAGGACTTCCCTTCTTCACCTCCCAAATGCTGGGATTACAGGAATGAGTTAACATCATGGTGGTTGTGGGGTTGGCATGGAATCCAGGACCTATTGCAAGGTAGGCAAGTATGCCACCAACTGAGCTATACCACCCACCAAGGGAAAATACTAATATATGGTTCAAGATCGCTAAACAGTCCTTCTAAATTTGAGCATATATTTCCATATAGCATCTCCAAAGTTCTATATTGTTTTGTTCTGTCTGAAGCTTCTTTATTTTGTCTGTCATTGGTATGAGAAGAGATTTTGATTTAGATATTTCCTTGAAATCACTGATTCTCAATGTGGGCTGCACAACTGTTGTCTTGTTTAATTTAGACAATTAAACAAGAAAAATTTATCAATACTTTTCCAACCTAAATAGATTCACTTAATGAATCAAGCTTATAATTAATTATAGTAATCAATATACTTAGCTTGCAATATATTATATATAGTCACTTAATATCTTTAGCTTGTAATTTATTCTGTATATATATAAAAAAATTCAAACACCACAAACAAAAAACATGAGATGGTTGCAAAGTGCATATCATTTTACACCCTACTTTTGGCATAAAAGCTGTAGGAATTTTCAGAAATTATTTTTATACTGTACTTTCAGTGGAAATTTTCCATTTTGTGAAATGCACAATAATTAACTTATTAAATTTCTTCCCACCATATACTCATAGATTTTCTAAATTCATTAAGTAATCTAGATATTCAGAAACATTCTTGTACAAACCTTTTACATGTTCAGCTGTACCATGAGGAATAACTGAAAGATAATCAATTAGTAACCCCATGAGAATGAACAAACTAAATTTTTGACTCATATTTTTCCAACATAATATTTTAATTATATGAGTTTCATACAATGTATCTTGATCACAGCCTCTCCCAGATCCACCATCCCACCTCCATTCCCTCAAAGAAAAAGACAAAAGAAAAAAGAAAAAAAATTAAGTCAAGCCTATGTGGTGAAACATGGATCACAGGCATGAGCCTGGTTTTTATTGCCGGTAGGCAGTTCAGATCATATATATATATATGATCCTGGCATATATTAGACTGACATTAAGCATGACAAACTTCAACCTGAAGTTGGGCTTCACTACTCAAACACATAGAGACCCAAACATCATGCAGGCACCCAAACATCCTCCAGGTACCATGACAACCCACTGGCATCCAGATATCCCTCAGGTATCTGGATGTCCCACAGGCACCCAGACATCACACAAGCACCATGCCATCCTTTAGCCACCCTGCCATTCTTGATTTTTTTTTGCTGACTTCTAAAAGAATTTTGTCTATTTAGCCCCCAAATTTAAAAAGAAATATAGTGCAACTACTTGTAAAATTGATTAACATTTTATTTTTATCTTTGATGATATGTTATGGTAATGGCATTTATCAAATTTCTAGAGATTGAATATTTTCACAATTTACATGCTGGTATTCAATTTGAATTTGCTATTTTAGTTGAGTTTTTTTCCCTTCAGGGGTATTGGATAGTTTTTATTTTCCTTGAGGCCTAGTCTCATGTAACCTAGGGTTTCTTCAAATGTGATATGTACCTTGATCTACCTGCCTCCACCTGTCACATTATGGTATTATAGAAGTGAGCCACCACACCCATCTTAATTTATCCCTGTTTTCAGAGTTATCTAAGCATATTTTGCTGCTTTTCTTACTTGATAGGAAATTTTCTCTGTATGGTAAAAATATTAAGACCTTTGTTTTACATGGTATAAATTATTTTCCAATTTAGTGTTTGCTTGTTATCTCCATCTTTGTGGTATATTGTGCTTTATATCACTTTTTATTTTATCTATTTGATTGATAAATATGCTAATATGTGAAGAAATTTTATTAAAAATTTGATGATTTTTTTTTATGCTGAAGAATGTGCAGTCAACTCCTTTTCCTGGTGGTACCAGGTTAAGTTCTAAATGGGCATCTCCTTCATTACTTCATTTATGGACTGTGGATAATGAGTGCTTTTGTCATCCTGATGAGTGACAGTTCTGGTCACTTATTTTGTTTTTCTTCATCTTTCTTCTTAAAGATTGATAGTTACATAACTGTGTTTGTTTCCTTCATTTCTGACCTTCGCTCCTCTAATAAATGACCATCCTACTCCGACTTATTTTTCATCAGCGTGTTCAGGACCTCAACTCCCTTAAAAGTAAGAAGAAAATATTAGCAATCTCAAGCTTTTATCAAATTTTCACTTCTTGTTTTTTTAATCTTCTACCTTCTGTCAGCTGTCTTCTTACTTTAAAGCTTATCAAAGCCATAGACAAATACCTATTTCCTTCTATCTTGCACTTTACAATCTTGCTTCTGTAAAAGCCAATGAGCAGTATCTGTCCTTAACCTGTTACAGACAGACACTACATCTATACATCTTATTTGCTCAGCTTTGTGTAAAGTATTGTTTCCTTCCCCTGATTACTTAGAAGCAGGGAACTTTTAACATCAAGTCAATGACTGCACGTGTTCAAAAGCCATAATATATTTTAGCATGACTAAATTTGTATCATAATTTATATAGATTTTTACATTTCCCAGCATTTATAATCTTCCCCAGTTAAAATATATTACATGATTTTGTAGTATCTTATATGCTACATCTGTCTTCTCCTTCATTCCATCTCCCACTGGGAATCAATTCAATCCTAATGACCTCTCTGGAATGGCCTTTACTTTTCCAGCAATTGAGACTGATTGCTTTCTAGGCCTGTTACAATACAGTTTCTTGAGATTCTCCATCACCATTCTTCTCTCTGAAACGTGGCTTTTCTACATCATGCATCATTCTTGTTGGAAGCATTTATTCCTTGTATACTCATTTATTTTAAATCAATTCTCATCCTACTATATAACTATTTAAAAACATATACTATAAAGGAAGGCTCCCTTACTTGCTGAATGTATGATATTGGACAGTTTTCTCTTTTTATTTACTTGCTTATTTATTTATTTATTTATTTATTTATTTATTTATTTATTTATTTATGGCTTCTGCCAAAATGAGTGTTTCTACTTTCTAGGAATATCTATTTCATAGGAGTGTAATGAGAATTAAACACATTAACATTTATAATCATAATTTTTGAAATTATGTAGTTAGAATTTGTACTAATTGGTTGTTTTAAGAAAAATATATACTTACAGAAATAGCAAATTATATTAAGATAGGTTTTGGCTTGAGGATGTAGCTAATTAATAAAATGTTTGCTGCACACGAATGAGCATCTGAATCCAATCTCTAGCAATCACATAACATTTGAATATTTGAAATTACTAGCATAATTCATGTAAAACTTGTTCAATTTCTAAAGACCAAAATTTTCTTTTCTTTTCTTACCCCAAGTGTCTGCAACACTTTTAAATATAATAATGATTAAGTTGTTCTTCTGGTCTATGATATCCTACACAATCATGAGGCTGTGTGATGTAAATGCGACTTGAAAACAAACATACGGAGGCTGAGATGATGACTCAGTGAGTAAGACTGCTTCCTTTGCAAACATGGGAAACTGTTGGAATCACCAGCACCACATAAAAGATGATCATAGCTGCACATACTTATAACTCTAGTGTTGGGAGTCAGAAACTAGAAGACTCCATGAGCTTGCTAGACAGCCAGCCTACCTGAAATAGGTGCAGTGAGAGACTCTGGCTCGAGAAAGTAAGGAGGAGAGTAAAGGATACTCTCATTATCCTCCCTTCTAGTTATTTCTCTGTTGTTGCTATAGCCCTGGATCACCTACACAGGGGCTGGTCTGACACAAGTAACCAGGACATGCATATTGTCCTATGCATGCATGTACAGGCACATATACATTCACACACATGGATGCAAGTACAGAAATGCACAAAGCACCATCTATACAGAAATACAACATCCAATTTAACTAAAAATTTTCTGCATCATACCTATTTTCTCGCATGTAAGGGCCGGGGATCTGCTTTAGTATCTCTGTATTTGTGTGGGGGTATGTTGCATGAATGTATGCTTATATCGAGGTCACCTCAGGCATCATTCCTTCTAAGCTTGTGTCTCAAGACTGGTTCTTTCAGTTGGATTTGCCAATTAGATTAGGCTGATCATTGAACCTCAGATCTGGGGTCATGAGTACACACTTAAGTCAAGCCTGTTATGTGGGTGCCAGAGGCTGGATTTAGATCCTCAGGTATTCATAACAAATATTTTATCGATTAGCTATATCCTTAAGCCAAAACCCTATCTTAATTCAGATATGTTCATCAAGGTTTCACCAATATAATTTGCAAATTTCCTTAAACATTTTTCTTAAAATAACCTATTAGTACACATCAAGTTTAATACTAAATGTTTATTTTGTATTATCATGTTGTATTATGTTGTTATCATGTTTGTATAATAGATTAATTTTTCACATTTATATAATTAAATGAGTTTAGTTACTTTAAAAAGGTCTGTCTTTGATAGATTTTCATTTTAGTGGCATATTTATTGACAATTATGTGTTATATAATCTATGTAGTGCTTTAGAGATAATTACCCCAAACTTGTCATTTTAAATAGATGTCTCATTTCTTGCATAATTTCTGTGGCTCAATGATCTAGGATTGGCTTACCGGTTGGTTCTGAGCCAGCATCCTTTACAAGGCTTTTGTCAAGTTCGGAACTGGAATTGGTTTCTTCTCAATGCATGTTAGGTTGGAGTAGCTGTTTCCAAGTACAGGCTACTGGCTATTGCCATTCTTCTACGACTCTCTGGCCATGAACTAGCTTTTTGTTTTACTAGGCATGAGCCTCTCCATAGAAATACTTAGAAGACAGTAGCTTGCTTATCTTGGAATTGTGTAAATTTAAGAACAAGAGCAAGGAAAAAAAAAAAAAGAAACACAAGAAACAAGTAGAAAGGGAGATAGAGATGATAGATAGAGAGATATAGATAGATAATAAATAGATAGAACTGAAAGATACTGAAAAATACATAGAGAGGGAATATTTCCCAATAAAATCGTATTTCTTCATCTGATCTTAGTGACTTTCATCATTTTACAATGCATAAAATGTATTTGGTGCCCTGTGGAAAGGGACCATGAAATGATGTCTGCAACAACAGGGAATTGTTGAAAAACACAGGCAAACAAGATACTGTCATGATCCTGTAACTGTGCAGGGAACCTTGACTTGAGAGAAAAGGCATACACAAACTGATAGCAATAGGAAAACTCATAAAGAACCCAGGATCTTGGTAACTGCATTCAGCCATAAAATTAGTCATCCACAGAGTCCATTGTCTTCTCGAATTCTTGTTTTCCAGTAGGTACTGAGTTTTAAAGTTCTGTTAAAAGATGCTGTTCCTTGACACTGAAAAAAATTAATTGTCTCAGAAAAATATAAATCCTTATTTCAAGTGATCATATAAATGATTCCATAATCTATGGTGTTATTGCTAGAATATAAGCCCAGTGTTTGGTAAATTTTATTTATTAGGCCAATTGTATTTTCATACTGCATACACATATAGAATGTCAGCTTATTCTAATGATATCTTGCACAAAATGTAAACCAGGAAATTAGGATTCAGGAACATGAGATTTATTTAAAGACACAGAGAATTGAGTGGCTGACAGAAATGTAATCCAGAGTATGTGGTCTGAATCAGGCAGTGCTGCTTATGATGTGTATACTTTCTGACAGCATAGTTTGTTATTGGGACATTTTTCAGTAGAAACGACTGATTTGAGGAAGAGCCATCAACAAGATATTCCTCAAGGAGTCAGAACTCACTTTTCCTCATAAATGAATTTTTCTTTAATTGTTCTGTATGTGCTAAACAGATCCTTGGGGGAACTTGTAACAATTCTCTGGGAGCACACTAACAGATGAACAGCTGGAAGACAGTGCAACTGGGCTAGCAGAACAGCAGGCTGGAGAACAGGGGGCCAGAGCTGCAGACCCAATTTCCCACTGCTGATGAGGAATGACCTTGAACAGATTCCTGCACTTGGTTTGCCTCTGCCCCAGCAGACAGCAACACGAAAATCAGGGACTGCGCTTCATGTGCATTTAATTTATTGACTTTATATATCTTAAAACTCTTACCAAGGGGACCTCCTTTCCTTAGGAAACTTAACTGTATCTTCCTGTTGTAGAATTTGTGATGTTTTCATCACAGCACAATTGATAATTGAGTGCTTTGTCTGTGGCATCATGATGACATTCTTAAAACTTTCGAAACTACAAATTTTAATTTGTAATTTAACTTTAGAAATAGTTAATATATAGACTATGTGGGAAATTAACTATCCCTGTTTGGGGCCGGTTTCTTATGGAAATAGTCAAGTAAATAAATGTAAATTAAATAAATGTCATGGTAGGAATGAAAGAGGGAATAGTATTCACGATCTGATTTGGTTTAAAGACAGTTTCTGAGAACGAAGGATGGAGAAGTTGTCCTTTCAGAAGAATGGTGTAAGGAGACTTTCTTTTTCTTCTACCACAGATACTTGGTGCTGATTGAGATGCTTAGCAAGAAGATAATATTTCTGTCTCTAATAAATGAGTGCCCTCATATTGTCTTGGGAATTTTGTTTATTTGTTTCTCTTTTTGTGATAGATGCACCAATGTGTTTTCCAGTACAGAGTCCAGATTAATCAGACTGAAATTTGGAACTCCACAATTTACATGCTTTGTAATAATCTATGTGTTTTCTCAACGTTACTCTTGTTTTTCCATTGTCTGTGAAATGAAAATAATGATTATCACATATTTGGGAATCCAGGGAGCACAGTGGTGAAAGCTGGCAGTGCTTGGAGCCAGTCTGCCTAGGCTCAAATCCTCTTGCTACCACTTATGAGCCATGTGACTTTAAAGGGTTACTTCTGTTTTCTGTTCCCACATGTTAGGCTCTGATATCACTGTCACCCCAATTATTTGTCAAAACCTAATTATCATTATGACTGGAGGCTCTGACTTTGGGAAGTGACCAATTCATGATGGAAGAGTATAGATGATTGGGAACATTGCCCCTATTAAAGGGACTAGAGGGCACCATGACTCTTCTATATTTCAGCACTATTGTAAGTCAGGTAATGTGTCCTTGGCCCACTAAAAACAAATTCTATAGTAGACTATGAGTAATCTAACTGTCTCTAAAATTTCTGTAGTAATGTGTTTCAGACATCAAATTTTTATTAATGATGACATTAAGTCTAATAGAGCAATGCAAGTGCATTGCTTGAGATGTTAATTAAGGCAACTACCAAAGTCTGACCACTTAGGCTTTAGTCAAATAATAAGGGTCTCACTCTCATCCCCAGCTCTCAGCAAAGAATCCAGCACAGCATCCAGAAAGCAAATACTTGTGGGATGCAGGCAAGAGTGAGTCTTTCTAAAACAATCACAAATATTCAATGAGGGCTACACATATGAGTTACCTCTAACATTTTAAGAAGAATGTAAGAAAGGTCTGTTAGACAGTTTCACATTAAGTGATGAGCAATGAAAACTTACTTTCTTGTAAAACAGATTGACATCATTTCTCTTAGCGGTGGCATCAATATATGAGTCCTAATGTAACACTATACCATTTAAGAAAAATGAGATTTGTAATTAGAGAAAATATATACAATAGGGAAAAAGACATATAAAGCAAAACTAATAAAGAGAAAGAAAAATTTTTATGTTTTGTATGTTCAGTAACAAAAACAAAAACATTGTGACAGAAAGGATGGCAAATGAGTTTGTACCAAGACATGATAAAAACAAACACTGAATAAGACAAATACATGAATCTCTTTTGCTATCCTCACATGATAAATTTCTTTTACATTTTTTTGTAAATTCTGAAATAATCAGTCATTTTATTTCATAATCCCCTTGATACTGCTTAATATGCTTTTCAAGATCAAAGAACTGTGAGTTGAGTGTCTACAACCTAGCAAAAAGATTTCAGTACAAAATAAAAAAAAATTAATCCAAAATAATTCATTAAAAATATCTTAGAGTGAGCAGAAGTGCTTTTATTAAAATATTAAGACACTATGTGACTTTTATGTAGAGAGGATGAGGACTCTTGGAATGACATGTTTTCAGACCATCCTACACTGACAAGTTTATGTCTCAACATTTCAATCTTTCTAAAAGTATTATGTCTCTTACTCTTCTAAGGAAAACTAACCAAAGCTGTCTTTAAGGACATGGCTCACAATACTTGCCATGCCCTTTCCTGGCTTTTTACCCAGAATATTGGCCATACAGGCCCTCAAAATATAGCTTCAGTCCCACTTTAACTGTTAACATCTATTCTAATTGTTAACAGGATACTTTTGTCCAGTAAAAACCAAAATAAAAATTACTTTTGTTACATTGAGTCTGACATATTTCTGTCATTACTAGTTAAACTATGAAGACTAACAAAGTTCTTGTGTGCATCTCTCATGCTGGGAATGGCATTTCGCTAGATGTCTAGAACTACATTGATTTCTAACAGAATTTCTTGACTCTTTTTATTTGCCCTGGTAGCAAGGCATCATGGGTATAATAAAATGACAAGAAAGAATAGACATTAATTCACAAATGTATTTTGTTCAACTATGTATAGAAAGGAAATTTCATACACTTCAAATGAATATGAAAGATACAGCTTTAAGGTAACTTGTAGATAGCTTTTAATGTAATAAACTTTTGTTGGGAAGGTATTAACAGTGTTTTTTGTCCCATTCTAAAATGATTTCTGCATGGCACCTTAGGGAGGCCACTAGCTCTCCCTTTTCCTGTGCTTCATTTTGTATTATTGATTGACTCTTGCTCTAGCCATCTTGCCTACTATGGGATGGCATTGTATCAAACTAGCCTGTCACTAAGAATCTACTTCCAAGCCTGGGGAAATGATCAAAGTGTCTCCTTTTTGAAGGCAATGCTGATATCACCACTTTGAAAAATAATGAGAGGCTAAGATAATTGACATCATTTCATTCTATTGCTATTCCCCAGGCTTTCCTAACACAGCTGTACAATGTAGACATCTTGCTAACAACCAGGCTTCAAACACAGATAACTATTCTCTTTTATGTTATAATTACTGCAACCTCAAGATGTAAATTAATGAAGACAGAAGCAAATCAAGTCAGGGCTAGTTAAAGATTCAGACAAAAGCAAGAGTTACCTCAGAAGAAGACAATGGAGATTAATCTAGTAAATGTATTTAATGGAGTAAAGTCATCAGTGAATATTTATGGATCCCATGTGGTGAGTTATGCAGTATCACCTAATTGCCAAAATGAAATATACCTGTACTAATTTATAATAAATGTTAACTTGCATATAGTAAATGTTAATATCTAAAAATATAAGTTAAATAGGATGTCAAAATTTAATTAAGTATGAAAAATTAAAAATTGTTTAACATATATCTGAGATTGTAAAAATAATACTCATACTGAGAAAGGAAAATCTTGAGTTTTATAGAAGAGTAGTTGTCAAATGTCATGTCCTCTTATTATCTGGAAATAATGACTGGAAAAAGAGAGACTATTAAAACTTGTACCTCCTGTTTTAGTGTTATTTTAAAAATCTAATAAAATACTTATTATTATTACAGTCTTGTTGGGAAGACATGATTCAAGAATTCATGAAGAGCCACTAGCTTTCCTTTACGTTATCAGAAGCATTCAGACAGTGACATCTTTGGAAGATAGAGCTGTGGGATTTCCAATTATAAAACAAAGCATGGATACAATTCAGTACAATAGATTCGTGTCCTCTAAAATAAGAATTCCTTTTATCTACATTCCATTACATGTACAAGCATCTCCCAAGAGTATTTGTACCCCTCTGCAAACATTTTTATCTCTAACATTTTTTTTGGTTTTTCTTCCAGAATCTAGTAATAAACTTATTCCCTGAGTTGTTTATAAGGTAAAATTTCAGATGCTTCATAATTCATATTTATAACAATGAGGATAGAATGTTAATCAAAATGTAGATTTCTAGAGAAGGATAGATAAGGCTTCACAAATATATTACGAGATAAATGAGTATTCTTTGGTAACTAGTGTTTAATCACCCAAGTGTTGGGCAAGAGTGGAAAAGATAGAATTAAGAGTCTCCTATCTGACACTTGGCCTGTGCAGCCTTAGAAGGAACAGATAGAATTAAAGAAACATGGTAAGATAGTGCCTCAGCCTCAGTTCTCCTGAGTAGAAAGTATTTGAAAGGGCTGATCCTATGACAACAGGGCAGTAAGTATGGCTAGAGCCATCTACAACATAATCATAGCTACTTGGCCAAGCAGTCCTTTGATCTGAAATAAAATAGGTCTGCAATGAAAACATTGCCATGCAACAGGCTTTCTACAGATCAAGAGCAAATAGAAATTGATTTGCAGGTAAGCATTTGCAGGATTTCAACTCAAAAGATGATTAAGGGATTAAGGGTGAGGCTATAATCTGTCTGTTCTTAAGAATGGCCAGTTGTCTTAAGTATCAGTTTAGATATACTGAGTGACTCCAGAGAGAAGACTCAAGTCTTTATGACTTTATGATATTTAGGTACCCTAATCACCATCCAAATGATGAGAAAAGGAGATATCTAGTTTAAAGGATCATTTTGACTTAAGTGTTCAGTGGAAGAGAGAAGCTAAAATACTCCTATAGATTTAACCAAGTTCATTCTTTCTCTAAATGCACACAAGTAATTGATTTGACTTGCATGTCTTATATCTGTACTTCCCAATGGCACAACTATTCTAAGGGATCCTCTCCACTGACAAAATTTAAATGCAGGGAATTTCTAATGTAACATTGTGAAAAAAAATTAGTGATAGGGCTCTACAGTCAGGCAACCCAGACATTAGCCAAACAAATGGTACCATACTGATTGACAGCTCAGAGAAATGAGTTCACCACTCATGACTGTAGCATTACCAACAAAAAAAGCAAGGCACAAAGGGCAAAATTAGTTTGTTAGAACCGTGAAATTACGTTCACAACTAGAAATTCCCTATAGCCAAGGGAAACTGTTCCTGCAAATATAATCACAAAAAAAGAAGATTCAATATAATATTAGACTTGACATTAGAGATATCATATGCCTCCCCTTACTGTGTCATACCTCAATAATTAGGATATTAATAAGTATTTGGCAGAAATATGAACCAAAGGGCTGAAAGAAAAGATAAGCTTTCCAGTATACCAGAGTACACAGAGCTTTTACCTTAAAAGCTCACCATCTCCTGAACTACTGTCAAAAGATTGACTGTTTGGTAACTAAAGCTTCTCTATCAGGGAGCCAGTCTCCACCCAGAGCCACTAGATAAGCTCATTTACCAATAGAGCTAATAGCATGCTTAATAAAACTGTCATCTTGATCCAGGACTAGCCTTACCAGCTTGACATGCCATGGGATGGATCAAGGTGAACTCAATGACTAAAATGATTCAACTGTTAACTGACTAAATAGATATGGCTAGCTGATTATACTTTGAATTTGTAAAGGAGAGAAGGGAAATGAGGAGAGGATGAAGAAAAGGAAGAAAGGGGAGAAAGGGAGAGGATATGATGACGAGAGAGGGAAAATTAATTAAAATGATAAAAAAAGATGAAGGAGAGGGGGAGGGAGAGAAAGGGAGAGATACAGAGAAAGAGAGAGAGAGAATGAGAATGTACTACTCAGAGATAACATTATTTCCTGTTCTAAGCATTGACACAGTGGATTTCTGTAAATCCTTGGTCTGTTTGTTGGTTGATCTTTCAGCTGAGCTTAAATCTTCTGTTCAACGTATGGTAAGCTATCCAGCACAGACTGCAGACATATTTATTCTGCTGGGGGATTTTCTACTAGCACAATCCATTATCAAATCAATGTATCTCTTTATGTCTTTTCTGATTCTTAGACTATTGGCAATGGCTTGGCTCTTTGGTCTACAACTTAAAAATTACTGATTGGCAAAACAAAGAGCTCTTCTTTTAATAAAGAATAACTGAAGCAATTCAGAGTGTTGATAGAATGATCTTAGCCTTTCTGTAGATAGTCATAATATTGCTGTTTTTTCTTGATGAGACTTGTAAGAATCAGGCTACACACAAAGCATCCCTCTGACTGGCAATATGGCTGCACAGATGTACTTGCACACAGAACATGAAAACATATGCTCCATCTTGCATTTGACACAAAGGAAGCAATTCTACTTTTATTCTACAGGGAGCATCACTGAATGCTTTGCTTGGCACTACTGCTAGAATTGATCAATTGATATTGCTTGGTATGAGGACATACAGCTTCAGATATGGGTCTTTGTTCTTCTTGATAGACTGACTTACATCAGATATTTTATTAATTCTGAGGCTGTAGGTGGTCCTCACCATTAATGAAGGTGGCTTGATTGATCTCCAAACAGGAGATCAATTGTACCAGCCTGTATAGGTACTCTTCTCACACTGATCCTAATTGTACCCACATATATTCATCAAAGAAGTTCTTCCTCTTTGCCTTCTGGAAACTCTGTATTGTCATTTACCTGCCCCTCGAGATATTTTTCCTGATTAAAGTAAAATCTCACACCACTTTTATATCCCACAACTTCTTTTCAAAGACATGTAAGTCAGCCCCTTGACATGTAACAATTTAGGAAACTATATTTTTGTCTCTTCATCTTTTTGGAAAGTTAGAAATCTGACTTCTGTGAATAGCTGACTGAAGTTGTAAAACTACTTCTATCGTGATATAAAGCGAAGTTCAACTTTTATTTGGTAAAGGTCAATTTAAAAACACAAATGTCCTAGAAATTCTTCCACTCTAGCTTTTAAACACTTGTCCCTTTGCTACATAAGGGTTTGTTCAAAATCCACTGTTTCTCCCATTTGCTTTAATATTGCCTAATAAATTATACTAACATGTTTAACTTTGTTCGTCACATTTTCTTCAATACGATTTGTTGTATTTTTATAAGTTAAGATGTGACTAACTTCAGCTTGATCAAGTGTTAAAAATCAAATCTGTGGTGTTTGAATTGTATCTGTGCTCCTATTTGGCTTCCCAGACCATGCCACATAGACAATGATACTTACAAACACACACAACAGTGAACCAATAGGGAAGTGTTTCAATGAACCTGCCCTGTTCTGTCTGCAGATACATGGCTTAGCAGTGGAATAGGAACCTTAAACTTTCCTCAAAAATTTCCAGCTGGGTGGTGGTGGTACACTCCTTTAATCCCAGCACTCAGGAGGCAGAGGCAGATGATCTCTTGAGTTCGAGACCAGCCGGGACTACGGAGTGAGTTCCAAGACAGCCAGAGGTTACAATAGAGAAACCCTGTTTTGAAAATAACAGCAACAAAAACAAATTTCTAAACTGTGCCTCATTTTCCTTCTTTTGGTTTATACATTTTAGCAAGGCTGATTAGGCAGCAGACAACGTTGCCCCAAGGGCCTTCTCCTCTGAGCCACTTCTTAGATAGCAATCAAGTTGAAAGGATTGAATTTTTAATAGAAAGTTTGAAAGTATACTTTTCTGTCCTGACTTCTCTGAGTCCTAGGGTCACCCCTTTATTCATATTCACAATCCCAACTGTTACAGTTGAAACACTTTCCAGGTAACAGTACAACCAGAAGAGAGCCTAGGGAATCACAGGTAAATCTGTTTGAGCAATAAAGTCCTTTGTTTGAGAGACATGGTCCTTGAAAGTAAAATAGTGACTATTTGGATGAGCGTGCCTGTCTATGAGTCACAGTACATGTGAACCACAGTGTAATCTAATTGGTCTGTAATCATCTTAGAAAAATGCCCTTGTTTCATGTTCATCTGACCAAGCTGGATGAAAGGACTCAGTGCATTGGAGGCTGGCTAGAAAATGGGTTAAGCTGTAGCCAATGAGATGGACACCAGTGCTTTCAGTAGGGGAGAGAATTAGCAATACTCTTCATGGAGAAAACACACAGCACAGTGGAATGGACCCTGGACTCTAATATGCTAGTTGGACTTTTCCAAAACTATTTTAAACCCCTTCATGCTTGTGTCTGCCATCCTTCATCAGTCAGATCTAGTTATGATTTGATCACCAGATTCTTTGTTGGTACTACATATTATTTAGCAATGGGAAGAGTTTGTCCTAGTTCTTGTGCTTTTTACATTAAATATTCTTCAATAGCTATAATAATTTTAGTGACTTAACCATGTATCACACAATTGTTGTAGAATAAGAAAAGTACAGATATGATTGACTACTTTCCAGAAATAATTTTTAATGTAGAGAACACAATTAATTGTGCGATCAAATGGAACTGAGAATCCAACAGAGCCCTATCAGATATCCAAAGATCCATTCTGGAGCCTGCCATTGTGTGATACAGTGGCTTCATTAACACCACCCTTGCATGTAGCTCACTACATGTGAACATTTTCTTTCTAGGAATAATATGTGACTCCAGGCCTGTGCTTTCTATGTAGAACCAAATACTACGTTGCTTACTTGTTCTTTAAGTATTTTCATAGGAAACCTTCAAATGTTTAAGCAATGACAGGAGTAGATCACATAACGTTAAGTACCTGAGGAGCATTCACTCAAAAAAAGTGCCCAGAGCTTCATGAGAGGTGACTTAAGTGCACTGTGTGGGCTGTTATGCTTACATTGAACGTTATCAATTCAAGAATCATGGTATTCAATTTGACTTCGACTTAGGCTGTCATCACCCAGGTCATCACCCAGGCCCTAGCAGTTATCTAGGCAAATCTCTGCCCATTGCCATTTTCATTTAGAAACTTTGCCAGGCTTCTTTCTGTGAGTCAGGTCACAGGATACCCTCGATAACATTTTGGGTTAAGAGTCAACACGAAGCTATCCTCAAAGAGGATCACTTGACATGTCTTTCCTCACTTTGAGAGTCATATGTTTCACATAACAGAATATTGAATAACATCTAGTAATTAAAGCTTTGGTGAAACAGAATAACTAAATTCTGTTGTAACATTCATTTGCATAACACATACACGTGCACACACACTACACATGTCATAATTTGCTTTCTTGTGACTCTGATAAACTATCCTGAAAAGTAACTACTTAATGGAGAAAAAGCTAACCTCTTAATGATACTCACAAAATTTACTACTGCAAACTGAGTACCTATTGACCTTGCTGCTCTTTCACAAACATATTGCCCATTTCACAAAAATGTATAAAAACATCGTAAGATTATATTCACAAACTCCATTCTCTTGATTCGGATCACTATGCATAAGTAAAATTAATTAAACTTTTATTTCTCAAACTATACTGTTCTTTTAATTGGTTTCCTAGATCACTCAATGGACACAGAAGTAAACAAGAAAATTAGAAGGATCTTTCTCTCTCTTTTTCTCTCTCCATCTCTCTATCCAGCCCCCCTTCCTCTGTCTCACCATAATATAATCTAGTTCTTTTTGTGGTGATAGAGGATTGGTTCTGCTAGGCAGATTTAAGAATGAGAGGACTGTGGATAGAGAGGATTAGAGCTGGTGTAGAGAAATAATTGCACCATCTTTATGTCTCTCTTGCTCAGATCCCAGCCAACAGCAGTTCTAATTAAGAATAACATAAGACTTTGTAAGTATGCTAGGTCACAGACTCTGCCAGCCAATTTACTTTAAAAGATCGAAGGAGTGGGGTATTATTGGGGATAGCTTCCTGAAAGCAGGAATGTGTCAAAAGAGAGATAGGTTTACTTTTGAGACTGTTCTTCATGGTTCTCTTACATTTCTGCATATCCTCTAAGCAAGACAGAGATGGGCATCTGTTCCACACAGTCTGCAGCACCTTTGTACAGCAAACAAAGATAACATCTTCTGAAGCGTCAACTGGGGATGCTTCCTGTCAAAGATGATAAAGTTAATATTTCTTTCAGAAGAACTGCTGAAACTAGATGTTATTGGAGTCTCTTATTGGAGAGTTTTAGTTCCTAGGCTCACTGCTTTTATTTTATTACACACCCCACTGGTGGGTTGGTGTTGTCTACATCTGGTGTCATCACTCTGCAGAAGCAGGTTTGGAGAACTGTTATTAGTGCTGTGAGTGATAAGCACCTCTGAACTCAGAACTCCATGAATTGTGCCAGCACCCTTAAACAATGACAGGTTAATTTAATAGATTTTAAATATAGTAAATAGAGTAAAACATAGTTAAAGACACACCGTTCTTACTACTTAAAGGTGAAAGTTAAACACATCAATTATTTTAAAACTATTTAATTTTCATGTTGAAATAATCAACACTCAATATTTATTTATTTTCTAGTATTAAAGATTGTTCTTAGGGTCTTATCTGTGTCATGAAAGCATTATTATACTGAAATATATGCCTAACTTGCCTTTGATGATTTTTGTTTTATTTTGAAACGTGATCTTGTTATATAGTCCAAGTACCTCTTGATTTTACAATCTTCCTGCACCTGCCTCTTGTAGCCTGTATTACAGACATGTGCCATCACGCTTTGCTCTCCAGTAATTCTTAATGTCTTGTATGTTTGTTTGAGCTAGATTTTAACTATGTATCTCTGACTGGCCTGGAACTCACAGAGAACCACCTGCCTCTATATCCAAATACTAACATAAAAGGTGTTGCCAACACATTTAGCTCCAGTATTTTTTAATTGAAAATTTATATTGATATATAAAGGCATATCAAGAGACATTAAGCATTCAATTTTCAGCAATTAATATATCATTTTATATTCTATTATATATTTTATCTAGCATTGTCATCATCAATAAAGATCAAGTGTTTTTGTAAATATTATACATGACTTAATTCTAATAAATTTTATATACAAACACCGAATTTGAGCTCCATAGATATTTTTGATCATAAAACAATCTTTGATATTTAAAAACATGTAATAACAGGAGATATTAAATCAGAAACTATACAAAATAAGCAATGAGTAAAATATTTATTCAATACTTTTATTTTTGCTTTCCATAATTATTTAATATTTCTTTACTTATGAATTTACTTGTCAGTTTATTGTCTTCTTCAGTACTAAACCCTGACTCACAGCTGGCAAGTCATTACTCTCCACTGTGTTTGTGGTACTGTTTAGAATACATATTTACTATTTTGAGTCAGCTTTTTTGTTTGTATTTCAAATGTATCCAGGTCTGTCTTGTAGTTACTTCAGGATTCTGTGATACGCCTTTATTCAGTCAGCATTATTCAGTAGTTTGTCATCAGTCCTTGCGAGTTTGCTTGGACTATATGCAGAATTTAAAATTAACGTCTCCATTCTTTAAGTTTCCTGTTCTTTTATTCTGTTAACCTATAGCATCGGGCAAAGAATTATATGACACTAATAAGTCATTAAAAGATAATATATATTTATATTATTTTATATATAAACTATATATATATATATGTACACTATATATATATGTGTATATATATATATATATATATATACTATATATATATAAAATATGTCTGCACAAATAAACACGCAAACATAACTTGGCAATCCCATTTTGGTTGATTCTCTCTATATTGCCGGAGGGCTGACCACATTGCATTAGACAATGAACCAATGAAAGGGTTCATCCCTGGGAGAGGTTAACATTTATTTTCTCAAAAGTTCAACAGTTACCTATAGTTCTTTGTCTAGGGGGAGACGCACAAAATTTCCCTCATGATGTAATTGAATTTCAATTGAAAACATTTTTTAAAATAGAGGAAGATATATTTCAACATAGCATTTTCCAGCACCATTTCATTATTGTTTAGCATGTGTGATAGCTGGCAAAGTAAGAGTGGACATCTGGGTAATGTATACTCAAACCCAGATATTCCTAAATTAACACCGCGGAGTGCTAAAGACAAGTAACAATAAATAGAATATGTAAAGACAAAAATTACTGATTTAATCAATATTTAAATTCTCATTTAATTGAATCTGGTTCAGCTAATATTACTTTTCTGACAATTAAAATCACACCAAAGACAGATTTAGTGGAACTGGAAGTGAATATTTCAACTTTGGACACTGTTTTTCTGTCTTTGTATTACAGCAGAAAGCAATTCAGTGCACTGGGGCATTCGTAACAGTGACTTCACATTAATGAAAGTGTCTTAAAGAAAACATTAAATGGGTATGAAAAACTACCTCTTTTCTCAAGAATCAGTCTTATGCACCCAGCAGCATTGCATGTGTATGTGTTTATGCATGTATGTATATGTACATATACATGTATATGTGTGGATGATTTCTTTGATATATGATAAGCAAATTTTCAAATTACATCTAATTTTGAAGAAAAATATTTCTAGTGTTTATCCAGTGTAACTGATAATGTACATATCTGATAAAAACATTGTTTAGCAATAGAATATCATCTTTTACTGGAGGAAAAATGAACTTAGGAAATGCTATCAGTCTTTTCAAATTTGATGTTTATCTTGCACTTCACTAATAACAGAAGTTCTGTGAAATAACTTTTGCTCATTTCTTATACAATTTGGTCGTGTATATAGCAAATGTATCATTTTGCTGACTATTTTTCATTTTGTATATTTAGAAATAGAAACTACAGCTATCCTACCGAAGAATCTGGTTCCAAACATCAGCCCCAGGAGTTTTAGATCTTTGACCAATTTTGAAGACTCTTTTGTACTCGTCCTCTGTCTTACTGTAGGTGGACTTGCAGTAAAAGCAGTTTCCTAAAAACATAAATATAACCTGCTCACTCTGAGTAATGTTATTTGCATGTTTGTGTTTTCAGGGATGATCATTTGTTATTGGATAATGAATTGGAGTGTTCTTCTATGAGGAATGTTATTTTTCTCACTTAGGAATACACACACACACACACACACACAAGAATGAAAAAAGAAACTGTGAAAATCATGAATTGAAAAGAAAGTAAGAAAGTGCATATGGGTGAATTTGGAATGAAGTAAGGAAAGGGGTAAATTTCTTATTATATTAATTTCAAAAATAAATAATTTTAATTTTAAAAAAAAATTAACAGGCTCTTGCATTTTGCAAAGACCTGATACCACAATACTGCCATCTATGTGCATCTGATATATAGCCCCTGCTCAATCACAATGAATATAATTATCAATTGCCCTTACCCTTTTCCCTCCATACTTGTCTCCTCATTTACCTGTCTCCATAGACAAATACAATGTTGAAAGATGACCATGATCTAAGTATAATCAGAGTGTGAGGTTCATTCTAATCACTGAAATCATATTTTATAATGCACATAACAAAATATTATACTCTATTACTATCCACACAAGATTTTATACTGATTTTAAAATGTAACAGAGAAAACAGGAATGTTGTATTGTACTCCTTTTTTGACTCATTAATTTTAGAATCCCAAAGAAACAGGATCACCCCTATAAATTATCTCCTTTCCATTTTCTCTCACCTTTACATGAGCCAACCACTAGTTTCAGGTTCATTGCCCTTAGGAGAGAAATGATATGTTCGAAACACTAGTATTTTTAAGAGAAAATAAAAAGCAATCATTTTCAAGCATAGATCCATTCTGACTTGCTTAAGCCATTGTCTTTTGTGACCTATGCATTAGTGCTAAAGTGACTAAATGTGTTCAAATGGGATTTTTTTTTTTGGTATAAATGTAAATTTTTCTGAAGCTGATCATTCTACTTTTCCAGTGGATATAATATATGCCAGTGAAAAGCATAAACCATTGAAGAAAGAAATTGAACATGACACAAAAAAAGATCGAAAGACCTTCATGTTCATGGATCAACAGAGTTAGCAGTGTGAATGTCTGTGATTGAAAGCAAACTACAGACTCAATAAACTCATTAAATTTTCAGTGATGTTATTCTCATAAGTAGAAAAAAAATCAGAATTCATATGAAGTCCAAAAGTTTCTGAAAAGCCACAGACACCAAATGCAAAAGAGCAACACTGGATATGTCATTAAGCTGAACTTCAAACTGTATGACAGAGCCACAGCAAGGTAAACAAACATGGTAGAGGCACAAAAATAGATGTACATAAAACAGAAGAGAACACCCAGAAATCAGCACATCTGTAAACAGCCATTTGATTCTCAAAAAGGTGTCAAAACCACACAGTGAAAAAAAGATTGTCCCTCAATTAATACACAGTCTGGGAAAACTTAGAGTCCACATGTAAAGTACAATTAAGTGAAGTTTGTGTTTTATGTATTTGCAATAATAATTCATGTCTTTTTGCCATTGTCATGATTCCTGATACATTTAGCTGTTTTGTTTTCATCAGTTTGACTACAGTTAATTGAATTTATAGTGTTCCCTATAGAAAAACCTTATAAAAGTGTATATGAATCTAATTTTAGGAGAAAGTGTAAAAAAGCCATAGATATTAATAATTTCTTACCATATGTGGTTGATAATGCAATCAACTTTTCCTGTCTAGATGTTCTACTACTATGCATCAAGCTGGTGATCTAATGATCACAGTTCCCATCTATGTTTGTCAGATCACTTAATGGGTTCCTAATGATCCGTTGAATATATCTTCACATGTACAGCTATAAAATTGCCTCTGTTTTACCATGATTTTATTGTTATCTATAACGTATGCTAGAAAACCAAGGTTTCTAAGGGCATCAATTCATTATACTGTAAATTTAATCAAACACATGGCCATGGCTGACAGGTGGCAGATTATCAATAAAAATAAGTTTCTGACATCACCAAGAAGCTCTTGTATGACATTTTGTCTTAGCCAATTTTTACTTACCGAAGTGTCAGTTGTAAGGTAGTTTCTCCGAGGAATCATGAATACCGATGTCATATGTACAAATGCCCTTTTTATTTAACAGAATTTTCCTCTCTTCATCTGTTTCATAATTTGATTCCTAAAGCCTTTATTTTTATTTTCAAACTTTGTTTTGCTTATTAGGAGCATGTATAGAACAGTTAGTTGTATTATTCAGTACTACAGACAGTACATGCACAAAACACTTGTTGACTCTACTAATCCACTTGTGCTTTCCAAACTCAAAACAAATCAGTGAGTTAATGTGATGGGAATTCGACACTAACAAATACAATGTACTCCTAATCAAATCTCAAATGTCATTTTCTCATTAATGTACTATGCCAATCTAAGAATATAGATGTTCTCTCATGTAGAAAATGAAGAAACAAAATCCCCATCTCCTCACTCAGGAAATGGTAAAAATATAATGATACTAATTATTCTTAACCAAGTTAAACTACAAAAAGTTTAGATTTCTCAATATAGTATGATGTAAATGATAAAAAAAGTTTCCTTATATAAATATAATTGAGATAATAAACATTTTGGCAAAGAGTAGCCAATAGAAGCTACTAGTTGAAGTATCTGGTATATTTATCTATTGTCATAAAGAAATCCTGACTTGACCTCACAAAAACTGTCAGTTTCCTTAGCCTCACTATCTGCCTGTAAGTGTTGAGTTTTATAAGGAATTTAAATAACTCATTAAATTGACTTTCTTTGAATAAAAACAGATTCTAAGATTGTGTTAGAAAGGCCAGTTTTTTGAAGTACAACATCTAACTTAGCCTGTAAGAGAAGTGATGACCCCATTGTTTCATGGTCCCTTCTTCACTAGTATAATATGTGTCAGGTACAAAGAGAGAATGTGAAATGTTCTGGACCTCTTGGCTTGAACAAAATTAAAAAGTTATTGAGGTAGGCTCTAAAGGGTAAAATATTAAAATCCTCATGTCAAAAAGATATGGGATAATTGAAAACAAACTCCCAAGTAATAAAGTTTGAATTCAAAGCTAATTTTAAAAGTATAAAAGTTTAATTTTAGAAACTCAAGTAATCAAACTAAATTAAATATTAAGAAAGTTGAGAGGACAATCGAGTAAAGCACAACTTTGCTGTGCGTGGGGCTGTTATATGCCATATAAATTTTAGTGGTATCAGTTTGGGATACATTTCTTACACTGTATGTTATCTCAAAAAATTAAATATTTAAAAGATATATCACTTTTTGAAGAAATGGGTAAGTGGCCATCAACACTTAAGTGGGTGGTTATTTTATTAGTAGTGGGGCTAGTAATAACTTCAATGTGATTTTCTGTGAAGGCTTGTTATTTTATAATGCAGATCTTCAACCTCAGAAACTGTTCTCCTACAGAGTTCAACCAATGCCTCATTCTCCAAGAAAAAAAAAAAAAGGTAAACCACAGAAATAAACACTCTTCCTAAATCACCAGTGTGAGGTCTCATTGAAGACATTTCTATTAACATTAATTGTATTTGAAGTAGAAGATTACAGCCCCTGATTCCCTAAACTTTTTCTACAATTATAAAATATTTATGATGCCATTTGTCATCTCATAATATCAAAACCATATACTAAGTTATTTCTTTTCTTCTCATAATCTCCATCACTTTACGTCACCTTTTACACTATAAACTGGTATAGCTTCACCTTTTCCTTGGGACATTACTGACTGAGGCATGACTGAATCCTTCTCCTTACACACAGTCCCTCACAAGAAAGTAGAGATACTTTCTTGACATATGCAGATGCATTGACCATTTGTGACCATTCGGTTGTGTGCATTTCCCTACAAGCCTATTCTTTCATTTTTGACTCTCTAAATAGCCTTTTCTAGACCTCATTGTGTATACCCAAATGACCTGAGACCTTTAAACTTCCCACCCAGTACCACGTATTTAAGTTGTATAAAACTCTGAAAGAAACTAGTCGTATCCCTAAGCCAAATTTCCCAAACCTTCACATGAACTTCATAATCAGGCAACACATGTTTTCTCTCATAAGCAGGACTGAGATATAAATTGTAAGTGTATATGTATTAAGCTATGAAACTAGAAAGAGTATCTATCATAAGGGCAGGGGGTTAAGAAAAGGGGTGGAGGAAACAGAGGATAATGGAATGCATATGACATGGATGTAAAAGGGGAAAAATTGGGAGAAGAAAAAGAACCTCAAGAATGATCAAGAAGAATAGAGAAAGGAAAGAATTAAGGACAAAATATATTGACATATGTATCAAACCTTATAATGAAATTAAATATTTCATAGACCAACATAAAATGACTAGCTCTGAAGAGGGCATGAGAGGTATTATAAAGAGGAGAGGGAAGGAGAGAAAATAAATAATTATATTTTAATTACATTAAAATCTCTATAGCCAAGGTCACTGGGTGGTTGGATATACATGGGCAGAGCACCCCTGTTTCCCTGTCTGTAGCAAAAGAAAATTGGAGCTGGGATTACAGAGAAATTATCCAAAAAGATGTGCTTTGCACTGATAACTCTGATTATCTTCTTTGGAATCCCAGTGGGCCACATGTAAGGCCAATTTTGGTTTATCATTAACTCCTGTACTTGCTCTTTTGGGTGACTCCACCCCTACTTTACCACATCGAAAATACTTGTATCAGTTCAAATGTTACAATGTGTCTCAACTCTGACAGGTATAGGATTGGGTTTAAGGATTCTGGATTTTACAGACCAATAGAATATTAGCTAACATACTATCTCTTCTATTGATGTCTCATAACAAAGCTAATCAACAAGGCATTTGTTCCAATGCCTGGTTTCTCGAAGACCTGCTCACTCTCTGCTTACTTTCTTTACCCCATGCAGCACCATTTAGCTATACATTCTTTATGTAAAGCATAAAGCAGCCTTGCCTATATGTAAATCATTATGTGGATCACAATGACCTGGAGCTTAGAGAAATCAATCTATCTCAGCATCAAGGTACTGGATTTACATGTATATACCTCCATATTGGCCGATGACTACCATACTATATCATTTCCATCTTTGCTTCTTTTTACCCTCTTCTTGATGAATTCTGTATTTGTACATGTGCTCTATAACACTAAAGTAGAGCCAAGGTTTATATTCTGCTAATGAATGATCACCTTATTCTGCTTGGATCATCCCTTCCCCAGTTACCCAATGCTTTCTATAATTCATAAACTTTCCATTATGAAGCAATCCTTAAAACAATAGCAGACTCTGTGTACTCCTTTAATTCCCTGGAGGTCCCCACTCACTCTAGCTAAAACTTTTTTCTAAACTTGTAATGTCTTCTGCCAACATTTCTTTCCTTCATCTTTTCTAAATGCCCACTTCTTGCTATTATTAATTCTTTCGACATGGCTAAAAGGTCACATGATCCCTTATTCAAAATACTATTTGGCTATATACTCAATGATATAGCCCCTGAACTTTGTGTATTTCATCAAGAACATCCGACATCAGTCTTGGATCAATGAAACCATTCTGATAATTGGGGGGCCTTTTAGACAAACAAATACGAAAATTATCAGTTGTGAGCTAGAAACAGTGAGGGACATAAAGGAGTCACCTAAATCTAAGTAGAAAGGATTTTACCTAGTAAAATGATGTCTACATGAGTAAAAAGAGGAACGCTCAGAAGGGTGGCGCAGAGGGTAAACTTCATTCACCTGGAAGTCCCGGCTTCCATGTGGCTTAACAGCAGGTTTAGAAGATAAATCGTTAGTAAGTTTAATGTCTTTAGGAAATCAAGTAATTCTTTCTTAGGATTCAGAAATTACATTAGAATGAGTTTTCTCAATTACTATTTTAAATAAATTGGCATTTGTATGTTTGAAAATAAACTATTTTGACACCATAAACATCATCCTGCAAGGCATATTATATTCAAAATTCATAGTTATTATGCAGTTGTTATGCAAAAGCATAATTAAGTATAAATGTCTCAGCTATTCGATAGTTTTGCATGGCTGGTTTCTCTAGCCTTTTAAACAAGTCATGTTTGGAAACACATACACATGCTTTATCTACCTGTTAATTGCCGAAATCAACAGACACTAAAAATCTAAGCCATTTTTAGAAATTGGTTAACACTTTAAAATTTACTCTTTCCAAAATAATTCTTGGGCATTTCAAATTTAGTTAAAACTGTGTTCTAATATGCAAATAACAATGCAATTAATTTTCAAACTTAAGGAAATTATAAAAACAATATTTTCATACCCAGGTGTCCTTTAGGATATATCAAATAAAAAGAATGCAGTATAGAACTACTGTTAAGTCTCTCACAGAAGAGGGAGGGAGATAATTTCACAGCAAAATTTCCTAGGCTACAGGAGGGTGTTTCCTCATTCAGTCAGGACTACACTGGCAACAATGTTGGAAATTTTACTCTTTAAGACAGACAGAAGCACAGCAATTTTATAACTAGTAGGGAAAATTGGAGTGAAATCTTCTTTGATGATAGTTTCAAAGTACAGTCTATTCATAACTAGGTTGAAAAAGAGAACAAAGGAAAGTAAAACCCACCATATAATAGCTTATAAGTGGACTGCAAGGAAGATCTCTTTTCATTCTGCCTCTTTAAAGATGATACAATATTCTAAACCACCACGTCAAGATCATGAAATATGGTGTTACATTTATGAGTTATGAATACATAACATGCAATGTGTTCTGTAGTTGGAATTAGACACTATTTCAGCAAATACATTCACAAAAAGTCACACACTATACGCAAGGGGATCTCTAATGCAAAAATTTTTAGGTCAAACTGGAATTTTTTCAGCCACCATTGTAACCATGAATTAAATTCCACGTTATTTTGTTAGTTGATAATTATGCAAAAATATTACTTCACAGCCAGGATTCACTGTCTAGTTGGCATTAAGGTGTTTGAAAATATAGTTTGTTTGCAAACATTTTATCCAGCTTTAAAGTGTTTTCTTTGAATATAAATAACTGGTTAACTTAAAATAGACTCCAGTTGAAATCCCCAAAGAAGAGTTAACAATTTAAAAGTTTGTAACCTAAGAAAATATAGAAATCATGATAGGCAATTATTACATCTATAACTAGCTTAAGAATATCATTTTTAAAAAATTTATTTATTTATTTAGTTAGTTTTGATTTTCGAGACAGATTTTCTCTGTTATAACTCTGGCTGTCCTGGAACTCACTCTTTAGACCAGGCTGGCCTCAAACTCACAGAGATCCACCTGCCTTTCCCTCCCAATGGATTAAAGGTGTGTGTCACCACCATCCGGCTTAAGCACTTCATTTGAAAATGTAATAGGAGAAAGAATTTTCCCTTGGACCACTTCATCTGTTCTAAATGTTAACATTCAGACAATAAAGCCAGTATCTTGAATAAACATGTATATATGCATATGCACATACATTCACTTGTACATACACATATGTGTGTGTGTACAGTTATCTCAAAGAGAATATAAAATTTTAGTATAAATTTAATTAAAGTATTTCCTGGGATGCAGCATCATCTCATAGAGAAATAAACAGTGTTTTTTGAAGAAAAACATTTTTTTTGTTTTGAATCTTTTGTCATTAGTTTTGTCATTGTGTTTTGATTTATATGGCATGACATCCATTCTGGAGCTATCACAGCACTAACGTGGTTGTCTAGCATGGAATGAAGATTTTCATTTGTGGAAACTACAAAGTATTATAGGAATACCATGTGAGTATTATTAGCTGCTAAATTAAAAGTGCAAAAGTGAAGGGAATAAATATTTGTAATTATTACATAGTATTCAGTTACATATATTGCTTCACATACTTCAGAGATAAGGAAGATGATGTTACGAGGATGGAATTCTCTCAGTATGCCATGTCTACTAGTTGGAAATATCCAGTCTCTCTAAATGGAAGCACATTTCATTTTAACTTGCCTATATAACACAGGCTTTATAAAGTATAAGCTTGAAAATGCATCAAAATGAACACGGTGATACGCACTTGTATATACCCAATACTCTGGAAACTTAACGCCACAGATTGTGAATTTGAAGCTATTATGAGCTTCATAAAGCAACAAAAAGTTATGAAAAATGCATTTGATGACTTTGATGTTTCTTTAAATTATCTTGGCTTTCCATCTTCCTTAATTCCATATGTGTTAGTCAAGGCTTAAGAAGAAGTGACTGGTATTGAGCCTAGATGGAATTCATAAGCTTTACATCCCAGGACAAGAGAAGTCATTTCTCAGTGGGTTACCCTTCAATAATGTAGTAATATCCTGACCAAATAATGCCTTTAATTTTCAGCTCCTGGAGAAACAGCTGTGACCTACATTTTTAAGGTATCTCAGAAGGTCCCATAGGGTGGAGCACTAGTCATCCATCCCGGGTCTGGGATTATTTCTCAGATCAACTCTGTGTTAGAAGTTTTTGTCTTGATCTCTGCTTTTGTGGGAATCCAGGTTAAGACTTATTTGAACTGTCACACTCTTTCTTTACTGAAAGAAAGAGTATTTTTATTACTTCAAGACTTTATGTGAAGATTTCCAGGAATACCTTCTCCAAATATGTTAATATAAGTTTAGTATTATTCTAAGTCTGTTTTATTAAATAAATTGATACTTCTCCAAAAATACTGAAAACTGCTTGGAACAGCTAAATTTAACTTATGTACTAGAAAATATTAAGTTTAACTGGAATATATCATATAAAACTAAAAATCAACAAACAGAGAAGGAGAAAGAAGTGCAGATGAGCCTCCTGCCTCCACACCTGTTAACTACCACTGAGGCAATGAAGAATTTTGTCTATGTTGGGCTTATTTCTCTTGACATAATATATCATCAGTTCATCCCTGATTTCACAAGTGACAGAATTTTAAGCCTATACAGTATCATATCATCTGTATTTTATTTATCCACTCATATTTCCATGGACATTTGAACTGTTCCCATGTTTATCTATTTCAAAATCCCTCAGTTCTAAGAAAAACAATGCAAATTGTCATAAAAACAGTGAATAAATTGACCCCAATGTATCAGAAATGTATTGCCTCATATTTGTCTGTAAAAGTTCCTGTGGTCTTGATTTGTTTACTCCTTAATCAATTCCATTGAAATCCAAAAATACATCATAATATTATTTCAATGTTTTATTGATGGTTTACTTTAATATATACTTCATCAATGTTTGATAAATATGTGTTCTCTAAGCTTTTGTGTGAAGTACTCAATAATTGGATTTGAGTCTATCAGTTGATATTGGTTAGTTCTATATTATACTGTATAAACTTTTTCACCACTTTATTGTGGAGGCATGGTGGGGGGCTCAGACAGAATTGGTGGATTTGTCTATCGTTCTTTTGGATTCTATCAGTTCTGGTCTCACATATTTTCCATGTCTATGGATTTAGAGTTGCTAAAATCTATGATAGGTGAGCATTGTTATCATTAAAACATGCTCTTCCATGTCTCTTATCTTTGCTTTTCTCCAGTGTCTTCTTCCTTTGGCACTAGCAGAACAATTCCAGGAAATATAGTAACTTAGTCTAGAAATTCGAGTTCTTCAAATGGTCTCCAGTGACACAGTGTATCTTGTTACAATAGTCAAAGGAAAGTCCTAAGCCTATAATTCACTTAACTCTGTGTAAATATTTATTAAGTGAGGATAAATGTTTTTCTAATTTCATTTTCAGTTGACTGATAATAATTATTTATTATGAATTTGAAGCAGGAAATGGCCTAATTTGAAATGTTTACTTTGGGAATGTTTAAATCAAATTACTTAACAAAGTCATCACACCACGTAAAGATTCTTGTAGTGAAAGATTTTTGATCAATGATTTTTATCAAATTTTAAATGTAGTGTTTTATTATTATAATCATTTGTGTGCTGTAGATACTAAAACACATTCCTCCCATATAACTAAAAGTTACAACCTTGATCAACAACACACATTTTAAAATCTATTCACCTCCAGCCTCTGGGAGTCATTGTCCAGTTATTTAACCCTGTTATATCAATTATTTCACATTCTACATGTGACTGATACCATGAAAAAAGATATTTGGCTTTCTGTTCCTGGATTATATAATTTACCACAGAGCTCCTCAGATTCACTATGTGTTGCAATGAGGAAAGTTCCTCATATTTAAGTCGAATAGGTTCCCAAGATGTATATATACCTCGTTTTCTTTACTCATAAATTTAGCCATAAATTTTCAATGGAAAATTAGTTTTTTTCATATGTTGGCTATTGCGAAGTGTCAGGCAATAAATATGTTCAGCTAAATATTTATCTGCCATGCTGACTTCTGTCCCTCTGTATATGGAGACAGAAGTAGGATTAGTGGATTATATTGTCATTCTTCTTTCAGTTTTTCTGAGAAACTCCCATACTGTTTATGCAATGATAATGCTCCTTTGCATTCTCCGTGACTAGTTTTTCTTCACATCCCGACAGTATTCTTGTTGTGTTCTTCTTGGCAGTAACCAGCGTTCTATACCATCAGGCCAGGTTCTAGGCCCAACTCAGACCTAGTAAGGAGAGAAGACCTCCCACTCCCACCCGTGGTATTTGGTTGCAGTAGCACAATTATTGTCTAAAGCTTCCCTGTCTAGCTGATCTTTTTTGTCTTTACCTTCAGCTAAATGGAGCAGCTACAACTTCATGTCTGTAACCGTTGGTGAGTCTGAGTTTTTAGATTTTCCCAGCAATAAATTCAGAAAACAAAAGATGAATGGGGATGTGGGGAGCCTGAGCCATAAAAGTGAACAATAGAAAAAAAGTAAACAGGAAACGGAAATGCCTACTCTGTTTCTCTGACTGTGAAGTATCCAGCAAGTCTAATTTCACTTTATATTTCAGAGTCTACTTACAAACCTTTTATATGATAATTGTAAGGTTTTCAAGTTCAACGAACAGGAAAAAAAATACTTTCAGTTCATCTATCTGGAAGCATAAGACTTCAGGGATTATTGCATGCATTCTTATGCCTAGGAACTATTTCCGAGTGTGTAATCTGGCACACTGCACGATTTCAAAAAGCCTCATCATCAATTAACTAAGGAGTTATTCCCAGCTCTCATTACTCTCACCTTGAGGGCTGAGTGTATATACTGAGGACCTGATTTATGCCTTGTAAGCTCCAGTACCAGTGGGTCATTCTGGATAAGAATATCTACACAGTGACACACCTTTATCTTTGTCCCTGTCTTCAGAAATAATTTTTCATGCCATACTTATCCCATGATCTCTCCATTATCATGTCTTACATAAGAAAAATCTAATTTCACTGCAGCTATTCCTTCCTTGTAAACTTGCCTTTATACTTCAGTTGCCTGGGAATTGTTCAGAACTCTGTGTGTGTGTGTGTGTGTAGGAAGCAAGGGAAAAGAGAGTGATAAATATTTAATTACATACAGTATCAGAGAAAATAAACAAGTTCATACTGGTTTACAAACATAAAAATTGTATACATATAGCAAAGAAAATTGACCTGATGACATAAAGGAAATAAAATTACAGACCTTGTGAGAGTCATCTTCCATTTATAAGCTACTATGTGCACTGCTATTATATGCATCATTAATGTATGCCAGATTGATTTTTCTTAAACCATATTTAACTGCAACACTGAATTTCATTTATATATTCTCTATTACCCATGGTAATCTGTTTTCAGTTTTGAAAGAATCCAGAGTGCCAAGCCCTTTTGTAGCCTTGTATATGAACGTACAACATTAGGATACATTGTTATTATCTTAAAATATTTTAGAATGAAAGACATACATTAAACTAATTTAAAGCTTTAACAGTTATTTGCAAAATAAAAGGTGTTATAAATTACAGATGATAAAATCCACTCATTTTATCCACAGAATGTGTTATTCATGTTTTCTGTGAATTTTGACAAATAAATACAGAGCTGTTCTCACATCATCGTTAGGTTAATGAATTCCAGAACTCCTAGAAATTTTGTCTCACTGTGTTTCTACAGCCAATCATTCACCACATATCCTTGCATGTCCCTGTGTCCAAGTTGGAGACTTCTTTCTCAAGAATCAAAGCCCAAATTCAAATTACCTGAGAGCTCAAAGAGTTTATTTATTTTCTCAACCTCCTTTCTTTCCCTGGTTAAGGCTATCAGCTTTCTGTTGTCCTTCAGTGGCTTATGCCAACTCTTTTAGAAGAAGTCATTATTTCTGGCAGCTATGTTCTGCCCTGAATATCAGCTGCTTTCATACCCATATCTACACACATACCAGGCTCTCTCCCTTTTCCATCCCTTCCTGTATTTCTTCGGAGTTTCAGGGAGCCTGATAGTGGATATGAATTTACGTATCTGCAACTTTCAGAGGCTCTAGACTGACCAGTGTTCCTGTTGTCCCTGTAGTAATTCAGTGTATATGTTAGCTAATTTCAACCTGTAGCTTCTGTGACAACCATGTCCCTCTTTCTGGGACTCCACCTCAGGTCAGTTATTGCTCATTATTTGTCTTCACCCAAGGCATTTGCATTTCCTTAGATTTCAAAGACACAAAATTACAGGTCATCTAAGCACTCTCCTACCCGTCTTAGGTTAAATAAATTAAAACTTTATAAATAGCTAAGCTATTTCTTGTTATTAAGATCACTTTGTTAGACAGGACACTACTTCTCATTTTTGTGTTCTTGAGTAAAAGATGCATATCACTGCTTTTCCTATCATTTTTTATTAGTTCTTTGAGAATTTCTTCCCTAAGCCCTCAGTAGAGACGCTTCTATTTGCAGTACATGAAAGTGACTTTCATTTAAAATTGAAAACTAAGGCCAACATTGCAGGATGATGTGGGTTTTGAGAGTAAGAACGAACTTAGGTGTCTGCTATATGCCAGAATTATTTTGATCTATGAAAATCAATGTAATAATTACAGAATTTTGTTCTGTTTTACAAGAGTAAAAATTTAAGGTGGCAATGACTCTCAAGTTCAGTTATATACCTCTTATTCTTCTCTATTTTATTTCTGAAAAAGATCATTTGTTGTGCCATTTGTGTGTGTGTGTGTGTGTGTGTGTGTGTATACATACATAAATGTGTTATATATTTTTATATATAAGATATATACATAATTATATATAATCAAATACATATAATATATAATATAAATAATGCATTGCACTCTTGAACATAATTATGTTAGCTATCCACATATAACATGATGGCATGAACATATCTCGACTGCCATATTCCAAAGCATGGACATTTAAGAAGCAACTTGTCCATGCCTTTTGACTTTCAAACTTGTGATACTTTAGGTTTGTCCTCACCTAATTGATGCCTTTGCAGATAGATGTGATGATATTCCCTTTGTGAATGAACAACTGATACTATCACAGTGCTCCCATAAATTCTCAAGCATTGGGATTGACCATTGAATATCATCTTCCACCATCTTGGAAACTATGATGCCTAGATAAAGAGTTATTGAAAACATTAATTGTCAATATTACTATGTCATGCAATTTTCAAATCATGACTGCTAATTGGTCTATAATTTATGACTGGAATTTTGTTCAATGCTCAATGCATCAATGATGCACATATCATAAAACCTAAACATAAAACCTGAAGGACTGAGAGAGGTAGGTCCCACAAGCTTGCTGACATGCCAGTCTCATCTACAATGTGAGTTTTCAGTTGAGGGAGAGACCTTGGCTTAAGATAATAAAGTGGATAATGATAGAAAATACCTACACACTGATATGCTTATAGAACACACATATATACCACACACAGCACAGGACATACACACAGGATACACACACACACACACACATACACACACTCAAAGAAAATAGAGACATTATATTGATTTGTGATATGGGGGGGCGGATAAAATGTCACTGTAGCAGAATTAAACATTTGGATACTTGTTAAACTATTTTGATACCTCCCTGTGTTGCAGTTTAAGCCATACACATCACCTGACTTCTCCAAAGTAATTCTATTTCTTTCTCTATTGCTCCTACTCTTTGGTCATGGTAGAGTAGCCATGTTTATTTAATGCTTAATAGCATGTGCCATACAATGCACACAATTATACTGAGCATTCAAGAGTAAAGTTTCCAAATTAACTTCTAATTACTTCTTCTGTACTTTCCTTTTCTAGACATTCTCTCTCATTTGACTTGTCTCCAGATATTTCTTTTTTCAAATGACTATTTCACTTTTTCTTTGCTTCAGAGTAATAGAATTGCTCATCAGTAGTAATTCCATATCATAATTCCAATTTACAGTTGAATTGTTGAATTTTACTACATTATTCAAACAACCTTAGAGACTATTTCCTATTTCAATATAGCTACAAACACATTCACATATATAGTTCCAGCTAGTCTTTTACTTTTTTTTTCTAAATCATTTTACTAAATAATGTACTACTGGAATAAAATGATTATGTTAGCATAGATTCAATTACTCAATGATAAATGAATTGTTAGAAATATCAGAATGAAAAAGAGAAAGGAAGAGAGGGAAAAAAGGGGGAGATAATAGAACAGAACTGGAAGGTGGAGGGGCTATAAAATGTTTCGTTAATAACTACAAAATTTGTAGGGGCAATATTCACAAACCACATAAAAACTAAATGCATGCTCTCATAGTTGAAGGATGCTGACTTAAGATCATACCATTAATTAGTAACAGAAGTTGTTAAAATATAATGTGAAAGTCACATGGTTAATGGTTAATGGTTGAGTGACAGAACATGTGTGGCCAACTCCAACTCACTTAATCTATTTTGGCTTTATTTGGCGAACCAAGATGTATGGCATGATATAAAAAGGCAAATGTGCCTTCCAAAAATTCTAAGGACAAAATTTTCGAATATAATTTCCCTTGAATGGCAAGGATATGAAGGCTAAACTTTTATTGTACCTTATTTTGTGGAGGGCTATTTATTTTTCTTCTCTCATACAATACATCAAACATTCCTTCTCCACTCTCTCCACTCCTCCAAGCTCCCCAATTAGAGACGTACCCCCTTCCCCAGGTAAGAGCAGTCCTCCCCGGGTCAGTGCTCAAATAGGGCATAACAAGCCAGAACAAGGTCAGGCACTAATCACTGCATCAAGGGCAGGCAAAAATGTCAGAGACCACCTCATTCCAGTCTGTAGGTGCTTCGCAAGAACACCAAGCCAGATAACCACAAAGACATATCTAGAAGACCCCGCAGGTTATGTGTCTGCCACTTCAGGTTCACCTGATCCTCCCTAAATGCCCTCTAATCCTGGTCTATTCTCTATATATTCCCATACCTGGTTCCTTCTCTTCCCATTGCCATCCTCCCTGAGCCCACCTGCACCTTCTGTTCCACTTCCCTTTCCCAGGGAGATCCCTGTGTTCCCACCGGTGCCCTCCTTGTTGCACAGTGTCTCTCGGTCTACTGATTGCATCCCCTTTGTCCTTTGCTTAACAATCAAGATCCATGTAAGTGAGTACAACCCATGTTTATTTTTCTGGGACTGACTTTACCTCATGCAGGATGATTTTTTCTAGTTTCATCCAATTGCCTTACAAAATTCATGACTTTATATTGGTCAGGATACGGAGCAAGGGCAACACTCATTACTGGTGGGAGTGCAAACTTGTACAGTCACTATGGAAATCAATTCCTTAGGACATTGGGAATAGACATACCTCAAGACACAGCTATACCATTCCTGGGCAAATACCCAAGGTACATTCCATCTTGTCACATGGATACTTGCTCAACCATGTTCATAGCAGTATTATTCATAATAGCCAGAAATTGGAAACAATTTAGATGGCCCTCAACCGAAGAATGGATAAAAAAATTGTGGAACACTTACACAATGGAGTATTACTCAGCTATTTTAAAAATGACTTATATTTTACTTTGCATAAAAATATTTTGAAAGTGCTGGATAACCACTATACGTTTCTTTCTGAATGAAGTTGTAGAATAATATGGGTATGAAAGTTGCAAACTTAAACTAACGCAATGGAGAAACATAAATCGTGTTTAGCAGTTTTATTGTGTTCAAAGTACAGGTTTTAGTGTGTAAGAGTTCCAGGAAGATCTTATGAGGATGCTCATCTAGGAATGGCGAAAGTACTTAAAAGAAATCAAACACATTCTGGGAACAGATTTAATTTCAAATCCAGCTGTACTGATCAAGCAAGAGATGCCATCCTGTATGTGCAAAGCAGTAGATCATAACAAGTACAGCCATCCCATGATTCCTAGAGTAGACAAAATATCCTTCGCATAATCTTAACAGAGTTTGGCTAGCTGTGAATTTTAAAAAACAATTAGATAAAATTTTATAAAGTCAGGAAGATATTGAATTTTTGTTGGTTGCAGCTATTCTTTATAGTCTTTTTGTTTTCTCTAAATTATTTTACTCAATAGTTAATTGTTGGAGTAAAACAATTACATTAGCATATAAGACATCCAGAAAGCCATGAAAAAGAATGAGACATAGATTCGTCTCTGAATCTGCCTATTTGCATTTTTATCATAAATATGAATCTTCCTTTCTAAATATCTAAAACATATTTACTTAACTGACTCTATAATTTGGAGAAGACGCTCAAGGACCCCAACGTGATGTGTTCACACCAGTAATATTGTATCCTTATTTTATCTCTTTGTCCTTCATGTCAGTAAAAGTTGCTTGATTAAAATGAAGGCTTTCTTAAACTTCAGTGCACGATGCAAGATACAGTATCGCACCAACTTATTTTCAGTAGAATGTTGTGAAATACAGTGATCTGTTATGACGTACAGCATATAATGGTTTTATTATGGCTCATAGTAAGTGTAAATTGCTAAGTTTTCTCACTAATAATGAACTTAAATGAGTAAAGTTCACTTTATAATATATATAAACTATTTGAGATGCACTGATGAGTACAACACATTAATTGTAAAGTCAATCTTCCTATCAAAATACATAAAATTGTGATAATCCTTAATTGTTATTGTACTAAATTTTTATGTAAGAATTTTCTCATGTATTTATCACAGTAAATAACAAAATTCCTTGCTATTTTTTCCAGTTTATGGTCATTTGATATAATGGACACTCTACTAGTAACAACACAAATCTTACTAAGTAATTCAGAAACAGTGTTGTTTAATAGTTATAAACCATCGTCATCCACAGAACTACTGATCGTCTGATAAATTCTATTTCAAAATATTAGGACAGAAATAAGAGAAGAAACTCTGTTACAACAAAACACTACATGGAATTCAGCCAGTGCATCACAATGAATACCTGGCATATTCAGTTAAGCATGTGTATTAAATAGGTATCATATCAAATATTTATCCTTGTTACATCCTAAGAATTTAGGGAATGTTTTTGAAGGACATGACAAGGTAAACACTCACTCCTGCACACTTTATTCTCTATCCTTATTAAGGAGAGAAGTCATTAGTGACAGAAGATGTTCTGCTTTCCTGGGAATACCCTGAGTCCAAATCCCAATTATTAGTTTTATTAATTTTGAGAAACAATTATTGTAAGATTATTTGAGGCTTATATGAGATAATGAATTCAAAATTGTTCCATGCCTGGGTAATATGGAATGCGTGCTACATGAATGTTCTCATTGGTAGAAGAATTTTACTTTGAGCCTTGCATGGCCTCATTATAAGAAATTGCATCAATAATCTTTATATTAAAATATACTTTCAACAATATAAGACATAGAATGGCATCTAATAGAATGGAAGTTTTAAGGCTAATTAATTTGGTTTGAATTTGATTTTCCCATTTATCAGATATAAGTTGTATAATGTGTCATATGTAGGTGAGAAACACAGAGCCAACCTCTTCAAATGGGAGGTAAGAGGTAAGATATCAGTGTAAATAAAATAGTCCTTAATGCATAACAAGCATTCAGTATTAGCTGTGATTACTATTTGAAACTCAGTGAATTGAATTTGTACCTCAACATTAGTTCTTATTTAGTATGTGCTATGTTTAAAGAAATTAAGGGCTCAAAAGTTCATTAATTCTGAGAGTACAGAAATCCATTAAATCAATTACCCATCTAATTGCCTAGATAGTAGCTTATCCTTAAAGAATGAAATGTCTAATGGTCAATGTACTTTATAAGTATCCAATAATATTAAAAATATGAAGATAATTAGAGTCTAATTGAGAGTGGATTTAATTTATAAGAACAATAAATAAAAGTTAAATGATACATTGGTTTAATTATCTGATAAAAAGCATTTCATATATTTAAAAACTGTAATTAATATTTGAGGTTAAAACTATAGAAAGGAAATTGAGATCATTCTGTTAAATTAAACTTATATAAATTTATAAGGGTATGATAACAAAAGAAAAAGTATCTATTAGTAAATTCCCAACTTCTGAGTACAAAAAGGCATAACTATCTAAAGCTTTATGTTTTTTTGAAAATTTAATTCATGAGTACTGTATTTATATCCTTTCTACAATTCCTTAAGTTCCTAACTCATCCCTGGTCCCCTGACTCCATCTCAACATTACTGAGTACATTTAGTGTTGCTTATATGTGAATATTTAGGGATGACCACTTGAGACTAGATATATTATCAGAGTGCTCATCCCTGTAGAGCACTCTGATTATCCCTCTCTCAGACTCCATTAACTGCCTATAGCTTGCCATCTAGGAGTGTGGAACTGTGAAATTTTGTATTCTGTGTTGGCATGTCAACTGGTGTCATTATAAAGATCTTGTTTAGACAAACACATAGTGAAAATTTATGTATGCAGCTCCCATGCCAGGTCTAGTAGACATGATCTATCTAGTTAGAAAAAGCTGTCACAGTCCTTTGGTTCTTACAATCTTTCCACCCAGTCATGATTTTATATGAGTCATAGACAGGCGTAGAGCTTGCACTGTAGAAATATTAGACAGGATTGATTACCACACCGTTCACTTATTGTCCTTATTTTGACGGGTTGTGCACCTCTGTATCTGAGCAAAAAGAAGCTCCTTTGATGAGAGGTGAAAGATACACTTATGTGTATATTTAGGGATAAATATTTAGAATTCAGTTAAGAACTATACTGGTTTATGAAAACGGAAGTAGTAGGTTTCCCTCTAAGATCCATGATTTCACCATCCATGTTTAGTTAGCTAGGTTTACAGTACAAGGCATGAATTCCCTTCTATATAATAGACCTTGACCAATTAGATAGCTGTTGGTAATCCAAAAGATAAAAGGGCCACTATTGAATCATTGGGGCTATCTTGATGTGCTGGTCATTGTTGCAGGGTATGCCTCATAGTTAGACAGGACTATTAATTTTCTTTCTGGAAGCTTGTATAGAGCCTTCTATATTATGAGAACCAGTCCTTGGAAGGAAGACCTCTAGATTACTTCAAACTAGATTCCTCTTCTATGTCTATAAAGTTTGGATTTTGGCATCTATGTCAAATACCATATTGATCTAGTAATAGGCATTAAGCTTTGGATCTTCTATTTTGTTCCTTTTATATACATGTCAGTCCAGTGCTGGTTCTTTATTCATAATATAATTTGAAATTCTGTATGGTAGTTCTTCCAGCAGTGTCCTTTTTACTTAAGATGACTATGGCTCTGGAGACTTTTTTGGTTCCATAAGTGTTTTAGGATATTGTGTTTCTAGTTGTGTGAAGACTGTCATGGGGATTTAGATTGGGACTGCACTGGATCTCTAAATTTCTATTGGTAGGTTGGTCAAAAGACATTCTCCCTTATTTCTTATAGCTATGCATCTTTAGATTTGAATGTATAACTCAAACTAACCACATAATACAGGGCTCCTATTAACAAAATTAACAAAATGCATACTAAAGGAGAAAGAACATCTTTATCAAATTGTCCTAGAGAAACTAATTGTCCACATGTAGAAGAATAAAACGAGACCCATATCTATTACTTTGCACAAATATAACTCCAAATGGATCGAAGGCCTCAATGTGAAACATTGAAACTTATAGAAGAAAACAAGCAGTACCTTAGAAGATATAGTCACAGAGAAATTTCTAAATAGGACTCCATTTGCTTAGGAATTAAGAGATGACATTTTTAAATAATGTGGATCAATTTAGAGAGAATACTTTTTAATGTAATATTTTTATTATTAAAATCACTTTTGATACTTGATAATGAAAATTGATGACTGAGTTACAGACTATAATTACTAATGGCTGAGAAGCTTATGGGATAGCCAGCATGGGTGAAGTCTGACATGATAATCTGTGTTCATATGAAGTTGCCCATCACTGATGAGCCACTATGCAGAAAATGAGCACAGATGATGATGATGTACTATTTATGAAAAGAAAATAGAATAACAGATTTGGGTCATTTTCAATATACAAAATTATTTGAGAAAATTATATATATATATATATATATATATATATATATATATATATAATGTTCAAACATGAATAACCATAATTATTTATATATGTATATTTTATATATATATATGTATATATATGTTAAATCAAACAATAATTGGATACCTTAAAGTAGAGAAAGAGATGTAAAAAGTTCTTTAAAAATTTCCCATTGATCTCAATTGAGCTGTCAGTGTAATTCATACAGGAAATAATGATAGTTTTTTCTCTGAGTAAAAGATAATTTGGGTAACACTGAAGAAATTGCTGCATTTTTAATATTCATTCTGTCACTTCTGGTAATGCAGGTATAAAGACTTTAAATACACCCATCTATATCAATTAGATACAACATGTCACATTCAGAAAAAAATATATCATTTTGTTCTCCAAACCAGTAACACACAATAGACACAAAATAACAGCATAGTTTCCCAATTAACAATAATATTTTATAGCTACTAAGGAAACATTTAGTAGCCTTCTAATATAAATAACCAGTTTTAAAGAATCTGTAAATTATCATCAAATGAACTAAATACTGTCAACCTTCAAAGGAGTAGTTGCCATGAACATCATTTACTATGTAGAGCAACCATGGTACACTTAAACACCAAGCAGACTACACAAAACAAACCAACAGAGCAGAGTTTCATACAGGGAAATGGAACTGTTATGCAGAATTAGTTAGAAGTTGCCACTCTTTAGGACCCAATGGAATAACGATATACCTTAATCATCACTGAACTTGTAGCAAGCACAAAGTCTAAAGTCACAAGTAGCTATCAGATATTTCACTCTCCTTTTTAACCAGAAAATAAAAATGAGATATAAGCAGAAGTCAAGACATTTATCACATATTTCATAGAGAGGGGAAATTGTTTTCATAATATCTATTGTAATAAACCCACACATGAAACAAACACAGTCATCTGAAGCCTCGTTTTATCATTCTCATGGTATAAGAACCTAATTTCCTTCTCTTTTTAATATTACACTTTACAGACTAAAATAGCATGGAAATGATTGTAAAAATGTTCAGACTTGGGAACTTCCCAGGATTTGCAGGTAACAGTGTAGTTGTTGTTTTTGTTGCTGTTGTTATGATTGGAAAGGATGTAGATACAGATACTGTATAGACAAATGGAGAAATTATGCAGATTTCTGTTTACACTGAAATATATTAAATTGTCAAAAGGTGGTATTAATCCCCAAAGTACATTTTCTGCACCAGTAAATTCAATTACAACATTGTTCTAGGTCACAGCATACGATTTTATTTTTATCCTTATTGTTTTAAATGATATTCTAATAGTCATTTTAGTTCCCCATGGTTTATTTATCCTCTGTACTCTGGCAATTGATGAAGGAGGGTATAGGGAAGAGCATGTGGGAAAATTTCCAAAGATTTGACTATTGCTTTTCTTTGTAAATGGACATGTTTGGTAAATAACTACAGAATGCTTCACTAGTTTGAGTGCTAATTGCAATCCTTGTTGGGCGGTTCTTGGATAAATCAAGCATGAACTAAGAAAAAGTCAGCTTCTCCTTCCCTGCTAACTTTCTGCACTTTTTGATATGTAATATTCTATTGAAGGACAGTTCAAACAATATACCAGTTCACACCTTGTCATTCATAAATTGTTGAGTCACTTCTCCCAGCCTTTGCTTTATGAGAAAACAAACACAGGCCTATTGAACATGTGGTCTGCTCCACTTGATAAGCAGTTGTTTGTTTCTGTAATATAAAAAGATTGGTGAAATGCTCATTTTAAAAAGCAACTATATTTTCTTCTGATTCACACAAAGGTTCTGCTGCTATGTAGACATACACATGTGCACACAAGTCTGGGATGAGCTGTTGATTTTCTAATCACTAACTATGGGGCTAAGGTTTTTAAAGAAAGTCTATTGAAAATTCTATTGGTAGCAATGGAAAACATTTTTTGTTTTTGTTTTTCAAGATAGTGTTTCTCTGTTTTAATTTTGGCTGTCCTGGAACTCATTCTGTAGACCAGAGTAGCCTTGAACTTAAAGTAATCCTCCTGCCTTTGCCTCCCTACTGCTGGGATTAAAGACATGTGCCACTATATCCTGGCAGAAAAAAATTTAATAAACTATTATAATGTACATTTATTCATTCATTCATTCATTCATTCATTCATTCATTCATTGGTTTTTCAAGATAGGATTTCTCTGTTGTAACTCTGGTTGTCTTGGAACTCACTCTGTAGACCAGACTGGCATTGAACTCACTGAGATCCACCTGCCATTCCCCCTGAGTGCTAGGCTTAAAGACATGCACCAACACCATCCAGCAATGTGCTTATTTTTAAGAGAATACATTACTACTTTATAAAAAAAAATTAATGAGTGAAATGGCTCAACAGATAAAGTGTTTGTTGCACAAGTCTCATAACTCAAGTTTGTTGCCCAGAGGCAACTTAAACATGGAAATCAGGAGCACCACAAGTTATCCTCTGACCTCTACACATGCTGTAGTACACTTGTGCCCTAAGCACACACGGTTCACACACACACAGTAATAATAAATTAATTAATTAAAAGTTGGGTAGCATCAGATGACAGCCCTTTTTAAACATTTTGAGAAAACATAAGCAAAATTACAAAGAAAATATTGAGTGGCATTTACTTATTACTCCTTCTCTGAGCTGATTTTTCTAAATATCATATATATGTATTATATATATATATATATACATGTATGTTATATATGCATATTATATACATATTATAGTACCTATATTATATAACATATCATATGATATATAAATATATATCATATAATAAATGTATATATTATAAATACAGAATATAATTATGTATTATATATAACATATAATTTTATTAAAATATATATATATATATATATATATATATATATATATATATATAATAAAATGTGTCATATCCTCTTCCTCTGATACTTCACAATTAAGAAGACTGTTTCCTAACTTATGGACAAGCACATAATAATATAGTAGAGAAGAGGAAGCACATTTAATTTTCTCAGTATTATTTCATCACCGAGCATCCCTATCATCTCTCAAATTCCAATTTCACTGACTAGAATTCCCATTTCCACCACCAGGTGATGATGGGGGCTCACACTTTTGTTTTCAATGTGAATAATTTGTTCACTGATTCCAAGTCTGGATTACTGAAGGCCTGCACAACTCCCAGGACTTCATATAGAAAACGAAGAAAGAATGCTGGCTCCTTTGTTTTCCCAACCAGAATAAGTCACAGAAGGTTATAATGTTGGTCCTTTCCTCTTCTTACTCCCATCCCATCTGCTTTGCCACACCAAAGAGTCAGCTTTACCCTCTGGTCTCCAAGTTCAAGATGTGACTCAGGGACATCATTTCTTCCTATAACCCCACACATTTGCAGAATTTTTCAGATTCCAGAATCTGCTCCCTGTACAGATACATGAAGCTCATTGTTGGTTTTACATTTGTAATGAAGCCTTATGGTCTTTGTGTATAGACCCTTCTTATAAGGAACACTAATAGTGGTGTTTCATAAAACTCCTCATGACTTTAAAGACTAGCAAAAGAGAGGGGCGGGTCAAACATTGTCTATGTAGAATAGCTCCTATTGCTTGAGAAAGCAATGTCAAGGGGCTTGGAACCATAAATGTTGAGAAATGTAGATTTGATTGATTCCATTCTGGATAGTAGAAGGGATTTAGCAACAGAGGCAAAAAAAAAAAAAAAAAGGAATTATGAGCTAGAAATCTGAACCGGTTTGGAAACAAGTACTAAAGAGGGAGGTCTCTAGCTTAATCTGAAAAAAAAAAAAAAAAAAAAGCCTTCAACCAGTGCTGACTAAGGACAGCGCACACAAGCTGGTTATTTCTTTTCTGCCATACCTGTAGAAAAAGTAAAGCACCACATTATACAGCTGGAGGAAAACACACTCATAAACAAGGAAAAGGGCTGAGAAGATAAAAGCTCATCGATAAAGTCATCTCTGCAAATAAATACAAAAAAAATGCAGATTTGGGTTTTAGCAAGGTTGTTCTTGCTCAATAAAAAAAGCTATAGGGATTGAGTTGGCAAGAAAAATAAGTACTAAATTACATGTAAGTAGGTGAGATAGAGACTACTTTGTAGGAAATAAAGATAAGAAGTGAACATGAAGAAAGCCAAATTAGAGATATAGAAGATAAAGTAAAAAATTAATCAAAATAACAATAAGGAAAAATAAAACCTCTGAAACTAAATCACATTGAAAACCTGTTTTCGAAAACAAGTAACTCACTGTCCCTATGTTTTTTTCTTATTGGTTAGAATGAAGATTTCTGTTCTATTTTTCTATCTGAAGAGAGTTTATTACTTATTTAAACATAGCCCCAAGTATTGCCTTTAAAATCTGTATCGTCTTCCGAGGCAAATGCAGCACACATGGACACGTGCACACCCGTACACATATACACATGCGTACATACTTACACACATTTGCACTGATTCTTTTTATAATGTTACAGTTTTATTGGGCTGTTTTTCTAATAATCCATGAATAATTATATTAAAAAGCTATCTAATGGAGTACTACTGACTTTTATGTATCTCTGATTAGGAAAAGGATCAGAGCCTGCCTCCCCTGCCCATTTTTTTGTAGACCCTTGATGCAAGAAAGGATTCTTGAGGCTATTAATTTCATACCAGAGTGAGGCAGTAAGTTACAAATTGAGATATTATAAAAGATGTTTTAATTCTAGAGAAATTCAGAAGTCAGGAAACTAGAGATCGATGAAGGCTAAATAAATATGTTAGGATGAAAAATCCAGAATTCCTTGATGGTTTAACTTGTATGTTCACTACCCTTCTCTGAAAGATTATGCATGATTACATTTTATCATAGACATCTTACATATGCCATGTGAGCATGTTTTAAACGCTAACTTTGAAAAAGTACAAATTCAAGACTCAGATATTTTTGAGCTAGACTCTTTCCTGCTTTGCAGATATTCCTCCTTTTTCTGAAAGACCCTCTGCTTTGTTCTCCCTACTAGATCCATTCATAAATCTTTGTTTGACATATTACAGGCTCCCTAGATGAATGCATTGATACTCAGGGCCTTGAATATCTGTGCACAGATTATTATAAATTATACCTTCCCTTCACATTTTCTTTATGGTGGGTAGAATATCTGACTAACTGCCTCCCACACAGTTGAGATCCAACATGTCAAAGATTAAACTATTTCTCAGAAGATTTTTCTTTAACGCCATCTAATTCAAGTATTAAAATAGAAATCTATAAAATAAAATATTAGACTAAACTATCTTCCTTTTTGACATAATATGTATTAAACTTGACCTAAAATCAGTTAACAGCAATTGTCCTTATGTGACTAGCTTATTTTTGTTAATATTGGCATAAGGGCATCAGTGTTGTAACACATGTCTGAATTTCTTTATGAGGCAGTGAACTTAAAAATACTCTAGTATCAACAATGCCAGTCCTGTGTCCACATATTTTATTAAAAAATAATGACATTCAGATTGTATTTGAAACATTCAATGCAGAAATCAGCAGAAGAAAAGGGAGGAAATGAACAACAAGACAATCACAAGGCATTGCAAAGTCATCTCAGAAATACCCATACTGAGGCAAGGGGTAAGTGGGTAAGGCACTGCCAACAGAGCCACTGAGTTCAGTCCTGGAATCCACATACTGGGAACAAAATGCCAACTTCCAAAAGCTCTTCTCTAATTGTCACACATATGGCACGACCCCCCCCCCACACACACACATGCACATACATATACAAAATAATAAGAAAAAAATAAAGGAAGAAATATTAAAAAAATTTCCAGGAATATTTTAGTAGTAAAACCAGTGTTATTCAAGATGTATATTTCCTACAAAACGGGAACTGATACATTGATATGACAGTCTTCAGAATACCTATCACGGGTCCTGTTTCCAGAAGGCCTTTGTCCTCAACTCACGGAGGACTTCATGCTCTGCTTTAATATTATAGCTTGTGTATACCTCATAAAGAACGGTTTCTTCAGTAGCATCTAGGGAGCTGCAATAATTGCTAAAGAAATAATGAATATTTCCCTGAGCTTATAAGTATGTATTATAAATCTGTCTTCCTTTTACTTCATCGTTCCAAACAATCACATAATTAATGCAGAAGCTGGACAGAGCTTCCACTCATCTCTCTTTCCAGATGCAACCAACACTATTGTAACAATTTGACTTTTGCTTGCCAAGGTACTGCACACCTATGCATATTTCACAGCATACTATTTCCAGTCAGCTGAGACTCCTAGTGGACACATGGAGACAGACAACAGAAGACGAACATTGTAAGGGATATGTGTGGTCATGAAGTAGACTGGAAATTATGACAGGAAAACCGACATAAGCCAGTCATTGGATGAAAGACCAATGGTTGAGATGTTTATGCCACCTTTAAATGACCCATATCTTCCAATTTTTATAGAGAAAAGAAAATACCCTGAGAATTTAGAAAAATAAAGTCAAAGGCAACTCATTTCCCTATGTCACTATTTACTAAGATCTCTTACTTGTTAGGACAAGACTGATAATATAATTTTGTTTTAGTTAATTTTTATATAATTTTGTGCTAAGACGATATTGGTGTTATTATTAACTATAGGTTTTTGCCATCTACGTATTTTCAGGTTGAAAATGTTACAAATATTTTAGTCACTTTGCTAGGTTATGGTGCCTAATTATTGAATAAAATATCAGTGTAGATATTATTTGGAATATGTTGTGGATATTTTTATCACTACATAACCATATTTGAATATATGAAATATACACTATAATACACACGAGCCACAATTAGTCATATGAAGAACTCAAGAGCAATTACTAAGGATTAAAAAACTCTTCTTCACCAAGAAATAAAAATGTTCCTCAAACTACAAAATCGAAACACAGTCTAAATTTCCGGTCGGGTGCTCTGTTTATAAACTGGAAAATTACAAAACCTCATGTGAATTCCCATCCTGTAGATAGACATACAAAATTTAGACATGGCAGATTTTTCAATCCCAGATTCCAATTTCTCTCTCTGTCTCTGTCAGTCTCTGTGTCTCTTTCTCTAATTTTGCTGTATGTGTAATGTATTTATTTGTATATACACATATATATTCATATATATATACATATATATATGCACACATTTAATCTATCAACAATTGCTCAATTGTCTTCTATGATCTACCATTTATTTTCCTGTTTATCATATAATAATTCACCTATCATTTCGTATGTACCATATAAGTTATTGATCATATATCTTATCAATCTGTCAGTCTTCATCTAATCTAATCTCTTCTATATATCTATATAGCTATCTGATTCTTTTCTCAAGCACATGTATATTGTACAGATTCCATTGAAATTATTTTTAAGTTTATAGTCATAAGATACTCAATTAAACCAAATGGTTTTTTATGAAGCTAATAAAACCATACATGCTTTCTTTTTAAATCATCCACACAAGAAATTATGATAACATAGCAATGCAAAATCCAGGTTTTCATAGTAAAACTGAATAACACTTTGTCTTGGTTGTATCATGAGCTTTTTAATTAATTTAATTATTGCTCAAGCATCTAGTTTTCTAATGGTGAGCTGTTTCAAAGATACATGAATATAATATATTCCTGATAGTCCAGTCAGCATACATGGACACTGTTAACAACAAAACAGCTTCCAGTCAAAGCCAGAAGCAGCCAAAAGCAGACTTCTCCTATCTATAGCTCCTGAATAAGTAGTTTCCACCTTAGTCCTTGCAGCACTGGCTCCGGATATCTGAGTCAAGATGTGTGTTGGGGAGGGGGTCTTCTATATCTCCCTTTGATTTCTAATCACTTCCTCAAAATGTTCCTTTTATGTCTATTTTTTATTACATTGTAATTAGTATTTCATTATATTTTCTGAAAAGGTCTTTTACAAGCTAAATGGAAGGCTATAACTCTGGGGTTTCATAGGAAACACCTGTCCAGGTCTCAATAAAGTGTCAAATTTTACTTAAGTATAGTAACTTCTAGGATAGAATTAGTAAAGGATATTTCAATAAAACCATAGATTATCTCTGAAATTTGAATAAACCTAATTAGATTCCTCACCCTCCCTTATTTCTTAATGTCTGAAATTAAAATAATGACTGTCAAGAAAAAGTTGAAAGACTATAAGAGACTTCATAATTTCAGGAGTCATTTAAAAATTATTCTTTACTGAAGAAAACTGTACAAATAGAAGGAACACTTATGTATACTTAGAGTAAATGAATTTTGACTCCCCTTATTTTGAATATGATCCTGTTGAGTACTTTTAACTCAAGAACACTGGGAAGTAAATATAAATGCTGTTCTCTATAACACAGATACAAATCAGGCTATTAAACACACATTTACACATATAAAACTTATTCAGTCTTGGTTAATTATGACAAGCCAATCTTTAGCTAGTGTTATTTATACTTCAATGAGACAAAGTTCTTGAAATACTTACCTTTAATAGTCTAAGAAATATAGATAGATTCCAATACATGACCTGAACTAACATTTCAGGCAAGCTGCGTGAAGACTACTTGGTAACTCCACAAGAACTTCCCTGGAGACCCTAGCCTAAATGTTTTCATCACTGTGGCTAGCACATGATCACTTTCTCCAAGAAATATTGTGACCCCCTAACTTTGTTGTTGATGAAATAGTAAAGATGTAGTAAAGAAAATAATTTGTCTTTGTGCCATCCATTACCCTGGGAAGCCATTTCTGGAGACAAAGATCATAATGTACCTGTCATATCATATCTACACTGCCTGGCAGGATGCCAGGTCTAGAGGAACAGCTATGGATTTCTTTAGTAAATAAAATCTATTCATATTCTTTCTGTGTGTCTCTCTTACTTGCTTTCACTACTGTTTTTCTTTGTCTCTGTCTCTCTTCCTCTCTCTCTCTTACACGCACACACACACACACACACAGAGACAAGCACACACACATACAAATACACTCACATCACTGCTTGTCTGTCTTTCTCTCTCCCTGTCTCTATCAGTAATTGTGTGTGTGTTTCTGGATTAACATTGCTGTATTCAGTATTGTGAATGCCTTGACCTCACTATGCCTAGATCTCAGGTTGCTATCTAAATGTCTATTCAGAGCTGATGAGTTGCTATAGGAAAATCAAGGAGTTAATTTATCTGCCCCATGATATTTTTAAGATCAGACATATGAAAATAATCAGTCTTTACTCTGTAGGTAGCTGTGAGAGAATGCATAGGACTCTCTCTTAAACAAGCTGTATTTTTTTTCTTGTCCTCTAGTAAGTATTTTCTCATCAGGTAAATATTATCAGTTTATGTTCAAGTAAATATAAGCAGAAAAGCAGAAGATGAAATATCATTATTTAGAAGAACAAGCAATTGAATATAGGTGCCCCATTGATTTTGATTTAGTGATCAATTGGGGCATTGAAAGTCCTATTTCAGGTAAGTAGAACAGTGTACTAATTTAATTTATTTAATTTAATACAGTCCTTAATTTGTGTGTATCTATAAAAATACTTCCTCAGTCTTTTTCCATTAAACTAATTGCAGAAGTGTCCAACTTTTCCACAGTTTGACATGACATTATCAGCTGCAAACTTTACACTTGATAACTTCACAATCAAGTTGCAGAAAAAAATAACAGAAATGTACAATAATGTTTTAGTAACTTTATGATTTTATGTTAAGTTGCATCCATAAGTTCCATTTGCCACAGGTGGTACATGAACTTTGGATTGGTCATATGTGGCAGCAAGATGCTCCAGCCAAACATCCTATTTTTCCCTTTCCAGCACAAATGGCTATATTATAAACTGTATTCATGGAACATATTTGGACATATGTAATCAAAAGTATGTTCTAGATTTGAAAAGTAATCTTTTACATCTTAATAAAACTTGACTCAAAATGCTTATTAATGGACAACTGAAACACAATTTTAGGCTGACTGTCTTTTTCTCATTGAGCTATTCATTCACAAAACATCCTGCTGGCCATGTTTGGAACGTTTCGACAAAAGATTAAGAGTTATTTGTGTTCCTGGTCTCCATTTCACTACATTACCTACTGAAATAAAATATTTTCAAAAACTGTATTCTAGATATAATAGTTTGTAAGTCTCTCTATAAGAAACACCTGTGGCCATTAAATGGTTCCACTCTTTTATCCAGGAGCCATACACACCTGGAAGAAAGTTGCCAACACTTAATACTCACAGACCTTGAAAAACTGTGGGGTAATACAGTGTTTAAAGTGCAAGCTTCTGGAAATACAAGTTGCACAGGCACTTAACATCAATGTTTACTGCAACACTATGACAGTCACTAAGCTATGGAACCAATTTAGGTATCGAAACACCAGAAGCAGGATAAAGAAAATACACACGCAAATCAAAAGAAGCTGGAAGTTTAGGTTATTTTCAGGATAATGGGCATGATTCCAGATAACAGTATTAGTCAAAATAAGTCAATCTCACAAGGGTAAACATCATATTTTCTCTCAATTTATGGCTCCTAGGCCTTATATGCACAAAAAATTATTAAAACATTCATGTATGTACATACATGAACTAGATGCACAATTGTCTGGGGAGCAAAGTAGATTAATGGGAAGAAGGAGAAAAATTGAAGAATGGGTCATGGGGAGAAGATACTCAAAGTACATTATATACCTACACAACCACATCTAACAGAAATAAGATAAAAAATAGGGAGATAACCACAGAAACATAAATACAGTTCAGATCTCTTTCATATATATATATATATATATATATATATATATATATATATATATATATATATATATAGTTTACTTTAGTCACTGTCTGTGGTACTTATTACATGACTAGAAAATCTATAAACATCAATTTGTGATTGCTCCCTCTAAAATGATAGCTGCACAATAAACATAATTTCCTCTAAAGTCCCTGCGAAAGTGAATGGTACATCACTAGATTTGACCTGTCATTATCATGACGTAGAATGTTTTCTGGACACTCATGGTAGTCTTAGAATGTCACTGACTTTATCTCTACCCCAAGCAATGTTGCAAGCTTTCTTCTACCCTCATTGTTTTTGATATTTCTTTCTGTGATTAAAAACTAAAACAAAAAGAAACTCTTTCTAAAGGAACACAATGTACTTTCTATATTCCTGCTCTCCTTATTAATAAAATAAAGACTTTATAAAATAAAATAGTACATATAATGGACAATGTTTTTCATATAGAATATAACTCACAACAGAGTAGCTAAAAATTATTCCACAAACCCCAAATTCCTTATACTGTGTATTAGTTTGATTTATTTAACATGTTCTCATTGGTTTTCTGGATTATTAATGATAAGTTTTAAATATTTAGAATGATTTCAATCCATTAAAAGGCCAATATCCCTCTCCATTGAATCATTTAAAAGAGATGAACTCATATTACTGCAGATGCCACAGGAATATGAACATATTTTCAACATTTCAGACTACAAAACGTGTATCAGAAATGATGTGACTGTTAAAAATTTATTCTTCTGGACTAGAGCAGCCATAAATTTCAAAAGTATGACTAAGAAATAAGATCCTATCAAATGAGAGGGAAGAAAGGAGTGAAATAAAGCATCTGCCTGGAAAACAAAACAAAATGGAAAAGAGCTAAACTAGTCACACCAACTTAGCAGAAAATTAGAAATGTGTTTGTTACCGACCCCATTTCTTTCTAAAGATGAGCTGCTCCTGGCAGTAAGGACACAGGCATGTGCCAATCGCTGGCTGTGGGTTTTAGGCCATTTTCAACCTGTCATATAGTTGCTGCCAAATATGAAGTTATTGGTTGTCTCTCTGATCTCTTCCTCCCATGGAACTATATCAAAACTTATCATTTTGTGGTAGATCTTTAGGCAAAGACAACAGGAAAACACGTGTGTTTTTGTTATCGTTCATTTTTTTGGAGTGACTAAATACCTGAGAAGATGCAACTAGGAAGAAAACATGTCATTTTGTGTATTTTGAGGAAACACAGCTCGTTGTGCTGGGGAAGGCATGGCTGCAGGGGGCAGAGGCAGCACATGGCATTGATCTTCAAGCTCAGCAAGCAGAGATGAATACTGGTGTTTAGCTCCATTTCCTCTTTTTATTCAGTTCAGACATCAAGACCATGAGACACTGTCACCCACATTCTAGATAGGTCTTCCATTTTCAGTTAAACCTTCCTGGAAGCCCACGTTTCCAGATGTATGTTTCCATGGTGATTCTAAATGTCATCAAATGACATCAAGATGAACCATCATAAATAGGGACAGGAAGATTGTTGTATACCGGGAATGATACTAAAGTCTTTACACTACTCACCGGGAAACTATATTATGCAGAGAAATTATTAGAGCCACTATCCAATTGAAATTTATGTGAAATGTAATGTTATCTAGGGGAATTAGAATGTAGTAACCATTCTGCATCAGTGGAGGCTAGAAGTCAAAGGAGGTTAATCTGAATAACTACTATTATTGCCAGGCACAGTTCTCAGGGGAGGCTGGTTTTGATTGACACATATTTTAAGCAGAGATTCTTCCCACAGGCCCGGGATCCCCTGATACTGTGGAAGCACTTTGGCTTAGAGCCAAAAAGCCTCTTAGTTAAACTGACCAGGTTTTGTTTGTTTGTTTGAATGTTTGTTTTTCCTGCATACCTGAATACAGGCGGTCCAGGCACTGGTGATGGTGATGAGAACTCCACACATAAGGGAACCCTTCCTGCAGACAAGGACTAGTTAATTTTCCAGCAAACCAGACCTTATCTTAAAACCTGGAGAGTGTTCCTCAGGGTCAGCACACAGAAATTGTCTTTCAGAATTGGCCAAGGTTGTATCTCATGTTGGTAGCCAAATGTGGTACTGTAAGAGTCACCCAGGTGTTACTGGTTTTAAAGCATGAAGGAGTCATAAAGAACAACTGAGGTTTGGAACTGTGAGAGGCCAGGAGAGGCCATTGGTGAAGTTGCAGCACTGGTAGTAGTCGACGTCCCTGATGTAGGGGTCATGTAAAGTAGTTGAAGCTTGACACTGTGAAGAGAGCCCAGAAGAGGGTATTAGTGAAGTTGCAGCCCAGTTGCAGTAGAAGACCCCAGTGTTCTGAAGATGCCAGTACTGTGGGATGACCACTAAGAGCAGCAGAGGTGGAGTGAAGCCATCCAGAACCTGGAGGACAAGCTGTGTGTGCTGCAGAGGGCAGAGCCACCCAAGCCCTTTGGAGGAGTCCAGAAGATCATGAGTGAATTCCAGATAATTGGACATTGATAATATTTTTCTGCTGTCCAAAGACATTGTGAAAAACTTCACAGATGCTTGGTTTCATCCGGTCATGTACATTAGAAGCCTCATAATTGTTCTTCTTATAAATGGTTTTGCTGGCATAGCATTAAATTGTATTGTAGACATAAAAAGAAAATTTTGATTGGCTTTTACCTAAAAGAGAAATTGTTGCAAAAGTTTATTTTTACTTATCTATAAAATATGCACTGTTGGGTGAGGGGCTGCCTAAGGTATTTCGTATTGTTTGCAGGTGTTGGATTTCTGTGGCGGTTGTTTAATTGCTAATGCTCTGCACATGGTAGCAGTAGAACACCTGCAGAGTTTTGAATCAATAAAACACCTGAGCACAAATGCTCAGGGTCCCACTGTTGATTGAATATGGTATCAACTAGAACAGTGGTTCCCTCTGCTGAGGTCTGGCAGGATTTGCACCAATGAATATTCTCAATGCCTCTGTGTCTTCTGTGGTGACTGACCTAGTAGATATACTACTACAAGTGTGTGCAGATCAATGTGTGTTTTAAGCTTTGCCAATGCTTCTTTTACAAATGTGGTAGCCCTTGTGTCGGGGGCCTATATGTTTAGAATTGAAATGTTGTCTTGATGGATTTTCCCTTTGATGAGTATGAAGTGTCCTTCCCCATCTCACTTGATTAATATACATTTGATGTATATTTTGTTCAATATGAGAATGGGTACACTTTCTTCTGGGGTTCATTTGCTGGAAAATATTTTCCCGATACTTTATTCTGAGGTAATGTTGATCTTTGATGTTAAGGTGTTTTTCTTATTTGCAGCAGACATATAGATTCTGTTTTAACAACCATTCTGTTAATCTGTGTCTTTTTATTGGGGAATTGAATCCATTGATTTTGAGAGACATCAATGATCAATTATTGTTAGGTCCTGTTATTTTGTTGTCATTGTTGTTAATGTTCATGTGTTTGTGTGCCTGTGTGAGTGTTTGAGTCTCCCATCTTTTGATTCCTGCATTTTCATGGGTGTCGTTATCCTTCTCAGGTAGGAATTTTCCTTCTAGTACCTTTGGAATGACTGTATTTATAGGTAGATATTGTTTGAATTAGGATTTGCCTTTGAATGTTTTGTTTTCTTCATCTACGGTAATTCAAAGATATGCTGGGTATACTAGTCTGGGCTGCCATCTGTGGTCTCTTAGAGTATGTGGTGTAGCAGGTTTCTACCGTGATTTTTTACCCTCTGTCTTAGGAAGGAGAAAAGAAACAATAAAATAAGAAAAGAAAAGGGGCTGCAGAGATCACTCAGCTCTTACTTGTTACTCTCCCAGAAGACCTACCCACGCCCTTTTACTAAGCCATAAGTTGTAAGATATTGGTAACCTTTTTCTCTGAGGCCTTCTGCTAGGCCATCTCTTCTCCCCTCTGGTCTCCAGGAGTTAATTAAACGCAAAATGCCTCCAACTCCTACAAAGGTCTAATCAACTTTTCTTTCCATAGTCATGTTTTTCAGGTCAGCAGGCAGGGTATTCAGGAGATCTTCATGGCTCAAATCTAATTTTTAATCAGTTTTGATGGTACCTACAACTTCTGACTTACACTGGAAATATATGTATAACCCTAGTTCCAGGGCAATGCATGTCCTGATTTCCATTCAGATGTTAATATGTCTTTATAATATATGGGTTCATTTAACCCTGCAATTCTTTCTGTTGTCCAATGTCTGTCAGATGCTGTTGATCCTGTCTCACTAACATTCAGAAAACTCAAATTTAGTAGACTGCTATTTATTCTATTTCTTGGTTCTTTGTTATTCCTTTTTGTCTTTCAAGCATTTTCTTTAATGTCCAATTAGATCTTTCTATAACTGCTTGTTCTGTATTGGTAATATGTTTTTTATCATAACATGCAAAAAATACATTGTACTTTAGACATACACAGGGGTATTGTCAGTCTTGATTTGTAAAGGTATTCCCATAATTGTCATTACTTCCAGTAAATGTGTAATTACAGAATCAGCCTTTTCAGAACTCAAGGCAGAAGCCATTGAAATACTAAATAAGTATTGATAGTATGCCTGACAAACTTCAGTTTCCCAAATTTTGCAACATGGATAGCATCCACCTTCTAGATTTCCCCTCTTGCAGAGATAATCCAACTATGGGTCTTACCCGATTAATATCTCCCAATAATTTTTGGGAATTATTAAGATTTCCTAACTGACCTCTTCTGATCTGCACCTATATAGTTAATAGGATCTCATCTCTGGGGCAATCTAGAGGTAAAGGTAAAATTCTTTTGGTCTCATCAAACATTTTTTCTAAAATATTTGTGTCAGAACCAGCCAACCAAATATCATCCATATATGGGATCCATAGGCTGAATCATCTTGCTCACAGCCACCAAATCAGTTAACATTCTCCTTTTTCCAGATTTCTTTTTTAAAACAAATGTAGGAGAGTTCCATAGACTGGTAGACTCTTCTATATGCTGAGCCTTTAACTGCTCCTCTACCGGATGTCCAAGTGCTTGTAATTTTTCTTTCCTCTAAACTGTTTCTGTTAAGGGCCGCTGCACACAGGTTTATTAGTCAACCATTTTAAGGGTAAGACAGTTGGTATAGTTTCAGCATTGGCCCCCTTTATAAATTTGGAAATTCAATATCTGTTATATCAGGCTTTTGGAAAACTTGTGCAACCCCTTTATTAAAAGTATCTTCCTTTTGAGTCTTTATGTTATGAACTGTCGCTGGGACTGAAGGAATATTAATCTGAGTTCCCCATTGCTGTAATAAATCTCTTCCTCATAAATTTATAGCTATGTCATCCACGTAAGGCCATAATTTTCCTGTTTGCCTTTATGGTCCCACAGATTTAACCCATTTTACATTTTGTTTTACTTGAGATAATGTCCCAATCTCTATAAACTGTGTGGATATTTCTGAAGGGGCCAACTTGAATTCCATGACCCTTGGGAAATTATTGTTATATCTGCATCCATGTTCACCAACCCTTCTATTTCAATGCCCTTTTATTGCATTTTAGATTTTGGTCGTTTGTCATTAGTTACAGTGTGCTAGAACACTCATTTCCAAATGCTTTCACACCTGACTGCTCTTTCTACAGGAGCAGCTTTTCTTTTGCTATGAGGAAGCAGTAATAGCTGCATGATCCAATCCCCTGTGTTAAATCCCATGTCTCTTGATACATAGGCCATGATTTAAATCTCTCCTTTGAAATCTCCATCTATAATCCAAAATGCACAATGAATCCCTACAAATGTCGAATTGCTCCTTCTTAAGATCATTTTCACTGTCCTTGGGGGCAAAGGATAATAAACTACAGTAGTGATTTTATAGCATTGGATGGTTGGGGATAGGGTAAACTGTATGTCGACAGCTAAATCTAGCATTGCACTGCTTTCAGTAGCAAGAATCCCCAGCACTAAGTTTGGGTTTCTTGATCTGTATGCTACCCTAATGCTGACAGGATGGAGGTGGCTTGTTTTTCTCCTGGGGCTTCAGCAAGTACCTCTGCTGCATTTCCCAATGTCAAGGAGTTCTCCTGTATATATTTCTTGAATCTACACTCATTCACCCATTGTCAACCCTTGCCATACTTCCTACATACAATGGGAAACCTGCTTATTTTTTTCTGACTGATATTTAAAGAAACCATTGCTTTTAGAAACAGCTCGGGCACAATCTCTTTGCAAGTGGCTGTGTCTTCATCAGTTAAAGCATAGGACATTTTGGTATTTCAGCCCTCTAACTATAGCTTGTCCTATTACAGCAGCAATGTACATATTTGAACTGGTATCCATGGTAGCTCTCATCCACTGGTCCATCAGTGAAGAATTTGCTTTTAACAATTGAAAAGCTTTTTTTTTACACTCTGTGTTGGCATTTTCAAACGCCAAGGTCTCTATCAGCACCTGTCTTACTTCAGGGTCTGATATGACTCTATTCACAGGTGCTGTTAAACTTTGCAAAATGTCTGTGAAGACCTCCCTTGAGCCTTTTATGATTTTTATGAATGAGGTGAACTTTTTTCCTGGTTCCTCGACTTTCTCACAAGCTCTTCAAGCTTATATGGAACCATCTGGTTCTGTAGCATCCAATTGTTCAGCACCTGCTTTATCATAGGGTGAATGCCTGCCATATGACACCACAGCTTCCTTCAATCACCTTAAATCAGTCAATTCCATTGGCTGTCATCTTATTTCACCACAACCTTGGGGTTATTCCTATCACCTATACAGCTATACTGGATAGCTACTGGAAATGCTGAAAGTGATTTTGTGATGCTAAGATGCCTTTTTTTTTTTTTCCTATTTCAGATGACACTGAGTGTTTACAATTGGACACCTCTTTAAAGTACAGCTACCTTATCTGATCATTCTCCCATAGAGACTCTTTTCTTATATTCTTAATATGACTGTCATCCTGTACAATCTCCTTCCTTTAATCCACACAAGGGAAAATCCTTTCTGTCACCAGGAACTAACCTGGTTGTGCTCCCAGTTCCTTGGTTTTCCATTTTTCTGCCTTTTCTAATCCCCTCATATTACATCTAGTAGTACCTTTAATTCATTCTATCCTAATTCCCCTGATATTTCTTCTAGTACCACTGCCAAACATCAACTCCTGAGATTCTCTCTTCCATCTCCTGTATTCTGTTGTTGCAGCTTGTCTCAGTAGCTCCTTATCACTTTTCTAGATTTTTCATTCCAAAATTCCCTTGGTTTTTGTTTTCTTTATGGCTTGTATTCCCATTTTCAGGTCTTGAAAAGCTTTCTTCATTTCCTTTATTTGTTTTGCTTGTTTTTTCTTGGTTTTCTTTAAGGAAATGATTCATTTCTTCTAATATTTTTTTCTGTGTTTTCCTGGCTTTCTTTAATGAATTAACTCAGTTCTTTCCATTGTCTGTCTTTTCATCTATTTCTTTGAGGGATTTACTCATTTCCTCTTTAAGGACCTCTATTATCTTCATAAAGTTGGTGTTGAGACCTCTCTTGTGTGTTTTTGCTGTGTTGGGCTGTTCAGGACTTGTAGTGGGATAGTGGGATGTTGGTGGTGACATACTGACATATGTCCTGGTTGCTGTTGATTGTGTTCTTATGTTAGTGTTTAGGCATCTGGGTTTGAGGCAATCGTAGGGTAGGCTTAGATGCTGAATTCCTGTGTTTGTCTTTATTGGATGAGTTATTTGTTCTTTGCTTTTTTTTTTCTTTCTTAGTTTCTTCTCTAGTCTTCTGTTCTGGGTGACCTCTTGTCAAGCTGCGGGTCTCTGCATGAGTTGAAGGCTTGAGCTCTGGTGGCCTCTGTGGCCTCTGGTCCAGCAGAAACTCTCTGCTTGTGTTGGAGACTGGGACTTTGTTACTGTTCTTTTGGCTGTCTGTCCTGGACTGTGCTGTTTTTCTTGCTCGTTGACCTGATATGAGCTAGTTTTTTATATAGGATGTGCTGTGAAGATGCTGGGGTCTGGTTCTTCAATTGGTTTGGGTTGTGATAGGGGTAAAAAGCTAATAACATACAATATATAATATTATAACTTGGTGCCGTCCTCAGGTGTTTTGGACCAGGGGAGGTGGAGCCTGAGGAGAATGGGGAGGGATTACAGAGGACTGAGTTGTGGGAGCAGAACCAAGTGCTCTACAGTCAGGGAGCCTAGCTGGTCTGAGGAAGAAGAGGAGGCCCATATACTTGATGGGTTAATATTGTTACATTATTATTAATTTACATCTATACTAACACTGTTTCAATCCTAGAATCTAATCTACACCTTACATTTCTGTCTCTTTAATCTAGGTCTAAATACTATGGTTTGAAAATTTTTGTTGTTTTTATTTTGGTAACATAAGTTTACATGACATTGGTCAGTTTTTTTTTCTTTTTTTTTTCTAGAATGGCACATATTGGTATGTTTCTTCGTTTTGTTTCAAGATTGTATTGAGCTTATGAATTTAGGGGAAGAAGAGTTAAAAATTGCATAAATCAAAGATACTTCATCACATGAAATCTGGGGCATTGGCTTACACAGTGGTTCCTTGATTGCTTTAGTCACTGGTAATGTGACCCTGATCACCTGACTGAGGTGATGTCTGTCACATTATCTCCATGTGAGGTTACTCTCCATCTTTTTACTCCTCACAACCCATTCTATATGGTTTGGAAGGCAGTTGCTATTTGAAATTTCCATGTCAAGATTGGAGATCTAGATTCCAACTCCTTAAGAAATATTATTTACATAAATTACTTAGAATTTTTCTGCAAAGGAGACTCATAATTTCTCTTTTATTTAGGTATAAAAATTTATAAATATTTATTTGCTATCTTGACTCATAACTGTATACTATGACACTTAATTCTGTTGCTTAAGTTCTTGTAAATTTGAGTGTTGCAATTTATTTGGCTCTTGTGGATTGTCCATCATTGGTTTCATTATCATTCTTAGGATTTAATCTCTTACATCACAGCACCAGCAAATGTTCCACTCTTATTTTATGTACCTTGTGGCATTCCTATGCCAGCAATTTCTTCTAAAGACCATATACTAGAAAACCGTGTTCAAACTGGGATGACTCCACCTTAGCTTTTTTTTCTGATGTTGTGATAAAGTAAACTGACGAAAGCAACTTCAGGGAGAAAGTGTTTGTTTTGTTTTCTTTTGTTTTGTATTTTTTGCATATAGTTCAAGAATACAGCTCATTGTGGTGGGGAAGCTTAGGTATTTGATCTTAATGCACTGGCCTGAGCTTTAAGAAGCAGATACATATGCATACCTGCTACTCAGCTCCCTTTCTTCAAGTAGATAGCCCAGTGTCCCAGTCAGAGAATGATATCACTCATGGTGGGTCAGTTTTCCCACGTTAATTGATTCGATAGAGATAATTCCCCAAGGGTATGACCAAAGGCCTATCATTCAAGAGATTCTAGATTCTGTCAATTTGACAATTAACACTAACTACATAATCTAAGTTCTAAGCATTAAATGTTCTCAAAAACCTGTTTCATTATTTATCGTGTGTTGACAACTTTTTCCTGTAGCAGCTCAGGTTTAGTATGCACATATAGCAGTCAAAGAATTATCATTCCTTAACCCTGTGGCATATCATTTTGTTGACTCAAGAAGAGAAGTTATACATGTTATTTTTACTCTTAGTCCTACAAGATCCACTATTTCCAAAATTCCTGAAGCCAGAAAATCCCTACAATTAATTCTTACAGTTACAATATGATGAGAATGCTCTGGCACACTCTGCATTATATTTTTGGATACCCCAGTGTTTATTTTTAATTTAAATACACTGAAATTTCCTCAATATGCATAAAACTTTATGAGGTTTTGCAAATGCACAGTTTTACATATTCCTTACAAATTTTAAATGAAATTATTTCACTTCACATCATGGAGCATTGGGCAACCACTGGTCTTATATCATTTCTTTAAAGTTTCATCTTTTCCAAAATATGCCATAATCACAATAAATTTGCAAGAGCAAGTCTGCTGTAAAGTTTTAAGTTGAGGATTGTGTATGAGCACAGGTTTTCACACAAGTTTGTTAAAATTTTCAAATGTGATTACTAGTCCAGATACTAAGACTAGGTTTGTGTTTGTACCATTTGTATTTGTAATGCACTAAAAAAATCTTCCAATATAGTCATATCATTTTATACTTTTTCCAGAAAAAGAATAATTACTACTGTTTTGTACCTGAACCACCAAATGGCATTGTCACTTTTGCTTTCAATTCATCCTGTCCTTATAGTTATGTAGTTATATCTCATTCATATTTTCTAATTAATGCTGGTGTTAAGCTTTTGAAATGTTATTTCTCTTTATTTTGACGATGTTTTTGTACAATCTTTTACATAGTTTGTAAGATTTATCTTTTTATTCATAATTTTAATAAAAATATAATTACCTCACCCCCTTGCCATTTTATCATGTGCTGTCCTTTGTTCCCTTTCTCCAACTTCTCTTACCTCCTTTACTTCCTCTCAATTTGATGACCTCTTTTTCTTTGATTATTATCATAAACTGTGTGTCTCTCTGTGTGTGTGTGTGTGTGTGTGTGTGTGTGTGTGTGTGTGTGTAAATATATAAATACAACATGCTGAGTCCATTTACTGTGGCTTGGATGTGTATGACTTCAGTGTTGAAACAATCAGAAAAACAATTTGGGGGTCCTTTTTGGGAGAGGCTAATTCTCCCTCTCTCAACATTGATTAATTAATTGTCTCTAGCTCTTTATCTACAGATAAGATCCTGTGTGATTTCCCCCATCTATATTAGCATGTACATTGATATTGTCTTTGTTCATATCTTGTTTAAGCACCCATACTATTGAATTATCATAGATGTAGTTTCCTTGTCATTTCTGGAAGATACCAACTCATAGCAAATTTCCTGGTCATCTGTCTTTTACAATCTTTTCACCCCTTCTTCCACAATATAACCTGAGCCTTAGGTGCAAGAGTGCTGTTGTGGATGGATTGTTGAGGCTGGGCTAAGTGAAGTAATACCATTTGGTCTGGTAATGCTCCCCACATGATTTAACAAAAATTCAGTATCAAACATGTGAAGCAATTGCCCGGGTTGTTGGAGTATTTCCAGTTACTCCCAATGCCATATAGATTATTGCTATTGTCTTTGATTGCCTCTCAAAGGTTGAATGTAAGGCCCAGTTATGGAAGACATCACTCACTTCAAATTAAAAAAAAAAAAAAAAAAAAAAAAAAAACCAGAAAATTCTGGCTGGATCTAACCCCAAAACCTCCTTCTGTGGTCTACCTTTCATAGTATCATAAAGTACTGTGTAAGCTCCCAAGGGAGGAAAGTAGTCAGTGGTCCTTTCCAGCTGCAATGCCTATGAATGAACTACAGCAATGACTGGCATAAGTCATTCTTAAAGGTGTGGCAGTGGCACATATCTGTTACTCTCAGCAACCGTATGATTGGAAGTATGGCTCACTCAATAGGGGGAAATCATATCTGGACCTAGAAACCTAGCTAACTCCTCAGGGCTGGGTAAGGAAGTGGAACTTAGAAGATAATATCCTGCTGCCACTATTCAAGATTCCCTTTTAATTATGTTTTATTGTTGTTTAATATTTCTACTCTTTGACAATTTGATGCACGAAGACACTGAATTTTGCTTATTTTGTCCTCCATTACTCTCTCATCCTATTACCTGTCCTGCTGAAATCCTTATTTTCCAACAGATACATTCCTATTTTAGGGGAAGAAATGTGTCTTTTTTTCTTTTGACCTGTTGAGTGAGTATACTTATGGTTGCTTCCATGAAGATTTCTTGAAATATTTTGAGTGTGAATGCATTATGAAATGTTCCTGTGTCTTTTCTTCTCATTTTAAAAACTGTTTTAAAAGCCAATAATTTCAGTCTTAATGAAGTTCAAATAATCATTTTTTTAAATATACATACAACTTTTGCGATTTTATTTAGAACACCCACAGAGCAGCTTACGATCATGACCTATTCCTGTTCCAGAGGCCCTTGCACCCTCTGCTGGCCTCCAGATGCAAACATATAAAGTGCCAGAAAAGTGGTCAGGAAGTCATAAATTGAACACAGATTAGAAAAGCTACAGGGTGTCTACCAGTTTAAACATACTTTCCATTTGAGAGACACCCTGGGACACAGGTGGTTTATTGACACTGAATTAGGCTGTTTGCCAGGTAAAGGGACTATTCTGTAAAAGACACCCTATGAGTGTCCTGTCCAACAAACCTGCTTTTTCTGTATAGACAGGATTGACTGAACAAAATATCTTAAATATTTCCATGTCATAAGAGCTAAGAGGAAATAAATCTAAGAGTGAGCAATAGGTCTAGGCTGGCTAAATACACCACATAATGAGGCTCAATCATAACAAGACTAGACTGAATTCAGGCACCACATTATTGAACAAAATACTTCCCAGGTGCTTATCCCAGGGATTTGATCCTTCCTTTGTCATGAATAATTCCCTCTGTGTATATAGTCCAGACAAAAATATGGCTCCTTCTAATACATTATTAGAGGACAAATTAATAAGCAGACTAATTATGAATTTAAAGTATGGCTAGGAAAAATGACAACATGTAATTTGGTATTAGTGACAGTGGGAGTAATTGCCACTTCTAGGTCTGGACTTCACAGGGCACTGTTGCTAAAAATCAGAGTAGAGAGTCAGGCTGTGATGGCACACCTTTAATCCCAGCACTCTGGAGGCAGAGGCAGGCAGATCTCTGTGAGTTTGAGGCCAACCTGGTCTACAGAGTGAGTTACAGGACAACCAGAGTTACAACAGAAAAACCCTGTCTCGAAAAACCAAAAACCAAAAAACAAAGAAATAAATATAAGAATAAAACTCTAAAGAGGAAAGAACCCAAGAAGGATTGTGGACCTTCACAGAGGGGTGCTGCCAACTACGTGGAACTTACAGGAGGAGTCAAAACATTAAACCTGCATCCTTATTCCCATGCATTCCAACAGACTTTCTGTGTCCTATCCACACTTTATGAATGTTTTAAAAATCCGACTGGATAGAATCAAGGATATTTTTGTTTTTCTAATTACAGGTAGGGGTAGATAAGTTAATGAGGGCAAAAAGTTTTAGGCTTCTTGAAAATAGCAATTTGAATCCCTGTTAACATGACCACACTATAGAGAAGTTTGGAAAGCAGAGAAATCACCTGGGGCAGTTTAGCTGAGTAACATGAGGAGTAAAGGTTAAATAAACAGCACACGGAGAGCAAAGTCCAAAATATAAATTCAAGCAGCATGGTAAATGCGACCCCAGGAAAGTGTTGGTGAAAATGCAGGATCTTCACTGAGACACTGAGATATCAGTCTTGATTCCCACAGGAGAAAGAGAGACATCTGGGATCTGGCATGCATTTGCGACCTCCTCCTAGCTGGCTCAGCACACATAACTGTCTTTGAGTCATGAGGGAATCACAGTTGGTATAAAGGAATGTTTAAAAATTAATTTACATGGTCTGTCTGGGTGCAGTAAAATGAATTCACTCATGTACTATGGAAAGCAGTGAACAGTGTTAGCATACTCTGGGAATAAATATGCAGCAAGAGCTTAAAACGTTCATGGTCTTTGACTGAAAATAACAAGTTTTATTAGATACTTCCTCATATTTATTTTTAATAAAATTGTATTTAGTGAATAATGCTGCTGAAAACAATTAAGTATGAACTTGAGGAAGGAGATGTTTAATATTCGTTTCTGCAGCCTGATTAAACTGTGGTTACACTGGCTGTGCTAGTTTAGTGTCAGAGAGAAAAATCAGAGCCTCTAGCAAGTATAGTAGATTGTGTCTATGAAAAACATATACTAGGGGAGAAAGCTGATCATGACACACAACAATTTTTCTAAGACAGAAGTCTTAGAGATGTACTAGGAGCCAACATATTTAACTAAAAGAATAGTAAAGAAGGACACAAATAAAGAGCAGAGTATCAAGTGAACAGTGAAGATGTGTTAGGACCTATTATTGCATATTTTTCTTCTGAGATTGACCTCTCAAGGAACCTGGAGCTAGAGTGTTGGTAGCAAGTTCCAGTGATCCTCAGGATTTTGCCCGCAAAAGCTGGAATTATAGTCATGTGCACGGCCATACCCAGGTCCTAATGATACAGCTAGTGTTCTTAACCACTGATCCATCCCTCCAGCCCTGACTTTGTTTTTAATTAACAAGAGGATTTCCACAGGGCCCCAGTGTCCAGGATGGTCCAGGATAATTGAGCAGACTCAATTGACAGTTTATGCTGGCAAAGATATAGAGCAAGGGGAACACTTCTCCATTGCTGGTGGGAGTACTAACTTGAATAGCCACTATGGAAATCAGTGTGACAGCAGTTCCTCATAAAATTGGGAATATATCTATCTCAAGTTCCAGCCATACCACTCGTGGGCATATACCCAAAGGATGCTCCATCCTAGCATAAAGACACTTGTCCAATAATGTTCATAGTGACTTTATTCATAATAGCTGAAAACTGTAAACAACCTAGATGTCTGTCAACCAAAAAATGAATAAACCATGTTATATTTCTAATAACTGTCTTTATAAGTCTTCATGGAAAGTAAAGTACCCATTTCTGACACATTAAGCCAGAGAAAGCACTGAAAAACCAAGGTGGACATTTTCCTCTAAGGAGAGACTCAGGAGATGTAATCATGTGTGTGATATATCTTGTCTACAGTGAGTGTGGATTTGCAATGGAAGGTTATGGGGAGTTTGTTGAAAAATCTGAGGCTGAGTCTTCACTGTGTGACTGTATACAGGTTACTATATTTCTTTGGGAGGACCCTTTAGTAAGCACAGTAACAAAAGGTACCATATATGCTGCTGTAAGAAGTATGTGATAGATATGAATGAGCTGTATGGATCCCACTCCATCTGCCATCTCTCTACCTTAACTATTCATGATTTGCATGTACACATGAGGTGCAAAAAAGTAACTGTTGGAATTCAATGTCTACATTATTTTATTATTATTTACAATGCACTTAGTCAATGAAAAAACTCAACAATTCCAAGTCAGGGGAAACTACATTAACATTGTTTGCATTTACCTTACTCTAGAATAAGGACTCTGAAATGTATTGGCAGCTTCCACACTTTAATATGGTCACTGAGGGATATGAGGAGTCTTCATCATTTGTCCCCTGGTGAACTAAGAGGGAAGAAAGATATATGCCTTCAATTAATTCTGTATTATAGTATCATCAGAGAAATAATGCCTTATATGGAATCCAGATATTAAAAGCAAACAACAACAACAACAACCAAAAAAAGAAAAGAAAAGAAATCAAAATCTCATAGAGGTACATAGTAAAAAGTTCAGGAGTAAAATTTCAAAGCAGTTTCTCACTATCCAGTAGAAGTACTGATTAGCAAATTGACAGATACTACTATCCATGTGTCAAGGAAACCTATAAAATAAAAGGTACCTTTGAATTCACGTTAATGGTATAGCTTATACATTCTGTATAAAGGCTGTCATTCAGTTGATATTTGTTGGCTTTGACACATGTCATGTTTATGTATGAAACGAAAATTAAGGAAACTCCACAAAGTCATATTAACTCTGTGCTATGTCTACATGTGTAGAATTATTACAAAAAATATTTTAAAAGAATGCAGATTTGGGCAGTGAGACCCAACTTCAGATCAAACCTCATCAGGTTTGGTCTCAGGCTAGCATGGGCCAGGTAAATGTCCATCATTAGAGAACTCTGCTGCCTCCAGAAACCCTGGTAATGCCTGTGATCAGTGCTTCTGCCATAGTACCTGGACTTAATTTTTTAATTCATTTTTCTTCCCCTAAGGAACAGGAGGGGAATGGAAAGAGGATATTTATCGAGATACAGTGTATGAAATTCAATAATAAAAGTTACAGAGGAACATTTAATCCTTTAATCTAGCAGCATGACTGCTCTAGGAAAGGATCACATTCAAGGCATGTGTGATCTGGCTAGAATGCAACACATGCCTTTAAGTAACCTAACTCAGAAGGCAATGGTGGAATATGCCTTTAATCTCAGCTCTCTCTCTCTCTCTCCGGGTGTAAAAGGAAGCGACCAGTTCAGAAGTAGGACACAGTTCTCAGTTGATGGTTCTCAGTTAAGAGTTCACAGTCAGTTCAGAGTTAAGAGAGAAAAAGTAAAGATTGAGAGAATGGAAGGAAATTGAGCATGCTAGTCAACTGAGAAGCAGAAAGTTGAGGCAAAGTGAAGTGTGGAGTAAGTACATGCCTTTAATTCCAAGTCTGAGAGTAAATCAGAGTGCAGACTTAGGAGAGTGACATCTGAGATGAATCAGAGTGAAGAGCAGGCAAAGTGAAGAATCAGAGGAAGAGTTAGCAGATTGAGTCAGAGTGAGGTCATGCCCAACTTTCATGAGAGTAAAGTAAGCTCTTTATTTATCAAAGGACCCCACCCCGTTGGACCCTACCCCCATATTCAGGGTGGATCTTTCATCTTCAAACAAACCTCTGAAGTACTCCCCATTAACAACATAGATTTTTAAATACAGTCAATGTAACAATGGAGATTAACTGTGACAACTTTTAAAATGTTTATTTCAGCAAAGAAAGTGACTGACTTTACTTGCAAAATACAGACAATTGAAAAACTAAGGTCACAAATTGAACAAATAAAAGCTAAGTAACCATTGCCTAGAATTCAAGAAATTTTCTAATATTGCACAATTTTTTTCTAGGTCATTTATTTCATCGATCAATTTTTAAATTTGTGATTTGTCTTTTGAGAAAGGGTATGCTACACATCTTTCAGGGATTTGGATTGCCAACTTTCAGCACTATCAGTGACTTTCAAACATCTCCCATTTTGTATTTTCAGTGGTTCTGTAATACACATTCATGAAATATATGCATATGTAGCTGTTCATCTGCTGTGGGTGGCTCAGCACAGAAGAGATGGAGGCATTTTCACATATGAAAGCCCTGTCAGACTTCAGCAGAAGGAACCACCATGGCCAATGCCATATTCACAGTGGAACCCCAAGCTCAGGTGTTTTTATTCTTTCAGAACACCTGTTATTTTACTGATCACACATGCGGATCATTAGCAATTTAAAAAAAAAACACAGAAATCCAACACCTGTAAACAATACGGAACACCCTAGACTTAAGATAGCCCCTCACCCATCAGTGCATAAACAATTTCAAACATAACTGAACATAAATTCCCCTACATTCATAGTTTAAAAATCTAAGTTAAGAAAATCTGACAAGAGAATACAAATAGAATGTTAACAGCATGATAGCAGAATATTCTCCTCTGTTCCCTCTGTGCCATATAGGAAGATACACTGACATTTTACATGGATTTAATTAAGAAAAGAAGCAAGGACATCCCTGTCAGAGGATGATGATGATATGATTCTATAACAAGAGACCTAATTGCTACATAAAACTCTCTTAGAGCTGATAAATACTTTTAACAATCAAAGGGGCACTTTGTAAATATAATCAAACCCCATGGCTAGGGAAATCATAGGCCCTAGGGGAGGACCTATTGATGTTTGTGTTCTAAACAGACATGTAGTCAAACTGCCTTCTAAATAGATTTATGTGGGTCCAAACCTTATTTATAGATGTTTCTTATTGTAGTGGAGAGTAGTTAATACAGATACGCCACTGCTAAAAGTGCTGAGGATGAGAATAAGTGACTGTGAGTGCTTAGCTCTAAATGGGACAACTGTATCAACTCCTACAACCCAAGGTTAAGGAAAGATAATAGAAGAAAGGGCATGAAGAATGTAAGAGTGGCAGGATGGGGAGAGTGAGATGAAGGCTGGCCTCTGGAGATGAGATAGCTGTTGTCCACATGAAATCACAACAGCTGTGGTTCCCTACACAAGACTTGCACAAGATCCAAACAGTCAATAATTCCACCAACTATTGTGGAGAGGCTTTTCAGATAGTTGAAAGATACTGGGGGATAAATAGCTACTTTTATTTGGGGATGAGGTCATTAGTAGATTGCCTATACTCTGATGGATGACCCCACACCCACATGCATATGGGTAGCTCTAATTGGACTCAGTGGTTTAAACAAACAAATAAAAATGATGTGAAGTTGGAATGAGGTGTTATGGGCAGAAGTTTTCCTGGAATGGAGGCAGGAAATACGGTTGGAGGTGATCGAGATACACTCTGTGTCTCTGTGTGTGTGTGTGTGTGTGTGTGTGTGTGTGTGTGTTATATATATATATATATATATAATACACACACACACACATATACATATATATACATACATATAGACACTAGATGTAAATCATTTGGGAGCTAAGACAAAGAATAGTTGACCTATTAATAAACTTGATTTTAAATCCTAAAACAATACTTTCTAAATTATATTCACCTATTAAGCATTCTATGTATTTTAACTGTTAAAAATGACAAAAATTCCTATAAGCATCTGAGAGTTCCCACAATACAATGACATATAGACACACACACACACACACACACACACACACACCAGGAGATTTTCTAATGGTTTTTTCTCTAATTTTCAACAATGGTTATTTTAAACAAAGTAATTAGTTGCTGTCTTGTTAGAGGAACATTTTTAAGTATATTTTTGTTTTAGCTTTTGATATTATAATTACATGATCCTCCTGCCTCTCTCTTTCCTTTATACCCTCTCATATATACCTCATAGTTCTCTTTAAAATTCATGGCCCCCTTTCCATTAATTATTAAATATAATCTGCCCATTCTGTATAATGTTACTTGCATGTATGTATTCAGGATTGATCAATTGGTTTTAGATTACCATGTGGTGTGCTCTTCCCTGGGGAAGACTGTTTGTCCCACTCTCGGCATTTCTGAGCTGACTGTAGTTCTTTGTGCAAGATTGAAGCCTCATGAGCTTCTGTGTGTTCTCAGTGGATCATTTTTAAATCCTCAGTGGAAGGACTATATGTCTTGTTTTCTTTCCTCACAACACCAGGAGAATAAAAGTCTATAAACACCATCCCTTTTATTTTGATAAACATATTTAGGAAAGGAAAACTTTTCACTTTCCTTATCATATTTTCCATTGAACTATATTAATTAACCATGGAATTGTTGAGAGGATACCTGAGAAGCTAAGTTGCTCGACAGACACAAAATCTACTAAAAGACCCAGAATTCTAACAAGCTTCTTTGTTCCTAAGCAGTCATATTAGACACCACCATTGCTGTGGTTGCAATATACATACACATAGAAGAAGTGTTCACTCTTTTCTCTTACAGAAATTATTTAACTTCCTTTGGCCAGAATTGAATTATTTCGTAATGAGCAAAGTAAATGTTGAAAGGGGCAGGAGGCACTTAAGAGTTTTCAAATTTAAAAGGTTACATCAAGAGCTATTACTAAACACATTTAATGACAAGACACACGGCAAATGAAATATTTAATAGATAGTATTATATTGTGAAAGATTTATAGCTAACGTTTGGATGAAATAGTGCAAATGTACAAGCACTTCCAATAGTAATGCTTAAATTACATATCTGTGCTTGCTTTCACAATAACTGATTTGCAAACAACGAAACATTTGGAAAATAGAAAATCATCATTAAAAAATTTTACAATAATAACATTTCAATTTTCAATACTCTAACAATAAAATGATTATAGAGGCATATGTATTCTAAGATATATATATATATATATATATACACACACACATATACAGCTGAACATATCAGGATTCCGGGATATGCACTTATTAGATAAAAGCATTCTTCCATGTATGGGTAGCATATAATTTTAATAACTACTGTGCTTAAATATCGTCTTACTTTCTGAAAGTAATTGAGGATTCATGTTTAACTTTCCTAGAAAGCGTGAATGATACTAATACTTCAAAATAGAGGAAAATCCTATGCCTTTAATATATTTTTAATTCAACAAAATTTTTGTGTAACAATCATTGTTAAACCTACATTTGCATTTATGTATATACTTTTATATGTATGTAAAAATATATATGTATTTGTGGAATTTAGCTTTCAGATAAAATGACATTCCACCACTAAATATTAATGTATTAGGTGCATATAAACACTGAGACAATTTGCATAATATCAATAGTTAAATATAGTCAATATTGAAATTTGCATTATTTCAATAACATTCTTCATTACTTTGTTTTTGGATCTGGAAGCATCTAATTAGGGATGAACAATTTATTTAATTGTCATGTTTTTAAATCTTCTTTAATGAGCTAGAGACAGAAGAGGAAAAAAACAAGTACTATTTCTTCCTTTTTATTTATCTTTTGGTCCAATGAGATGTGTAGGTTCACTTGCCAGTTTCTAAGTTACCTGCTTCTGAATTATAAATACAGCATGACATTGCAACAACAAGCATTACATGCTCCTTTGTAGCTCTTTTCTAATTATTTTAACAAAGAAGTTTTCTGTAATAATTTCCATGAATACACATACTGTGCAGTCTTACTCCTTAAAATTTCATGGCCTTGTGTTGTACTTTTGGCAAGAAAATGGATCAGGAACAATGGTGTGCCAATTCAATGGCTGCAAAAACTTCTTCACAATCCTGTTTATTGCACTACAGAGAATTTACCAAATATAACTTTTGGAAGAAGAGAGACATTATAAACCAGAGCCGTATTCACCCACCTGAGCTCCCCAATGGCAGAGCCAACCCTTAATTAATCCACAGTTGGTTGAAATCCACAGGGCCAAAAGACAAATCCTATAAATGAACTCAGACTCAATAGTATTCCATCGACCTATAATGAAGTAACTATCATTCTACTCCACCCAGAATGTGTTCTTGTTCAGCAAAGGCAAGGGCATTAAGTCACTGTTGTTTTGCTCAGTCATATCATCAGTCCTGTGCCTTATTGTATATAGTTATTAAATTACCCGACAGGCAAAACAGGCATTGTATAGCAAATTGAACATTCCACACAGGCTGCTAATAAATATCATACCCTTTTCCTCTAGAGTGGTCTGTCATTTAAAGTATCAGTCTGATTCACGTCAAAAGAACGTGAAAGTCTGGCAGGGCATGTGTAAATGAGGATGTCAGAAAAAAACATGCTCTTTTTATTTGGTATATCTATTGGCTTCCTCACAAATACATCTCAATTTCATCTGTGAATATTTAGCAATGGAACTCAAGCTACACCCCATGATTCTTGAACACCAAGATGAGTTATACCTGGCTAGAACATATATAAAATAAGCTGTATCTTTTATAATTTTATTTCTTAATATATCCATTATGTTTAATTAAATATAAATACACAAGCCAGATAATAAACCATTTATTTAAGATGAACACATGTAATGAGTACATAGTAAAGTTTAAACATGAAGTATAAAATGAACCTAAGTACAATAATGCCTTCAAGCACGTAACATAATTCTAAACTGTCTTGGGAAATGCCAACATTAAGTGTAGACTCAGAGAAATATACAGAGAAGTAAATACTTATAAATTAGTGCTAACAGGGTTATAAAATAATTGAGCTGAATGCTTTTTATTTTGTTGTCTCCAATCATAAGAAACAAAACTTCAAACTGTTTCCTTAAATTTATTTTAAAAATATTGCTCTGTCATCTTGAGTTTCAAATAATATATGACTAGAAATTCACAACACAATCTTTTTGTTTATTCCAAAATGTCCACAGGTTACATAGAAATGATGAAACACAGTAATAATAGGGAGATCTATTGTTAAAATCCACCTGGCATACAAATTGGAGAAAGATAAACAGGCTCCAAGTCGGGGAATAGATTAATTCCAAAGAGTTTCTGGTGCTAAAGCCAGTCTTTGGTGTAAGTGAGGAACTGGGATCTTTGACATGATCAGTCATTTCAAATTGAAGGTTGATGAATGAAGATTAGATTATATTTTTAATAGTAACTTCTCACATAGTTATAGTATGTGATGTAATAATAAGCCAAAACCAAGCATAAGATGCTAAATGTTTAAACAAAATAAAATTCCATTTCACTTTTGTAAAACTGTGTATTTATTTTCAGTGTTAATTTTCTGTTAGTGTAACAAATACGTGGTTTACCTGCCAGCATCTTCAGTCCTGGAAAAAAAATGATTCTTATTCCCCAAACAGTCACCTACTGTCAATAGATCCCCAGCTAGAGCTTGCAGCCCATGAGCCCCATCTACTACAAACTGGGATACTGACTGACTTGAAAATGTATGAGTCTTTACAAGGAGCCACAACAGTCATGAGTTCATAAATGTCTGGTCCTGCAATGTCAGATTTGTCTGTTTCACTTGAAATGTAAGCTACTCTTAAGTATATGTACATTAATACACTTCCTTAATGGAGTTCAATAGTTTTCCCTCCTGAACGTATCAATCATATGGACAACATTTTGGGCATTGTATTAATGTCCCATATAATTTACTAGACTTGAACATCCATTCCCACTTTATGGAAAAGATGTCCAGGGCGTCCAGTTGATGAAATAATTTAGTTCAGATTTAAAAATAAGTTTCAGTTTAATTTAACCCTAAAATATATACTATTACCTATTAACTTAAGCCAAATATTACTCAAAGGATAGTTTATCACTTGATATTGGAGGAACATAAGTCTTTGGAAGTCAGCAATGCCCACCACCATAAAATGAACCCAAAGCTTTTGAGTTGATGCAAGTATTTTCTAGCATGAAGATATACACAGAATGTATTTCCCCTTCTAGAAAGTTCACCTAGTATGAATTATTTCTGTAAAATGTATATTTTAATAATAGCCCAATATTATTTTAAAAGCTAATATTATATAATTGTGCTTTGTTATAAAGAAAAATTAACATGATGATTTTATATTCTCCAGATGAAATTTTTTTTCAATATTTTTGCTATCATTGTTAAACTATCATGTGTATTGTAAGTACCAACAGTTGTTGGTACTTATTAAATAAATACTGTCATTGCAGTAGTAAAGATCAAAAGGGAGAAACTGCAGATAAAGAGACATTATTGATGCTAAATTGACTTCTAAATGATAAAGAAGATGCTTTGGTGGTAGAACTTAATAGCTGATAATTTAACTTAAATTAAAGTAAGCATAAGGCAGTAAAACATTGAATTAATTGAGTCAAAGTCATGAATCTTTTACATAAAATTATTGTTCAGCTGATGTTTAAGATTTAAAGTAATCTTTGCAATTTTTAATATAGTAGATTATTTCTCATAAATGTAGTGAAATAATTTCTTTACATTCTGACTTTATTATTTGCTTCATTGCAGAACTCTGAACAGTTGTGGTAAAATTTGTCACTGATTTTTATATGATTTCAAGATTTACATATTCTTATAAGTTACATGGGCAGTAGGTACACCTCAATGTAATTCGATATAAGTTTATGCACTTATTTCCTATCAGTGAGTCTGTCAGTGTGGTGAGACTCACTCAGTTTTTTAAACTGACTGCTTTAAAGGATAGTTATCAAGTCTTTTTTAGTAAGTCAGACTTTCTTCTTAAGTTATTTTGTACTAAAGACAAAATTATAATTTCCCACAATGATGTTTTCTCTCATTTTAAGGTGACCTAGAGAATAAAATACAGATAACTTTTTTAGACATATAAGGACTTATGGGCAATTTTCTAGGCACCAATGTAAAATTCACTCTGAAGAATGATTCCAGTTTTGCTAAGAAAACAAATTTGTGTGAGCCCATATATGTGCATATGTGCACATACATAGTGTTTATTCTAGCAAGTATGTCACTATAATTTAAAAAGAAATATCTAGAATTTTCTTTTTAGACTAACTTAATTATCTGAAAATTGAAGTACCAGGCTAAATAAAATCCCTAGGAACTCTTACATTTTTCATACTATATAAAGGTAGCATCTGTAAGGTTTCTTCTGAGATTTGCTCGAGGTTGATATGTGATATGAAAAAGAACTCCAAGTCAATTAACACAAGCAGATTTATTGAATACTTTCTTACTATACACGTTTTGTGTTGGCACTTTTTGTTTAACATGAGGACTTTTTGGTGACATCACCAAGCAATGTTCCTTCTGGACATACAGTCCAATATCCTCTTTCTTCACATTGTGCCAGTTTCTTAAATGATCCCTTTGCTGTCTATATAGGTATCATATTGTATATGTATCCAATAACATAATTCCTTGTAAAAGAGTCTGGGTAAGAACAAAAGAGACCATAGATCATCATGCTATCCTGCTTTATTCTTGCTAAGGTGTGTCGATCTGTTTTTAACAATCTCATACATGTATGTAAGACAGGCTGCTCACATTCATCACCTCCTCTTATTCGCCTCCTATCCCACAAACCTCCCCACGACTGTCCACAAATTCCCCATTTCATTTTTGTGGAAGTTTTTGTTGCTGCTGCTGTTTGGTTGATTGGTTTGTTTTTGCTTTGTGATTCGTTGGGTTTGCCAGCCATCAGATAGGCATAAGTATGAAGCTCTCCTCTTTGTGATCTCTTGTCCGAACTTACATATCAATTGCATATTTCCCACAGTATGGTCCATTACTCTCTTAAATATAAAAGTCTCATACCTACAGTTACTAGTTAAGCTGCAAACAAATAATCTTCCCTTTATGTTTAGGCTATTTTGAGCTTGCTTTCTGTCATTAAAATATAAAATCTCTGGAAATAGAAAAACAGGCTATGTATTTAACAGACCCAAAACTGTCAAAAACTAATAAAAGTAGTAAAGTGTAAAGTTTTCCCCATTTTCAAGTTTGAGTGTTTTGAACTATGAAAAGAACAGCTCTCAGAAACATTTGCCTCATGAAGTTTTGACTACTCCAATTTGTGTCTCCTGAGAGAGGGGATTTAGATGTTACGGTATTGGTGATATGAACTGCTTATGACGTCTTCTGTAATCAATAGAGAAATCCAGGCTGTGATTCAGTCTGCTCATGGGAAAGATGTGGAAAAAAAAAAAAACTTTACTCACAAAATATTTTCTGCTGAAAGTCAGCAGTTCAAGTAGTAGGAAGCCAAATCATTATGAAATTGTTCTGACAGAAAGGTTAACTATTTAACCTCAAATTATCACTAGTACTACAAGAAAGGATGGGTAATAGTTATAAAATATTCCAACCCAAGGACAGACAGAGTTAAAAAAAAGTGTGGAACTGAATGTTCTAGGCATTTTTTAAACATTTCTCTTCACATCGTAACAAAGATAATATTTATGTCTTGGGATGTTGTGTGAAATTGGGGTCACATAAGCCAAGTCTCATGACTGCGGGGTAATATTTTGGAGGAAAATCTTTCAATGAGGTAATAAAAGAGCATCCCCAAAATAGTGCTGAAAGAGTCTACATTTAAAGACTAATTTACTGCTTTGGAATGGGACTGATTACTAAGTTGTGGAACTTCAAAAACAAGAATGTGGGGCTTAGCCAGGTGGTGGTGGTACACACCTTTAATCCCAGCATTCAGGAGGCAGAGGCAGGTGGATCTCTGTGAGTGCAAGGCCACCCTTGTCTATAGCCTGAGTTCCAAGACAGAGTTACAACAGAGAAACCCTGTCTTGAAAACCCAAAAGGAAAAAAAAAAAAAGAATGTGGGGCTGACAGGATGGCTCAGCAAGTAAACACTTGTTGCCTAGTCTGGCAACTTGAGTTCAGTTTCCAGGACAAAGAAGGAGAGAAATGATCACACTCATTGTTCTCTGACCTCCACACGTGTGCAATGGCACCCATGTGTGCGCACGCACACACACAGGCACACAAATAAATAAACATTTCTTAAAAATAAGAATGTGAATTGTCCATATCCAAGCCCTTGCTTTGCAACCAGAGCAAATAAGAATAAAAGGGATATACACAAATACATATAAATGAATCTGTTGAATCTACTTCTATTGTTTTTATGAATATAGGTTTAAGCCTATCCGCTAGACATTAGACAACCAATAAAGAATCTCATCCCTGAAAGAACCTATTCTCCTTCCTCCAGCAATCAATAGTGGCCTGTAGCTATTTGTATAGGTGTGAAATCTCCCTTTCCATGTTAACATGTAAGTTGATACTCTACTGTCCCCTCTTGTTTATGCAACCATCTATAGGAGAGATTACTTCACAGAAGAATTCCTGGTATTCTGTCTTTTACAATCTTTCTACCCCCTTGACTGAAATGCCATAGATCCAGGAGCTGTGATATATTTTACAAATATAGCCAATGGGGAAAAATGTTATCAACTTGAGAGTGTGGGGTTCAATGGGTGATATTTAAAGGAGGATAACTGGAGAGAGGCTGGAAGGAGAAAAGGGAAGATGGAAAGTGCTATAATTTTACTCCAATTAAAACCATGAAAGATAAATAAAATAAAAGTTTAAAGATGAACAAAAGGGCTAAGGTACATTGAACAAGTAAGTCTTTCCTGTTGTCCATAAAGAACTAAAAGTAAGTCTCTGATGACATGAATTAGATCAGGTAAAGTGGCTAAAATCCACACAAATCCAAAATGAACAATATCAAATTTAAATACATTATCTACCAGGGATACTTTACTCAGATGCAAGAAATGAGCTCTCCTCCTCTATAGAAAGGGTAAATTTTAGTTACAAGCGATAGATCTACCCTATTAGAAGGACGATAGCTAAAAGTCTCTTCTTAGGCTATCTATGTCTTCACTGACTTTTATCTCTTCATGTAAAAAGTAATTTCACTCATTCTTTCTGGTAGAAAGGATTTTCCAAAATCTTTTCCCATCTGATGTAGTGGTCAGTTCCCTCAGTGCAATTCTCCTTTGCAAGGATTTTCTTATGAGGGACCGATCCCATGTTGATGTCTGTGATCTGTGCTGCCTCTGGAAGCCATGTGGAGGTCTGTGATCCATGCTGCCACCAGAAACCAAGGTGATGTCCATGAACCTTGATGCCGCCACAGGCCACATTGATGTCCCTGACCCATGTGGCTGCCGGAAATCATTCTGGTGTCTGTAATCTGTGCTGCACCCGAGATAATACCCAATGGCCATGGTTCGTGTTCTGATAACAGAAACCAAGATGTCCTAGATTTGTGCTCCTGCCAGAATATATGCTTGATGTTCGTGATTTGTAAAAATCCCAAAGGCCTTGTGGATGTCCATAATCTCTGCTTCCTGCTGCCATTAAAAAAAAAAAAAAAAAAAAAAAAAAAGTGATGCTAGTGACACATGCTTCCAGCCACACAGACTGGACTTGATTTTTCGTTTGTTTGTTTGTTTTGATTTTTCTGTTTCTTCTTGTCTGCTTTCTTGTTTTTATTTGTGCTTTTCTGTTTTGTTTTGTATTGTTGTTGTTGTTATTTGAAGGCATTGGGATGCAAGGTTGGATTTGGGAGAAGTGGGGAGAGGGTGTGATCAAGATACATTGTATGAAATTCTCAAATAATTAATAAAACCATTATATTGAAAAATGGGGCTGAATTAATGAAGTTATGGTTAACTGAAATATGAAATGCACCAAGGCTCTATTTAACAGACTTTAGATTTAAACCTTTTCTGCTGACTCATGGAGAGAAGGGTAGAACTCTGAGTAGCTTTGGGTAATTTTTTCCTGTATTTTGGTATATATCATTAGTACCATTTCCATTTGCCAGAAGTCTTTATCTACTTTGCAAGCCTTCATGAACCCAGAACAAGATAAATACAAAAATACATGCAGACATTACATTATTTTTATAGATTAAAAAGATTATCCAAGAGAGTAATCAAAAGATATTTTCAAGATGATGAAAGAGAAAAACCAAAACTAAAAACAGAATTGTATTTTGAAAATAACTCCATATCTACTAAAATAATGATATGTGCACTCAAGCATTTTGGACTGCTGAGAGAATCTGTCATGAGAGGGTTTACTTGACAAGGCATGGTGAGCGAAGTTCTTTAATGAGAGATGTGCCAGTCAGAAATGTGCAGTGAGAGAAAAGTGAAGAACATTGAAAATATGCATGCAAAGAGTTAGTTTCTTTCCTCAGACATTTTGTTGGAGATGATAAAGGTATGTAAATTCTTATTTCAGACATGACAGAAGTTATAATCCACTTCTCACAGACTCCATTCTTTCAAGCCTTAGATGAGATATTTTGAGATGGTAGGAGCACAAGACACAGCCAAACCCTTTATATACCATGCAATAAACAAAAGGGGATTGACCCTCAGTCCTTTTCCAGGGCATTCTTCAGTGAGCTGTCAAGTTCCAACTAAGTTCTTCATCCTTAAGTTTGCAATACTGCCCCACACTTTTACCTTGGAAATCAAACTTTCAGCACATTGTTATGTGAGAAACATTTAAGATTCAAGTTATTGCAGACAATCACAAGCAAAATTATAAATACAAAATGAAATATGAGTTAATTAAAGCTTGATTATTCCCCAAAGAGCGACAAATAATAGACGAGGATCAAAGGAAAGCGATATAAAGAGAACATACTCACTGAGGTATAAACTTGGTCATGTTAGAAAAAACAATAATGGAAGAGGATTAAAAAGTCAAATTAGAAGGCAGATCTTATCAAACCGCATTGCAATGCAAGACTTAAACATTTGTCACCTGCAAGACATGCGCTTTAATTATCCAAAACCATGTAAGCATTTGCCATATTAATGCAGGATATTTGCATTACTATAAGACATATAGGTAACCAAAAAAAATAGTCTCATAATGAAAAAATATGTTTTAATGAAAAATATAATTTCAGACCATAAACAAAAAGCACCATTAAGAATTAGAAGCACTTGAAAGACAGATGTAGGAGGATTATTTCAAGTCCAGCCTGATATACACAGCAATCTACACAATATAACTCTGCCTCAAAACCCAAGATATAAGTAGAATTTGAAAATCACTCTATTCAAATAGTTTTAATTTGTACTTGTAGAACTCTGTGACAAAAAAAAAATGCTTACTACATGGGTGCTATTGATCAAACTCATATTCTCATGCTTGAACAGTAAGAAGTTTACTTGTTGAACCATCTTCTCGGCCTATTGGGCTTTTGAGTGGTTATTGTACTGTTTTGCTTGTTTATATGTTTGAGTGGTTGTGTTTTTAGACAGAGTCTTATGTAAGCTGGGATCTTATCAAACTTGCTTTGCAGCTTAGGGTGATTTTGAATTCTTGATCCTTTTGACTCTACTTTGAATGTACTGATGTCACAGGTATACACCAACTTGTGCTAATCCCACTGGTTTAGAATAAGATTGTCACCTCAATTTTTTAGTTAATTTTGAAGCAAGATTTAATACTGGCCAGTAGTGATGGACATAGACCAAGTCCATTCCCAGGCCCTCACCAAATGATACCATGCCCTATATGGCAGAAGCTTATAAAGGCAGAACCCATATGACTATGTACTTCCCACCAAGTCCAATCAGGAGCAAACATATATCCTAATGTATTTCCTGTCTGTATACCTCTAACCTATGTCCAATCAGAGGCAAGCATACTTCCCGATGTATTTCCTATCTACAAATGTCTCACCTACATGGGAAGAAACACATCCTGTGCAATTGGAACACATCTGGTGCAATTGGATTAACCAAGCTTGCTTAGGGAATCAAATCCTGTGGCTTGCTATCTTATATGAACACCCCTCACCAAGCATTCCAGGAAGTTATCTGCCCTTGCAAAAGTGGGGATTACAGGATTATTTTTATTTTTGTTTTATAGCTTTCTTGTATACAGTAATTAAAACTTAAAATATAACTTATATTATATTTATATATATTTATATATTTTTTATAATTTATATATATAATATATAATTATATTATTATAATACATATATAATATAATATTATAAAATATAATTAAATCTTACATACGCCCATCCCTTTTGCTCAAATTCTGCATGTATAAAGTACCAAGGCACATAAAAAGCAACTACTAGGAAATAATAGAATTGTTATTGTAGTTTCAGGTTAAATATACAAAAGCAATTCAATACTATTTAGAATAGAAATTATTGCATTTGCAAAATAAAAGTTTAAAAGCCATTAGCTGAGGATCAGTTTCATTTCCAATATGCAGAGTTTGGATGCTGTTATTCCCATACTCACTATAAGAAAAACCTGGACATAGTCAACATCAAAACAGAGCAGCACAGCTTTGGAGAAAGAGAGGCCCAGGACCAGAAGCCTATGCAAAAGGAGCTATTATCTGCAAGAACACTTAAATATGTTTTTGACAAATTGCTAGTAGCCCAGTATGAATAAACTGGACCATTAAAAACAAAATAATTCATACAAGTTTCATTTTTCAATTTAATTTCTTTATTTAAAAAGAAAATGAACTCAAAAATTCAGAATATATTCAATGTCAGTAAAACAGTACAATACAGAATAACCTCCAGTTATAGTGCTTAATAATAGTAATCATCAAGAAATGCTTACTTTTACAATGAGATATTGATTTGCATCCTTTAGAGGAACTAAAATGTGTGTAAACTTAAATATGTCTAGGAATATAGACACCAATTTTACAAAATGATAATGGTAACATATATATGAAGCACTTTATCCTGGATGTACAGAAATATAGATAATAGAGATGCTGGATGGATACAAAGATAGGTAGGTTGGTTGACTGATAATGCTACACTAATTTCAACTTTGTTTTCCAGAGCAATAAACATATTACACAAAACTAGTATACTATACATAGTTATATATACATATATATGTGTGTGTGTGTATGTGTATATATGTATATTATGCTATATATCAACTTCATTTTAAGTCATTAAATGTTGAAATCAACTTAAGTATCTATAGATTAGTGGTATGCTCTGCTAACGGTATAAATAGAAAGGAAGCATTGATAAATGCATGCTAAAATTTAAAGAAAACTATGCCAGGAGAAAGAAGTTACACACAAATGCATGCATGCTTTGCTTTTTAAGAAGTTCAAGAGCAGGCAAACTAATAAGAGGCTGGTAAAAATAAGAAGACTAATTATGTCTGCCTTAATGGGGCATGGAGAAATAATCCGAAGGGATGGAACTATTCTATATCTTTATTGTGCTAATTTATATGCGTGTATTCATTTTCAAGGCCCTGAGAAGTTACAGGTAGATCATGTCTCTGTAAAACTCTAGAAAGAATTACAGAACAAAATATTTAAAAATTTGTTACACTAATTATATATTAGATATTTAGCCATCTTTTAAGGTAGCTATATTACATTTTATTTTATGCATCTAAGTTATCTTTATCATTTGTATAAATATATTTTGTATTTGAAAGCAGCAACTGTTGAAATTTTATTCATGAGAAATAAAGTTCAGATCTATTTACCCTGCATATGTTATTCATTTGTTCATGACAAATACTCTTTACTCTTCTTTTATTCAAGGTAAAGTTTCTCTGTTGTAGCTTTGGCTGTACTGGAACTCACTCTGTAGACCAAGCTGTCCTCAAACTCAAAGAGATCTACCTACCTCGGCCTCCCAGCTGTTGCAATTAAAGTTGTATGCCACCACCACCTGGCCTTCTTTCCATTCTTATGCATTATAATTGTCTGTAAAAAATTCTAGAATTAATGCTATCATATAAATTACTATCTGCTAGGATAAAGATTGGTCAGGGAGCCACAATTAATCCAGAATTAGTCGCTGCTGTCTCTGTACAGCCTGGCAGCTCTTCATTGGCTCAGCTGTGTGGCATTCTTATAGGTACACTTGGAATGATTGATGATAAGCCCGTCCTTCTAAGAGTGAGTCCGGCATAAAAAAATGTAGCATGTTTATGTCAGGAAATCTATTATATATTATATTATATTAATAATTATATTATATTAATATTATTAATATATTATTATATTAGTATTGTATATATTAATATATATTTTATATTCCTATTATATATAGGAAAACATTGAGCAAGGAAGTTGAATTACAATATAATGAATTTGTTTTTAAACTAAAAAAAAACAATTATACATCTTCAGAGATTGAAGGGGCTGGGGCTGGGGGATGGGGCTTAGTCCAGGGAGAAATGAACTATACGGAAAGTAAGAGAATGTTTTCTCAAAACAGGTAACTAAAAAGGAAAAACTTGTAGATCATCAGCACAACTAGACTTATCTTCACAAAAATGATGGGAACTGTAGTAGTTAGCCTACTGGGCAGCTCAGTCAACAGGACAACAAGGCAGCGTTTTCATACATGCAAATCCTGCTCAACCTCAGCAGAGGGAACCACCATCCTGGCCAGTACCACTACTGGACTGTGGAACCCTGAATGTCTGAGCTGAGGTGTTTTTATTCTTTCTGAACTCCTCAGATATTCTATTGATAGCATATGCCGATCATTTGCAATCAAACATCTCCCACAGAAATCCAACACCTGCAGAAAATACAAAATGCCAATAACTAGGCAGCCCTTCCAAACAGTGCATAAAACCATATTTTAAACACAACTAAAAATAAACTTTGACAACAGGGAATCCCATCCATTCTCAATGTAGGGAAGGAGAAGAGCATGCTGCATTCATTTTTGTTATAGTAAAGTGTCCTGATAAACACATACTGTGAAGAACTGGAGAGAGGCTGACCGAATGAAAGAAATGAAGAACAGTCACCAAGTCAAGGTGAGGATACAGAATGCATGTCAGCAATCTCTGCATGGTGTGATGTCTTTTAGCATGGCTCCGTGTCTGTCACGCAATGGTGATCATGGTAAGTTGTTAGATTGCCACAGCTACAGCAATTGGGTTTCACTACACAAGAATAAGAACAGAACAGGAAAAGTCATTCTTACATAATAAAGAAAGGTGATTAAGATAGTATCAAGGGCCCAAAGGTGGTGGTGGCATATGCCTTTAATTCCAGCACTTGGAAAGCAGAGGCAGGCAGATCCCTGTGAGTTAGAGGCCAGCCTCATCTACAGAGTAAGTTCCAGACAGCCAGAGTTGTCTTGAAAACAAAACAAAATAAAACAACAATGACAACAACAAAAAGATAGTAACAAGAAGATAAACATCAGATGACTGAAAAAATTATTAACAGGATAAAAAACAACTCAAAACAAGGAACAATGGAACAGTTCATTTTATTTTCTGGTAAATAAACTCAAAATCATGAGTTTCCACCTCAACCCCAGCATCTTTGTATACTTGCAAATTAACATCATGAAATTGGAAAAAGAACAGCTGGCCCAGAGCTATGCGTGCTTATTCTGAAGCAGATGATGGCCTCCCAAAGGACACACTAAGTTACAAGTAATGGCAGAGTGTGCATTTGGGTTTAGCGAGCCGGAGGTCGGATCTATCACATTGCCAACGCAAGTCAGGAATTTTGCAAAAATGCTCTCCTGCCACATGGGAGAACTTTAGGAGAAATTAAATATTGTTTTAATTCCCATAGACTGCATAGATTGTTTTACAGAAAACTTTCACACCAGTAAATCTCAGAAAAAGTGAAAAAGAAAAAAAAATGTATTTATTTGTTTTTTAACAGGTCAGCTATTCCCTTGTTCTTCCCTTGACTTGGCACAGTAATGATGGCTTGTCACGTTTCAAATGTAATCTCTTTCTGATTCTCCAGCCTAGGTCACACAATACCTATCATGATACAGGTATGGTTCTGTTAATCAACGGGCAGCATTGAGCATTTGTCTTGCCATTGTGAAAAATCAAATCCCTGAAGTGATTTTTTTTTTCTTCAGTTATTATTCTGACTGGAAGAGACAGGCTCATGTGTTTTCCTAGCTGCAGACAATTGCTGATTTGCCAAGTAACTTCAAAAAATAATTCAAGGGGCTTTTATTTTTTTTTTATTTTGAAGGATTTCTTTATAATAATGCTAAATTATTTTAAAAGGGAGCTTGTCGATTGCTGGTTTAGCATAACAATGGACGCTTCTGTACGGAGCTTGCAGTATGAAAAATACAAGACAACACTGAGTAAAATATAATCACGAACCACTTAAATGTCTACATTAAATCAATTTGATTTGTCCACAGCTCCTTTGGGGACAAATATTGCAGGCACTCTAATTTTATAAAACATAACATTTATATTGAATAAGTATATGTTATCCCAAAAATCATACAGATGCAGGATACAAGTTTAAAGGATTGTGAGGTTCAGAAATGTAGAAAAATGTGAACTCTGGAAGCTCATGGGCTATATAATGCTCTTGTAATATTCGATTTCTTTAGACTGCTTTACAATCTTTTGCCTCCAAGGACCATGACAACTCAGAAAGAAAATAAACCACAACAAAATTATGACAAAGTATGAAACTATGAAAGCAAACACTATAAATTGTTTAAAACAAACAAAAGACAGACACATGTGCAAAATATAAATTTGCTGTGGAACTTCCAGTAGACAAGAGAAAGCAGAAATTGATTGGTATTATGTATCTAAAGAAAAGTAACAATATAAGAGAAAGCAGACAAAGATGTTCATGGAATTAAAATACAGGCCAAGTTCACATGCGAAGTTTCTCACGTGGATCAATGTACTCTACATGTCTGAGATGATATTTCTACAATAAAGGCAGTATAAAGTGAACAACTTCAATATTTTTGTATATATGTTTATGTTTGTGAGAAGTATGTAAGTGTACATGTAAATATATGCATGTGTAGATTCACATGGACATGTGTGCTAGTGAGTATGGAAACCACAGATTGCTATCAATTGCACTCCACTCTATTTTGAGACAGAGTCTCTCACTGAATTTAAGGCTCAACAATTCTTTAAATTGACTGGCCATCAGGCCTTCCACAGCACTGGGATTAGAGGGGCATATGGTCATTCCCACATGCCATTCCCAGCTTCTTAACAAGCATGTTAGGAATCTGATCTCATGTGTTCATGTGTATGCAGCAAGCACTTCACCTACTGAGTTAATTTCCCAGCCCACATCTCCAGTCTTGAAACAGTCTCAGACTAGAAACAAGTGACTGCTATCAAAAAGTACAGCTAAATAAAGGCACTTGCATAAAGCATTGTGTGAAGTCTGAGCAAACACAAGTTTCAAACCACCTACAATAGTGTGAGTACGTACTGTATGTATTTCCGTACAACTGAGTGTTAGCTCCATATATCTAGTTATAAATTAATTACATGGAAATTGTATGACATTTGTCTATCTTCTATGGTATCTGTTATGTAAAAATCCATGCCATTAATATACGTTGCCCTTTTACAAACCCTTCTCTCACTTTTAAGCCTTTCTTCAGAAATAAAATAAAAAACATTTCCTCTTTTATTTTTCAACTAGAGTCAGCATCTTGTTTCTTTGTGGCCTCAAAAACATTATCTGCTGAATAGAATTCTTATACCATCCTGAAAATTATTTTGGGGTTTTTAATTTTTATCTGAATATGGGTCCTACTAAGCAGTACAATTATGCTTTCCTGAATACAAAATTCAACAAATATTTTGAGTGAAATAAATTTAGTGAAAAACAATTATGTTTTGATAAGGTAAGAAAATATTAATATGGAACCTAGACTCCCAAAGTTTCTTATTAATTCCAAGATGTCCTTTGAAGATATATCTAGTTTGTTGAAGATATATGTTTGTTTGTTTGTTTGTTTGAGACATGGTTCTTCTGTGTAGCCCTGGCTGTCATAGAACTCACTCTGTAGACCAGGCTAGCCTCAAACTCAGAGATCTGCCTACATCTGTAGGATAGGATAGGAAAGCCCGGGGAATTTACATGTATTCTAAGAATGGTAGAATGTCCTAAATAAAGAGTTATAGATTAGATTTTATACATTCTCAAAGAGAAAGCTTTCCTCATAGACCTCATAAATGTTTTAAGTGGATTTAGTATCGGATTTTTATTTGTATTTATTAGTGGAGAAAGTACCACTTCCAGTGTTCCTAAGTACATTCCACCTGGTCTTCATTTCTTTGTTGCTGTGAGTTACTGAACAATGAGTCAATTGTGTATTTATAGAAGATGAAGAAGTCATTGGCTCCTAGGAACAAATATGATTAAATGACAAAGTGATTATGAAAATAATAAAATAAATAAGTGTACCAATTTAAATGGTTTTCCATATTTTCATATTAAACATGAAATTGAAAATGCTCTTTCTAATGGTAAATCCCACCTGGAAAGCCAGGTTTCCCTGAATTTATAGCAGGTTATATGTTGGCTTAGGCAAAGCTCATTGAGTTAATTTGAGTTACAGAAACCATTGTAGTTCTTCAATAGCTTGAGACAGTCATTGTTTGAATATAAAATAAGAAAAAAAATAAGTAAATGAAGATATCTGAATATGTTAATCTCATAAATCATTCTCCTAAGACAAAAGTATTCAAATGTATAGATTTTCACAATCCAAATTATCTGCATACCTCATCAGTAAGGGAAATAAAATGTACCATCATTCTTTCTGAGAATTCAGCTAGGGCAGACATATTACATACAGATCACAAGGGGAAACATACAATGCTTTATTTAGTGAATTTATGTGATCATGAAATGCTTCCATAAGAAGATAAAGACACTCCACCACCACCAAATGCAGCTAGACCCACTTGTTTATATATTAAAGTGTGTAAAGTTTAGCAACTCAGAAAATCCAAAATTTGAGAAAACAGTAGGAGAAGATAAAAAAATCATTTTGACAAAACAGACTCAAAGATGTTCTCAGCTTCAGCTGCATGTCTCTGTTGATAGGAATGTTTCTATGCTGCTGGCATAACAAAAGCATCTTTCACATGACAGTTTCCTCTCCTGTTTTCTAGAAAGTAAAAACAGCTAAGTGTGTTCTTGTTGTATCTGCTACTTTCCAAGTAATGATTGTCAAAAAAAACAACCAAACAACAACAACAACAAAACATATTTAAGCATGACATGCCCAGAATTCCTCCAAATTACAAGTGCTTATGGAGAACATGGTAGCATGTGTATAAACTCAAACAGAAGCTGAGAACTAGTTGTAATTCCTTCGTTTCGTTGTGTGAACATGCTTCTCAGATAAAATAGAAACATATATATTTTATAGCTTGCTTCTAATACTCAACAGATAACATAGATGTCTCAGCCAAAAGAGATGTTCCCAAATCCTCTCCTCGCTCCTTTCTGTGTGTGATGTTGTTATTTTGTGTATTTAAATGTATCACAATGAATATGCTAGCACCTAAAATTTTTTTTTATTTTATTTATGTATTGGTTTATTGGAGTGTGTGTGTGTGTGTGTGTGTGTGTATGTGAAAGCACACTTGTGGTTCAGAATCATGTACCTATCTGTGCATGTGAAGAGGACAGAAGAGGATGTTAAGCCCCTTGGAGCTAGAGTACAGGCATTTTTACGATGTAGGGCTTGTTACAAAGGTTCTTGGCCTTCTATGCAATTAAGCACCTTTAATTGATGAGCCATATTTCTAGCCTTAACCTTAACTTTCAATCTGTGTTTCTCAACCTTTTATGCTTATGCTACACTTTAAAATCCTGGAACTTTCACCAGAAAGAGAAAAGATTTTTAAAATAATTATGATTAATGATTGAAGTTCAGAATTCACCTTTTCTCTGGGTAATTTTGACTCCGGGCCACAGTCCATTCACTACTTATTTGAGATATCTACATACATTCAGAAATCAGTTCCTAACTTGATTTAGCTCATCAACTAACTCTATAATTAATGTAAATGAGAAAGACTGTTCAGCTAACAATGAAACCATCAAAAGGAGTCTGCAAAGTATTGAAATGTATCACTCCTATGCTCATCTGCGAAGACCTAGAGCTTTACTGTGGTCTGGACATTTGCAGTCTTAATGTCCATCCATTAAATGAATAATACCCAGAATACTGTCATTGAGAGCCTTTAGAAGGTGGGACAACAGTGGTCCTCAGATCACTGCAGATGTGCCAGTGAAGGTGATCTTGAACCCTGTCCTTCTGTTCTCCATCCTTCCCTACACTCTCACGCTTGGCATGATGTGATACTTTATCTGAGGCCCAAAATAATGAGTCAGTTCCCTCAGAGTTAAATTAGGAACTCCACACCTGTGAGACAAACTGAGCTCTTCTCTTTATAAGTTAATCATCTTAGGTATTTTGTTGTAGTAACAAGAACTGACTGAAGTGATCCTAGTTTATTGGCTGTTTCCTCAACATGCAGTCAATGTATGAAAATTATTACTTGCCTGTTCCATTGCATCAAGTGAAAAGAAATGAATGTTTCTGACTCAACATATAACAGTGAGATTAAAATTTTTAAATAAACATATTGATGTGAAATTATCTTTGAGAAATTTGATACATATAAATTGACTGAATAGGCTCTAAAATTTATTTTTATTTGTGTGTGTGTGTGTGTGTGTTGTGTGTGTGTGTGTGTGTGTGTTGTAGAAGTTTATTCTTAGTTATATACAAAAAGTTGTTTTATGCATTGTTGGGAGAGGGGCTATCTAGGGCCTTTTATATTGTTTTCAGGTGTTGGATTTCTGTGGGGTTGTTTAATTGCTAATGATCTGCATGTGCTATCAGTAGAATACCTGAGGAGTTCTGAAACAATGAATGAACTCAGACACTCAAGGTTCCACTGTGAGTATGGCGCTGGCCATGATGATTCCCTCTGCTTAGATCTGGCAGGTTTGAGTCTATGAAAACGCTTCCTTATCTTCTGTGCTGAGCCACCTTATAAGTGTACAAGTATGTGTGTGTGTGTGTGTGTGTGTGTGTGTGTGTGTGTATGAACGCCATGTGAGTACACTGCAAGTGAATGCCAGAAGAGAACAGGAGATCATTGGAACTGCAGAGAGAGGCAGTTTCAAGGCACCTGACATGGATAATTAGAATCAAAATCCAGTCATATGAAAGAGCAATAGGTGTTTTATCCACTCTTCCATCTTTCCAGCCCAGTGTATAGATTCTCATGTTGAAGATTTCTTCTGATTTATGATGTATAATTCTTATTTATTTGATTATTTTTCTTTTGTTTATAATTTGTTTTTTCTTCTCTAGTACAATCTGACCTCAATCCTCCCCTCTCTCCACCCCTCCCAACTTCCCCGACTCTCTATTTTCCCCAGTTCAAGAATTAAGGATAGATTATAAGGAGGCTGAAATGCTCTAGGCTCTGGGAAAGAACCAGTGATTTAATTGGACAAAGAATAAAAAGCCTCGAATCCAAATCAATGTCTACATCTGGCTTGAATCTACATCTACAGGGCAGGAACCAGAGACTGGATAGCCTAGAGATGATCCCTAATGGTATGGGGGGATTCTGTGTGGGGGTGGATCTGGGGGAATTGCTTTGAGTTTCTCTCCAATTAATTTTATATTGACAGTAGGCTGTAGATTAGCAATAGTTGCTGTAAATTGCCTTTATTATATTCAGGTATGTCCCTTGTATCTCTAATCTCTCCAAGACTTTATCATGAAGGGTGTTAGATTTTGTTGAAAGTTTTCTAGGCAACTATTGAGATAATCAGGCGGATTTTTTTCTTCCAGTCTGTTTACATTGTAGATTAAATTGATTGATCCTTGTATGTTGAATCATCCCTGCATTTCTGGGATTAAGCCTACTTGATCATGGAGGGTGATCTTTCTGATGTGTTCTTGGATTCTGTTTGTGAGTATTTTATTCATTATTTTTGCATCTATATTCACTAGGAAATTGGTCTGTAATTATCTTTCTTTGTTGAATCTTTGTCTGGTTTGAGTATCATGGTGACTGTGGACTCATAGAATGAGTTTGGCAGTGTTCCTACTGCTTTTATTTTGTGAAATAATTTGAGGAGTATTGATGTTAACTCTTCTTTGAATATCTAGGCATTTTTTTGGTTGGGGGTGTTTATGACCTCTTCTATTTCCTTGGAAGATATAGGTCTGTTTAAATTGTTTATCTCATCTTGACTTAATGTTGGTAGGGGGTATCTATCAAGAAAATTACTCATGTCTTTTAGATTCTCCAATTTTGTGGAACACAGTTTTTTTAAAGTATGACCTAATGATTCTTTGGATTTCCTTGGTGTCTGCGGTTATAAAAAAGCCCCCTTTCCGTCCTAATTTTATTGATTTGGATATTCTCCCTCCATCTTTTAATTAGTTTGGATAAGGATTTGTTTATGTTGTTGGTTTTCTCTAAGAATCAATTCTTTGTTTAATTGATTTTTTTGTATTATTCTCTTTGTTTCTATTTGATTCAGCTCTCAGTTTGATTATTTCTTGCCATTTGGTTCTCCTGGATGTGCTTGTTCCTTTTTTGTTCTACGGCTTCCAAATGTGCCTTTGCTAGTATGTGATCTCTCCATTCTTTTTTGGGTAGGTATTTTGTGCTATGAATTTTCCCCTTAGCACAGCTTTCATTGTGTCCCAAAAGCCTGAGTATGTTGTAGATGCATTTCCATTAAATTCTAGAAAGTCTCTAATTTCTTTCTTTACTCTGTCCTGACCCAGTTGTCATTCAGTAAATAGTGGTTTAATTCCATGATTTTGTGGGCCTTCTGTTGATACTGTTGTTGAAATACAGCTTTAATCCAAGGTGGTCTGATGAGATACCGAGGGTTATTTCAATTTTTTTTTTAATCTATTGAGACTTGCTTTGTGTCCAAGTATGTGATCAATTTTGGAGAAGGTTTTATGAGGTGGTAAGAAGAAGGTATGTTTTTTTGTGTGGGTGTGAAATGTTCTGTAGATATCTGTTAGGTCTATTTGCTTCATAACATTTGTTAGCTCAAGTATTTCTATGTTCAGGTTTTGTCTGAATGATCTGTAGGTTGGTGAAAGTGGGACATTGAAGTCTCCCACTTTCAATGTGTGTAAGTCAATGTGTGTTTTAGGCTTTAGCAATGTTTCTTTTATACACATGGGAGCCCTTGTGTGTGTTGGGGGCATAGATGTTAAGAATTGAAATGTCCTTTTGGTGGATTGTTCCTTTGATGCATATGTAGTGTCCTTCCCTGTCTCTTTTGATTAATTTTGGTTTGAAGTCTATTTGATGAATATTAGAGTGGTTACACTGGCTTGTTTTTTAGGGCCAATTGCTTGGTAAATCTTTTCCCAACACTTTACTTTGAGGTTGAGGTGCACTTTTTTGTATGCAGCATGTAGGATTTCATTGAGGCTGCTGCTTCCATCCCTGAGAAGTAGCTCTGCTGTGGCTAGCTGTGTAGCTACAGAGAGGGAAGCCGAGAGCCAGTGGGAATATACAGAATTCCCAGGAGCTCATGACAGAGGGCATAACTCAGTTTATTGCAGGAACAGGGTCACATTTATAGTGAGAGGAAGGGTCTCTGGTATCCAGGGATGCCAGGAGGATTCCACCAGTATAGTAAAGGTATGACAGCCACATTTGCATGTTGGGGCTTGCAACCTGGACCTAGGTATTTTCCCTAGGTATTTAGTTTGGAGTGGTTAAGGTTTAGGTGCTGAATTCCTATGTTTGTCTTTCTTGGATATGTTTTTGCTACTTGGTTTCTTAATATTCTCTGGTCTTCTGTGTTTTGTGGCTTCTTGTTGAGCAGTGGATCTCTGTCCAAGGTTTGTGCTAGAATTATGCTGGCTACCTTGGCCTTCGGTCTAGCAGGGAGTCCCCTTCTGAGTTGGGAGCTGAGTTTTGGAGAGTGTTCTTCTTGGTGTTTTGTGTAGCCTAATCTAGAGAAAGATCTGTCTGCCTGGTCTCCAGGTTAGGTTGTGTACTCTGTGCTAGGGCAGGGGCTATTTGCTTGAGTTCTTTTCTGGGCTGTTCTCCTGGAGCTGGCTTGCCCTGTCTGCTCCAGGGTAGGAGCTTTGCCTGAGCTGGTCCAGAAGGGGTCAGTGAGCAGTGTTCCTACTTGGTCTCCAGGGGCTGGCTTGCTCTGTCTGCTCCAGGGGAGGCGTTGTCTGCCTCCATTAGTCCTTGGAACTCAGAAGCAGTGTCCAGAAGGGTTGGAGAATGGGAGGATAGAGGTGCTTTGGGCTTTGGGGCTAGACTGGGCAGGTGTAGTGAGAGTGGTCAGGGACTAGAACTCCAACCTGATCTCCTGTGGCTGGTTTACTCTGCCTGTGCCCAGGGGAGGGGCTGTCTGCCAAAATTGGTCCCTGGAACTCAGGAGCAGTGGCCGGAAGGGGTGCGGTAGGAATATGAAGTGGGTTTTCAACTTTTACTTTCTTTAAAGCAAAATTTTCATTCCTAAATAATTCTATATTTTTCCACGTTTGGTGCTTTTAAAATCCAGAATAAGTTTCTTAGAATATTCTTTATATTATGTCTATATATATATATATATATATATATATATATATATACACACACACATATATATATGTATGTATATATATATTTATATATAATATGTCTTTATATTATATTATGTACTTATAATTATTCAATGCTTATTAGTCTCCAGTTTTTCAATTCTTTATTTTTAATTTAAATTTGTAGTTTTTACATATTTAACACAGATTAATAATATATGTGATAGAAAAAAATGAAATAATTCAGTAGGCTGATAAAGGAAAATAAATTTAATAAATTTGAAAGTCACTTAAACATTTTGAAAATTGAAACATGTTCGGTATTCATAAGTGTTGGAAGAAGAGTTGAGAGCATGTATAAAGCTCTAGGTGCATTCTGTAGTCAGGAAATTAAAAAGCAGAAATAGGAAAGCACCACTTCAAACAATGAGGCAGATAGGAAGGCAATCCCCAAACTGCTTAAGATATCTATGAGGAAGAAGAGGCAGAGCTGAGAGCAAAGCCAGGGAAGCCTGCTGTCCATATATGATCTTAGGGTTCCTGAATGCAGTGGTATTGTGTGACAGGAACTACATTGACATGTGGGACCGAATTTAACTGTGTGACTATATTTCTCCCTTATCAGTCTCTTACTTGTCTCCCATCTGTTACTCTCCTGCACTGACCTTTGCATCCTTGACACCCAAGACCATACCTTGACTCAAAACTTTTACCACTTTCCAGCTAACACAAAGAACTTCCAAGTTCAGCCTTTTACACCTTCCACATTTTGTTTATGATTCCACATTTTTTTTATTCTCTTGAAGTGCAGAAAATATCATGTAGCACTTAACTTTTATTTTCTACTTAATACACAACTTTTCAACTACTCCACATTTTGCTTAACGGGATTTGAATGGTTGCATAGTTAAACATAAACTATATTGACCTTAATATACTTACATCTTGCTATCAAATATTTATGTTTCTTTGCAAACGAACTCTCTATGACCATTCTTTTAACTCATATTTATTGCCCAGCCTTAGCTTTGCTTCCTTTTACTGTAATAAAATACCTTCACAGAAACATCTCAGGGCTGAAGGGCTTATTTTATCTCACAATGCCGGGCTACAGTTCCTCATTGCAGGGAAGTCAAGGCAGGAGGGACATGAAGCAGATAGTCATACTCACTGTGAGAACATAGAGAGAGGGAGTAGGTTCATGCTCAGTAGTGTGCAGCTCACTTTTTCCTTTTGTACAAAAATCAGGGCCAAAACCCCAAGTAGGGTGCCGCCCACTTGTAAGTTGAATCTTCCCAAAGCTATTAGCATAATCAAGGCAATCCCCATGATAGGCCTTTCCACTGGCCAATCTATCTGGACAATCAACCCCTCATTGAGACTGTCTTTTCAAGTGATTCTACTTTGTGTCAAGTAGACAATTATAACTAACCACCACGTCTTCTGATAAATTTGAGTATATTTCCTAGAAAAAAAGCCTATGAACTTTCCAAATGCTTTTGGAACATGGTCAAAAACTTCTGTGTAGAAATGGTATACAGTTTGTGTCATTTCGCAGATATAGAGCTGCATATGGTGCTTCATATTTACAAAATTCATATGGTCATTTACCAATTAAGTTTAAATTGAGTTAATTTATTGAGTAATATATTGTATGAATTTTGTTATATTTCATATATTTTATTATTCACATGCTAATCATTTAACCATTGTATCTGTCTTTATTTTTCTGATATGTATTTATGGAAGTATGATGACATATATATATATATATATATATATATATATATATATATATGAATACAAATTTGATTTTATAAACTCACAAAGAAGAATTACATTAACCTAAGACAGCCAGTACTAGTTTCACATAAATATCAGACATGGTGCAAAAGAATAATTTCTTGTAGTGGAAACCTAAATTTATCATCAATATCAAAATTTCAAACAAACTTGTAGTGCTAGAAATTTTGTTTGTTTGTTTTATACTTGCCTACACCTTCCAATTTCGTCCACTGAGTCCCTCATAACTTGATATATGACAGAAACATTCAGGAAATGGTGGGTTTTTAAAAATTATTCTAGTTTATGTGTATGAGTGTTTTACCTTCAGGTATATCTGTGCACCACTTGTGTGCCTGTTGTGTGACAGCCAGAGAGTGTATAGGTTGTGAGCCTCTATGTGGATACTGGGAATCCAAAGTTTCCTCTGGAAGGATAGCCTGTGCTCTGAATTGCTTCAGCCCTGAAGATGATGACTGTAATTTGAAATATCTGTGCATTTTTCCATGCTCATCTGTTATTATCCCTACTTCCCTTCTCTCTCTCTTCCCTCCCCCAGCATGGCTGAGCTATCGGCAGCCAGCATAGCCCCCAGAAAGAAAACACATCCTGGCAGGTCCCAGATCAGAGGACCAAGAGCCAATGGGAGTGAATCAGACTCTAGGGAGAGGAGCATATCTCTCCTTTATTAAAGTGAGAATGGTTACATTTATAGGGTACAGGCAGGGGGAGGGTCTTGGGTATCCAGGGATGGAACCCATTGGTTAAGACAATAGAGTACCCCAATTTTTATGTGGGGCTCAAGTCTAAGTGCCATGGTTTTTACAAGGTCACCTTCTGCATAAGGTGTGGTCTTACAGGGAAAAAGAGGAAGTCACCTTATCAGTAAATGGTCTCAGCCCTAGGCTTCCAACTACAGCACAGATAAGCACCAACCAAGCCACATTCCTTTGCTAATGACCTTCTATGTAGCAAGCAGTATTTAATATTTAGCTGGGTTATGGCCTGGGCTAAAAGTAAGGAGCACCCAAACTCCTACTGCTCTCATCATGAGAAAATCCAGGGTTCAAGGCCAACTTTGACTCACTCTCAGCTCTAGGACAGCCCTACACTCAAGTCTGTGTAGCCAAAAAATGTTCTTGACTTGTCAATATAAGGCAGACACAATAGAATGTCTTCACACTAGCTACAAACTCAGCTTGCTATAAGGACAAAAAGAGATGGCTATTGTCTTTGGTTTCCTGTCTCTTCATTTCTTGGAAATACAGAAAATGAGTTTCCACACTGATGCCACTGTTCCTGAGTCCATCTCATGTCCTTTCCACACTCCAGTCTCCTAATAGTTTCCATCCCTGCTTCTAGTACTTTCCCTGTAAGTACATTAATAATCTTAAGAATACCTAATAATTGTTTAAGAAGGCATACTGTTCTTATAAATGAATACTGCTTAGTAAGCAGTATAAATACTCACATAGAAGGTTTTCTATGATTAAACAGAGAAAATATAATGTTTCTGCTTTTGAGATCAAAAAAAAAAAAAAAAATGCCCAGCTTGCAAAAAGCTGGGACCTGAGTGAAGATCTTGAATTTGAGGTTATTCTAGATTACACAGAGAAAATGTGTCTCAAAATTATTAAATATTCAGATGATGGGCACAAGTTATGAAATAGGATATAGAGCTAAGTATTTTTCTAGTTCTAATTCTGCTATGGAGCTTTTATTTTTAGTGGTTAATAGTGAATAAATAAATAAATATATATATATATATATTCTGAATGTAAAAAAAATCCAATGTGATGCTCCACAGCTTCTGTTCAGAATGACTACTCTACATAGAAGTTTGTTGAATTATATGATCTTTCTGTTCTGGTAAATTTTGGTCTGTAAAGTTTTTATTTATTTATTTTTTTGGATTTGTGACTTTTTTAAATACTCAAATATAAAATTTTAAATGGAATAAATAAAAATTTAAACATAAAAAATCTGAGTGAGTTTCACCACTAGTGCTGAGTTTTTAAAAAAGACTGAATGACAAGGAGACATTAGTGGAAACACCCCAAAGCTAGGAAACCATCTACCAGTGTGTGAGCTGCTCATGTGTGTGACCATGAACCTTCAGGATCTCAGAATCCAAGAAGTGTCCGCTTCCATCCCCCTCACTGAACCACCCATCCCACTTGACTTCTCTCCATGTGGATGAGTCCTTGGCTTCACCTTAAATATTGGCTCCCTTCTCTTGCTAAATACTGTGTTTAAAACATCCTCCAAATTAATTTTCTAAAATTCTAATTTGAGATTGTAGAAAACTTTTTTTTGCCAAGAATTTCCTTTAAAAATTTTTTAGAGACAAGAGGTTTCTCTATAGTGAAATTTTTTTTGGCATCTCCATGGGGATGGTGGAGTGCAGGGAAGTGGAGTCAGAAAACAAGCCCTGTGTAGTAAAGAAGATGATGTCAGACTTGTTCACAGTTTATGATGTAAGGAGGTAGACCCATTAAAAAATGTCTCCATACCTCTGGCTTGCAATAAGAATTAATCCAATTTAAATATTCCCAAATAATCTTATTATCACTTTATTTCTTTACAATTAGGTAGAAATATGAAAGAAGAGAGGTTAGGTTAAAGGATTCATGAAATAATCATGATCCATATCAACAATGTCACGAGCAGGAAGAATTCACTTAAACTGTGCAGCGTGTTGTTTTATCAAGACCATGTGAGCATGTCAAGACTCACAGGGATGTCAGTACCCTGCAAAAAATGAACTTCAGATGGAACATAATTTGGGTAACTCTAGCTTCGGCATGACATACAACCTATTTCTGTGTAATGAGTACAGGAAATGTAAGAAGATAATAAGCTTCTCACTTTCTTTAAGGTTGTACTCATTTCACATGTATTGTTTTCTTGGTTCCTCACAACTGTAGAATTCGTATTCCATATGAAATTATTCCTTAATGATAAAAAAAATAATGCCTAAAATAAGTAACTTACCACAAAACATTTAAAATAAAGAAACAAAGAAACTGTGGTCATGCCTTTATAACTACCACAATTGTAGTTAATTATTTAAATGTCCTTTGGATATTAGGTAACTAAAACTGAAGTGGTAATTTTTCTACCTTGCTTTCCCACTGCTAGGCATACTTCAGGAAGTTTGTAAAGGCTAAATACAGACAGAATGTAGACTCAGGCCTCACTGCTTTAAACACATTAATATAATTAGTATATAATACTGTATAATGTATAGAATCACCTCAAATTTACTTCCGATAGATGGCTGAAAACTTAATTTTTAGTAACAAAAGAATATCTGAATCATTAGAAAGTACGGAGTGGTAACATAAAATATAAATAAAACATCAGATACATACACAAGTATTTTTCTGAGAAGCCATTAGAATTAAAGTATAAAATAATTAATAATTCTAAATGAAGTAAGTTTTATGAATATAAACGTACTTTTTACTTATTATATATTGTATATGCTATACTTTATATAGTATATATAATATTACACATTACTTATTATTGATCTAATAAGCTATTAAATTAAGTAATTTTTAATGTCTTATCATTGCAAATCTATCAAACTATTTCCAGTTTAAAAAAAAAAAAAAGACATCTTTTAAAATTTAGACTTGGAAATGTCCTTTCAAGAATTTTGTTTAGTTAGTTGACAGCAAAGAGGTCATGTATAAAGAAAAATCATTGAAATATCACAAAAGAATAAGTTCCCAATGAGTTTGTATTACTTCCCTAGTGACATGTGTTTGATCAGATTTACAGTACCTTGATTGGTTTCCCTTGTTTTGTTTTTCAAGACGGGGGTTTCTCTGTTGTTAACTCTAACTGTCCTAGAACTCACTCTGTAGACCAAGCTGGCCCCAAACTCACTCAGATGCACCTTCCTTTGCCTCCTGAGTGCTGGGATTAAAGACTTGTATCACCATCACCTGGAGTTTGGTTTGCCTTGTATAGAGGTAACCTCAAATCTAATGAGAATATGGATTGGTTACCCCTATAACAGTCCTACCATTACTTCACAAGCAGACTCATCTTGTCTGACAGGTTGATATTATAGTTCATAGAGTTTAAAGTTGTGTAAGATCATTGATAGTTTTGGTCCCTACCCAAGTTGTCTGCACAGAGCTTTCCAGCACTATGAAACTTAACTAGCAAGGAAGAAGTTCCTAGCTCAGTTCCAGCTTGATTTCTCTATATCTTCCAAACAAAGTATGCGGTTTCTTCAGGTATAGGATGTTATCATCTACCAGTTCATTTGCACAACTTCCTGGCCATGTCTAGAAAACATTGTTTTGCAGAAGTCCTCTACTAACCCTGCTCTTACAAACTGCCTCATTTTCTGTGATGAGTCCTAGGTCTTGAAAGGGGACAGTGTGGGACAGATGTCCTATTTGGGGCTGATGACTTTTCAGTCTCTTGCTCTCTGCATGTTGAACCATTGAAGTTTTTATAAATTATCATCCAACAGAGAAAGAAGCTTCCAGGATGAGAACTGAGACCTTCATCAATATGCGGGTGTAAGATACGTATTTAGGAAAGAGCTTACATTTTCTCATGATTTTTCTTTTGGTTATATACACATTCTCACACCCATCTTACTAATCTTTTTTAGTTAAATTACATGGTATCCATCTGCTTTCTAAATACTTCTGTATACCCATAGACAAATGGTACTCTCAGACTTAATGAGAAAAGCCTTTATTTTCAATAAACAGTAGTAAATACAGAGATTCAAGTCTGTTCAGGGTACTGAGATAAGTGTTCAGCCCTAAGCAACATTTATACTGCCTTTTCTAATGGTTAAGGAACCTTACAGAAGATGAAATAGAAAGAATGCAAGAGACAAAAGTTAGAGTTGTGAAATGTTCTTTTGTGAGCATGACACTGCCATTGCAGTATTGAACTCACACCAGCTTCAGTTATCTGACCTGAACCTCTAGAAAAGTGGTCCTGCCACTCAGTTGTGGATAGGGGAAGGGCTTATGAGACCTTACCTCTCCCTGTTGAACTATTGGCTAGTGAATGATTCTACTAGAAGTTGTTTTCAGTTTTTCACCTATGGCGCAGAGCCTACTGAGATCCTATGGGTAATAAATCCATGGTCACATAGGTGGTTTGATGAAACTCAGTAATCAGAAGAAAACACAAAAGACACGAGTGTGCAAAAGGGATTTGTAGAGAGAACAGACAGTTGACAGAGCAGGGAGGTAAGAGTTAAGAATGCATGTATGAAAATGATTAAGAGTAAATTTAATTTTTTTTAAATGTGTAAAAGTGAAGTCCCACAAAGAAAAAATAAGTCTCAAATAGAGGAGCTCTCCATGCGAGTCATGTGGTTTAAATGAGAAATGCCCCTTACAGGTTCACATATTTGAACACTTAATCTCTGTCTGATGGCACTTTTTGGAGTTAATATGAGCTATGGAAACTATAGGATGTAGAGCCCTCCTGCAGGAAATGCGTCACTGGAGGCCTTACTTCCTGTTTTCTCTGTGCTTCCTGGTTGTCAGAGCAGAGTAACCAAGCAAGTTCACACTCCTGCCAGCAAGACTTCACCTCACATAGTAGACTTTATCTTTTGGAACTGTGAGCCCAAATAAACTTTCCCTTCCTTAAATTGTGTCTCGTCAGGTATTCTGTCACAGCCACAAGCCAAGTGGTTAATTCATCAGAGGAAATGGAGAGGACACACATGAACATATTAAAGCAAGGCGAGGAGTCATTCATGCCAGTATTTCCCTTTACTGCAGACTTTAATTAGCTGGAAGATACTTTCAATATGGCTTCTCAATGAGCCCCATTCATTTAGGATTTTAATCAGGCAGTTACTGTCTGGTAATAAAATGACATTTAATGTTATAATGATGGGCCTTTCAAAGAGCACTCATCAATGATTGAGTTGATGCTTAGTAATGAGCGGATCTTCATTTAGCACACAGTGCTAAGTTTAATGAACTTAAATTTAATTATTTTTTTCCTAGAACTGAAAGCTTTAAATCAAAGCTACGTCGTTGTCATCAACATCTCTTTAGTAAGTACTGTAGAATTGTTCTTGGGAGAACACTTGGAGATTATTTCTGACTTTTCTCAAGTATAATGATTCTTTTATTTATTCATTGTTTATATCATCAGTGCTTCACCAAACTAGCAGAAATAAATATATTATCCCCAAATCTCTAGTTCACAGAATGACTTATAAAACTAATATAGAGAGTTTGGATTTATATAGGAATTGGTTTAAGTCATTTAAATATACAAGTAAGAGTATTTGTTCACATAAAATTCAAAGGAAAAGAAAGTTGCATAAATTAAGTAATTCAAGGATTTTTGAAGGCTTGGTATGGTAGCACTTGCTCATAATCTGGTACTAGGAAGGTCAATTCAGTAGAACTATGTATATTTAAGGCCAGCCTGACCATAATAGAAAGCTTCAGTCTAGAAAAAGCTTTATATTAAGAACCCATTTCAAGCTGGGTGATGGTAGCACATGCATTTAATTCCAGCACTCCAGAGACAGAAGCAGGTGGATCTCTGGGAGGTCGAGGCCAGCCTGTTCTACAGAATGAGTTCCAGGACAGCCAGAGTTACAACAGAGAAACCCTGACTCGAAAAAAAAAAAAGAAAGAAAAAGAAAAACAAGATGTTTTTGAAGGATGTACACTATTATCCTCCTAGGTCTCTGTGTCTCTGTCTCTCTGTCTCTCTCTGAATCTGTATCTGTCTCTGTCTCTGTCTTTAAATGGGTGCTGCCCCTTTCCTTAGAGAGACACATAATATAGATAGATTAGATTAAAGGTAAATAATTTCAAATTAATAATTTCAATCAGCCCTTCCTTTCTGTTTATTAGTCTTCATTAAAAACATGTCTCTCAACAAAAAATAATAATATAGAGAAAGTTCTATTTACATTTTATATCATATATATTTCTTTATTTTTCTCTGTTATAAAAAGTAAGATGTAATAAAAAGTGAATTAAACAATAAAATTACTCATGAGGAAAAGAAGTAATTTACCTGCCATTCAAATGACTTTAGTCATGTTTTCTTGTTATATAGGTTGTTATACAACTTTTAGTTGTAATTTTAGTGTGAATATAAATTTGACATCATATTTTTAGTGTTTTTTTATGTGTTTTATATTCTAATGCAAACTCAGTAGAGATTTTTATTTTGTTATACAATATTTAATATAATTGTATCATAACTCCCTATACTTAATTTGTATTATATTTTGTATATAGAGACACACACAGACATATATGCATGCATACATATGTATTAGAAGTTAACACTTGGAAATTCTATGATAAACATCTTTATTCATTGATACCTTTCTTTGCTCCAGGAGTCATGTTAATAAATAATAAGTAGCATTATATTGTATAGATCTAATCTATTCAGTAGCATTGAGAAGTCGTACCTATTTTTGTTGTCATTGAGACATAGATCTAGTTGCATATTTCCTAAGTTGCTTCTGAGTGATTTAGAGGACAGAGAGCTACCCTTTTAAATAAAACAATGCCCAGTTGTCCTTCAAAACAACTCTTAGAGAAATGCTCTATCAGATTAACTAACCTCTTGATTAAGTACTTGAAATCCACAGAGACCCTTCTTGCTGACCTAAGGACTTAAAGGCAGTATGATTTGTCTAAGGAAATTAAGCTTTTAATAAAGAACCTAAAACAAAAATGTGTTCTCATTTCTTTTGGCACTTGAGGAGACACAGTGAGAATAACTGAGAGGTTTAACTATGAAAAGGGGCTTCTTTGAAAATGCAATCACTATTTTTCATGAACATAATGTGACATTTTAAAAAGCAATCTAATAGACAGCCTACAGAAGGAAGGTTCCCAATGGAAAAACTATGGTCATCATGGTCATCACGTAAATTAAATATTTCCTATTCTCTTCCTACAAATAAAAGTAGGAACTGCTTTAAAATAGAAATCCGAGTCATAAATTAGAAAAATATTAAGGAGGGTTTTTGTGATCCACTGACCTCAAGATTATTTGGGTTTAAAGAAATTACAGTTCTAACAAGAAAATTCACACTGATGAGGTGAAAGGCAGGACATATTTTGCATTATTTTAGCAGAACTGACAGGTTTTATGATCATACATACTTCAAAGATGATGTATGAATCCAAGGAACATTTTTACCTTTTTAATAAATTTTTTTTATATATAATTTTTTATATATTTTTATAAATTCACTGCCTGACAATATTTCCTTCTCCTGATGGAGGAGATCTCCATCTACTTTCTGGTTGTCTACAAAGACTTCCACATTCATATCCACATTGACTTCTATTTTTATATCTATTGTACAAGGACTCATTACAGCCATTGAGATTACAGCTACTGTTTTCTTCCTCGCTGCATGCTGGCTAAGATTCAACCTGTGGCATCAGACTTGCTAGCTTCACATGAGCGTGAAAGCTATTTGTTGATTACTTACAGAATTAAAACTTTACTGTGAAGCACTTCTAAATGCCAAATTAAGCTTTCTTACACGTCACTAATGTGCTTAAATAGAGCTTCCAGAAATAAATGACAGATTTATATTACTAGGCATTTGATATTGTTTGCTCTCTCTTTGACATTAAAATGGGTTGTAAGTCAGTGCTGTCTGCTTTTCCAGATTAGCGCCCAGCATCTAACAATAATTTTGGAACATTGTGAAGGGAGGGTGGAAATGCTGAAAGAGTCAGAGGAGGAACAAGAAGTTCACTGAGAGACTGTGTCTTCTAGATGTTGCAGGGAAGTCACAACCATGGAAATTCAAACTGCTTAAGACCAGAAGATGACAACATAATTGACATTCCAACATGGATAGAGGAAGTTTTGGGGGACCCCACCCCTAGATGAAGAACTACAGATGATTAACAACTGCTGAGAGAGGGACAATTTGTCTTTCCTGGGGAATGAGCCCACTATGGTTACCCAAAACTAACTTGTCAGCCCTCAAACCATATGCATATATGCAACATGAAACAGAATCAGCAGGTTGTATTTATAAATTCATGTTTTTATATCTATGTGTTTGTGTGTATATGTGTGTATGTGTATGTGTATATGTATGTGTGTGTGTGTGTGTGTGTGTGTGTGTGTGTGTTCTTGCCAGTTCTTCCCATGGAAAAAGGAATAAAACCAGTAGCATCAGGATTAAACAAGAATTACAACATCATTGTTTCTTTATTTTTCCCTCTCTCTCCTCTTCTAAGCTTTCTTATAAAGCCTAAATAGGAAGACTATGAATCCTAATATCTGCCTTCCCTGATCTTTACGTGATTAAATAAATCAACTGTACCTTAATTGTCCCATCTGAAAATGGTTATAACAAATGCACTGACCTCACAGGGCCATTATGAAACTAAAATGAGGAAATGTATATATAACTTAAAATAATACTTAGTCCATAATATGTGTAATAAATGTTATTACAAATATTTTCAGCCAAGATTATTTGTTATTTTCCTTTTATTTATCACTGTGCAGTGTATTTAGAAGTAATTTGAGGAAGCTGGGGAAATGGTTCTGTGGGTACAAAAGTTAGTTGTGTGAACATGAGGCTCTGAATTAGAATCCCTCACAAAAAGCCAGGCACAGCTTGGATGTATGTTCAGAGACAGTTCAAAGACTGGAGGATCTCTTGGGAAACGTTTCAACCATTAAGTTTAGTGACAGACAGAAATAAATCAGTCTTTTGTGCAAACTGGTGTATACACCAGTTCACAAAACTGTGTATGTTCCACAAGCATATACATAGCACACACACACACACACACACACACACACACATACACACACACACAAGGTCAATCAAATTAATAACTTGAACATTTTGCAAAGTCCAAGCTTTTGTACTTCCTGAAAAGTAGTTAATGGAAGTGTGTAGAAGAACATTTAATCTTCTAATCTGGAAACATGGCTGCTCTAGCAAAAGATCACATTGAAAAAGCCTATGTGGTAGCTAGGAAGGGACCACATCCAAAGGCTTGTATGAAGGGATCACATTCAGAGGCCTGTGTGATTCAGATGGAATGCAAAGAGAATGTTAATCAGAGTAATCCTGTCCTCTGTTTGTGCTAATACCAGGTGAAAGGGATTTCTGTAGTTAAAGGGAGGTAGTACAAGCCTTTAATACCAACTCAGAAAGAAGTGATGGCACACACCTTTAATCCTAATTCAGAAGGAGAGCTGAGAGGGGGTGAGGTGGAAGCAGATGGGAGGCAGACAAGAGGCAGAGTTCAGAGGGAAAACCAAGTAGAAGCAGACATGAAACAGACAAGAAGCAGAGGGAAGAAGTGGAGAGTTAGTTCAGTCTAGCAGTTTGAGTGCAGTCAGCTCACAGACAGTCCAGTTCAGAAGGAGAAGCCAAGAAAAGCAGAGCCAGTCCAGAATAGGCTAAGAGAGAAAGCAGAGTATCAGAAGCAGACAAGCAAATGGTTTACAATTTACAGTTCAAAGTTCACAATGCAGATTAGATTGAAAAAAGGTCATTCAGCAGACAGCTTGTCCAAGTGAGCTCTGTCAACAGTCTTGGAGACTGAAACATTTGAGGTTTGCAGATTAAATTGTTTGGAGGCTGAAGCCTGCTAGGTCCAGGCTTGCATCTTGAAGATTTGATTATACAGAGCCTGACATCTTCTAATTCTAGGTTTAATATTAGCTTTTACAGAGACTGAAACCCTCTAGGACAGGGAATTGAATTAGCAAAAAATAAACTGTCCTCCACCATGTTCTTATGAGAATAAATAATAAAAAAAATCTACATCTTGAGAAGTGATTTCAGAAGAAGTTGTGTAAGGAAAAGATTTTCTCCATTAAACTGAAAATCTATTGTGGAGCTGAGCTACAAAAAATTCAGATACAGCATTTGTCAACTAGAGAAGTAACTGAATAAATCAATAATTTGTTTCTCTGGTAATACTCTAACTGTATAAGTATTACATTAAACCCATTGTCAAAATTTAACGAGAGACATTTCCCACTTTAATTTTCAGATTTCTGTTTAACAGAAAATTTATCTAAATCATAACAGAACTCAGGTTTTGTTGTTGTTATCATTGTTTCATTTCTTTATGTGTGTAGGCATTCTGCCTGCATGTCTGAGCACCTCATGTTTGCAATACTCTAACAGGCCAGGAAAGGGCATCAGATACCCTGGAAGTGGAGTTACAGAGTTTGTGTGTTGCCTTGTGGGTTTTAGGAATCAAATCCTGGTCCTCTGGAACAGCAGCTAGTGATCTTAACCATACAGTCATCTCTTCAAATCCCAGATACAGAGGATTTAACTGCTTCCCTAAACACCTTTCATGCCACATTTTTTTCCAAGTCAGTATACCAAATGCATATCAACATACCAAATACTGGAAAGGATAAAAAAATTACAGGGTATCTGTGTGTGTGTGTCTGTGTGTGTGTGTGTCTGTGTGTGTGTGCATTACAGAAATAGCACTATGCCCAGAAAGGTATACTTTGTTGGTAATAAGGTACTAACACAATAAGCCTTTGCAAAGACTGCATTTTTATAGCAGGCAAGGAAATCGTCTTATGAATATATGTGGGCAGTTAGTGGTTACAGTGTAGTGTTGAAAGTCCACAGCATGAGCACTAAGTACACACTGATGCTTGCAAAGTTGCTTCACTATAGTCATTATCTGCTGGCAATTATGCTGCCTTGTTTTGTGTTGTTTTCAGTGAATTTATAAATCTCCCATGGTGTACAGAATACTGGTCAGGTAGAGTCCTGCCTACACATATGAATCTAATGAATATCTGAAGGATACACAGAGCACAGGCACACACATACTCACATACACATGCCCACACATATGAACGCACTGAACATCGAATCAGAAAATTTGCTTTCCAGTGGTTAAATCACCAGTTTGTATCATGGTTTCTTTCTGAAACTAAGACATGATGATCTTTTGCGTATAACACATACCAGAAATCAAGATGCTTGTGAAGTTAAATGAGGCTATGTACATGAGGCCAAGCTTTGTAAATATAGAAACTTTAAAAAGATTCGCAAAGAAGATGCGTACAAAATCCTTATCGGTGAATAGAGACTGAAAGATTAGTAAGGCCAGGCTTCAGGAATCCACTGGGTTATTGTGTTCAAATTAAACAGGGATTGCCAATTTTAGGAGCTATGGCTATGGCTTTGTATAAATTTTAGTTTCTGCCAAATTTGACTACCAATGGGGCTATTGCCAAAGTTGTGGCGACACAAGAAATGTTTGTATCACTTAAACTTATTTATGGTTCTTGCATTCACTGGAGAAGCACAAACAAGTTCATCATCCTGGATATGAGGTCAATCTCCTATTTAAAACTGTTTCTTAGTTTTAAGCCCGACTGGATAAACCCGAAGAGGTGGAAGGTAGATTATTCAAATTAAATTCATAGACAATTATGGCACAAAGTCTGACACCTCCTTAACAATGCTTACTGTGTACCTAAAGGTGTTATATGTATATGAGCAAAATGTTTTAAAGAGAAATATGATTGCTGAATTTCAACTTTTCTAATGGAAATGTTATAATTCTACAAATAAAATAACGTCTAAACCATGAAAATAGATACATGAAGCCTGCAGAAATACAATAGACTACAAATACAAGAGTCATTATGTTTTTTATTATGTTTACAATCATTTTGGACGGTTGGTACATACCATCTCAAACAGAGATAAAAATAACACACAAAAAAAGCCAAGACAAAAATATTGAGAAAGTAAGAATTGTGCTCTTTTGTGAAAGATAATTTGATTAATTGAAAATAGTCTGTATAGCTTTAAAATATCTTAAAATTATTTAGAGGGACTATTTGCAGTATAAAATTATTTATACCTTTTATTATTGCTAATTTAGAAGTTAAATATCTGGCAAAAATTCAAACTAAGTCTATCAAAATATCTACCTTTCTGCTAGAATACTATGTACCAGTGGAATGCATAACTATCATTGGACAACCCACAATCTTTTTACCTGGCATCCAAAACCATTATTATGAATGCATTGATAATGACTAGTTTATCAGATTGAATTGTAACATACTAATTAACTAGTTTAAAGGCACTTATTTTAAATGCTTTGGTAATAACAGTGTAAGGGCTCCAAAATCCTTTTTTTTTTTTTTTTTTTTTTTTTTCCACAAAAGCAATAGAACCAGGAAAAATGTTCAAAACAACAATTCAGAACTCTGGAAATTAGCCAAAATCCTCTAATAACCTCTAAAAATGCAAAAGGTAGTTATTTTATTCAGAAAAAAAATTTTAAATCTCCCTAAGAGAAGTATTTTCTAGGCATTTACAGTTTCTTTCTTCCCAGTCTCCTCAGACTAGCTTCCTGAAAGTCTCCAGTTTGATTACAGAGGACCTTTGAACACCAGCAACCTGGCAGTCACAAAAGCACAGACTTAGAGCAGCCCCAAAAGCAGCCACAATGGTGCTTTCATAGACCTTGTATCAGCTCTTGCTCTCCCTTTACCGGACTCTCCATCTGCTCGACGTACAGACATGAAACCCAGAGAGATGCTCAAGAGCACCCATTTCTAGAAATTGATCAGTTACAAAAATTTTCAAATGCTTTAACACAATTAGGTTAAAGAAGAATTGAACCAATTATTTTGGAGGAATTTTCAAGAATATTATCAAAAGGAGTTTTGGAAAACCCTGACATATTTCTGGAGACCTAAAAGGATATATGGACTTTTGTAGAAATTTGGATATTCCCAAGAAAGAACTCAGAAGACTCCTATCTCTCATATGTGGCTGGTCTTTATTTTTCATGACCCCTAAGATGTACTAAGATACAGTGGTGAATTACTGGAGCCCTAAAGATTTGTATCCATACACTCACACAGGAGCATACTCCCTTGGTCATTTTTGGAACACACTGATCAATTATTATCTAAGTGAATAACTTAATTTATGTGGGGGTCAGCAAAGAAATGATCTGCATGAGGCAAGAAGTAAACCTAGTTCAGCATGACTTTATTAGCCAGGCTGGTTTAAACTTCTAGGGTCTGACACAAGGCTAGCTTATTTTTTACATATTCAAGTCCAGTAAAATTTTCAAAAGTTTCCTAGTAACAATGATCCCAACCCTATGTGCACAATAAAGCCTAAGGCATGACTATATGGATATTCTTTTGCAAAGCACATGTGACCCCATACCTAGAAGATGGGTTCTATAACTTAAGATTCTAGCATCTGGCAGAGACTCTGACCAATATAGCGTAGAAGGCTGCAAGCTATAGAGTACACGTGGCATCTTGCCTAGGGATGGGTTCCATTGATCTAGAAACCGATGATAAAGGTCTAGGGAGGGAGAGTCTGGGATAAACAGTACGGGGATTTGGTGAGGCCTGGCTCTACAGATAGCAAAGAACACCAGGTTATTAGCAACTCCATTCCATAACTTCTGGGTAGAAAACATGTATTCATTTCCTATACTATAAAGAAACCTCACATGATTAACATACCTGGTTTCTCTAGTGATTATCTAAGAAGACGCATGCCCTCTGCAAATATAGACTTTAGTAATCACATGTCCTACAAATATTTATCAGTAGTCTCTGTAAAATTATAGCTTTAGTAAAAATACTGCAAGTTACGAGAATAAGAGTAACATTTGTCCCTTCACAAAGATTATTATTATTTTTATAAACACACTTTTGTGTAAGATTTTTCTCCCAAACATGTTAGCAGTGCTCTACTCCTGAGGGCTATGATCTGCCTCCTTCCATATGCTGTATGCTCAGGTTCTCTCATCAAGTACCCCATCCTCATTCTTTCCAACAGTTTAAAGTCTTCTCACTTTATTATACAAAGCAGCTTGGCTTTCCCTATCTCCAACCATGATGTGCATATGAGCTTATCTGTGGAAGGCAGAACATTAGTATCCCAGTTAGGAAAGAACTGCTAGTTACATTTCACAAAATAAAAATAAAAGCAAAAACGAAACAACCCATAAAAATGCAGAGACATATAAGAAATAACAAGCAAGATTTGTTTTCTCGTTTTAATCACACCAAATGCTATTCTAGTAATAAAGAATTCCTTCATTTAAAAATTATTTTCTAATTTGATATTGAAATCTTTATCAATCTCTCAATAATTTTGAATACTTGTGTATCTTAAATGATGGCTAATTGTGTATTCATAATTACACTTATGTGCATGACATTACCATACGTAACAGGCTTGTAACAGAGATACTGGTTTCTTTTTAAGGAATTTAAATGGTGAACTTCAGAATTGTATGGGATACCTTCATTTCCCCCACCTTATGCTGATTCTAAAGAATTTAGCTCTGATTTAAAAGATCTCATTCTTTCCCATTTAAGTGGAGAGGCTGCATCAGACTGGCAGGCCCTTTATTTTCCTATTTTCTCCTGCATTAAGAGCTTCTACAACATTTCTTTACCTAGAGGAATGACACATGAAATCTTAGCCTTCTTAAGTTAAGTGCAATTCTGTTTTTACAGTTGTTCATCTACAAATCTTAGTATGTGTGGAAATTCCGATGACAATTAAGATTGCCATTAACGTCAAGAAGTTACTTAAAGGATCACAAGCAAATTCATCCACAGACAGCGTAATGTAAATACAAAACACAGAATTACAATGATTTTAACATGAGTATTTAATGAGAACTGAGTTTATTGTAGAAGCTGAGTATATGTATATTTATTGTTGTAAAGTTTATGAAAGTATTTGATGCTTGTAATATACTTAGATAAAAACCGAATATTACTTTAAAAGTGACAATCTCCTTGCATGTTTGATAGTTTTATCTTAAAAATGTAAATCTCAGTGACATAAAATCTAATTTAGATACTATTTACATATAAATTAAGAAGGCTTAATATTCGGACATGATCACTGAGAATAAATTAATTCTAATAATTTCTTAATTGCAGTTCAAATATACTCTGCCTTTTTGAAAGTAGGAAGTTCCAATATCTTCCATTAATTATACCAGACCAAAGTCCAGAGACTCTAGTTTATATGTATTTCTTCTAGTCTGTGTCAGGTACTACCCTTCAGACACAAATAGTTTACAGTGGAATAATACAACTTATTGGGAAGTCCTACAAATCATTTTTGCATTAGACAAATTTTGAATTTTTTAAAGCCAAGTACTACAGTACTACTGTCTGCCATTCAGTAGTGATGGCAATATTTAACATATTTCCTTTTGGAAGCATAAAATAGTAGAGTCAATTATACATGCATGTACACATCATATGCTAAGATGCCTGCATTGAATTATGAACATGTTCAATATAATTTATTCTAGAAATTGTTCACATATGAAAACAATGCTTATCAACCAATATTTCAAGTGCACTATAAATGGTTTCAAATACTGATTGTCTTATTCCACATCACAAGTAGATGAGAAATCTCATCTCTGTTCATCTTTCTGTGTCATGCAACCACTATAATTGACTATGTATATCATGGAATGACGATTATTATGAAATAATTCATAGAAAACATCACTTAAGTCTAAGGAGTACTCATTACACCTGTGTTATCAAACTAAATAGGAAAATTAAAAATCCTCCGTCCCATTTCTGAATCCTGAGCTGGGCATCTTTTCACATATTAGATTTTCTGAAGTTAAGCTCAGTTTACTGATCATTTTTGAAAACCTAGGTAACTAATTTCCAATCAGAGGGCCAAGTCATAATATTATGGTTAGTTTCTGTGACTCTATGAATCAATCATAGTTTTTAATATAATCCGTAATATAGCCATCTCTTCAATTTACGTATGTATGATAATATAATAGAAAAATAAAATGTGAGTCTTCCTATCTCAGTTTCAAATATATTGCCAAGAAAAAAAATGGTGCACACTTCTCTCTGAAGTTCAAAGTGACATGCATGGTCACTGAAGCAGGACTTTACAATAAAAGTTCTGAAAACTAATCTGTTGAGTCTTAATTAAGCTTATCAAATCCATAGAGAAGCTGAGAGGGGAAATTCTTAAAGAACTGTCAAGGTACCTAGATTCCTATGAGCCGAGGTGGGGATTCTTTTAAAGAAAGTGCTCAATCAAGCTAACAACTCGGTGTATGCATCCTAAGGTTTAGTTATAAGAAACTTCTCCATGAGTGGAAATATAATTGGATTCAGAAATCTATGGAGTTAGTGAGCATACAACAAAGGAAATTACAACCCCAAATTGATGAAATTTTGAATCAAAAGTTCACTGGAGCATGAATGTTTCTCATTGGCTAGATATGAGCCACCTAAGAAAAAAATGAACCTGACATCATTTTAGAAGATGTTAATAGGACTTTCTTTCTTTCTTTCTTTCTTTCTTTCTTTCTTTCTTTCTTTCTTTCTTTCTTTCTTTCTTCTTCCTTCCTTCCTTCCTTCCTTCCTTCCTTCCTTCCTTCCTTTCTTTCTTTCTTTCTTTCTTTCTTTCTTTCTTTCTTTCTTTCTTTCTTTCTTTCGTTTGTAATAATGTGTTTATCTCAGCAGAAAGAAGCTAGAAGAGAGGTATAGTTCCTGAAGGTCATGGTGCTTAGGTAATCAATTGGAAGGGATTGATTTACCTTTTAGAAATGAGAGCAAGTGTGAGCAACAACACTCTTCATCAAGCCTAGATGAGTCAAATCTAAATATGGCTAAACCAAGAGAAGCCAATACTAGTACAACCTGACAGAAGCATTGCCATAAAACTTATACATGAACATCTCCTTCTGTTTGGCCAGTTTCTATCCTAAGTGAGCCAGAAAGGTTCCAGAGTAACAGTGAAGGCCTGTGATATCTACTTCACTTCACAGGATATATTTTAAGAAAACTTAAAGCAGAGAACAGAAATTTCAAATGAATCTTAAATTAGGACTATAATTTGTAACAATTTTTTTCTTTTTGTGAGTGGGCTTTTGTTAATTGAAAAAAAGAACTTATTACCTGAAATAGAGCACAAAGGCTCAAAATGTTACCTATATTTCATATAAGAGGAAGCTTACAAGCAGCACCCAGATAATGATTTGAATTTAGGAGAGGGAATGCCTGAGAATAAAGTTAGTTTAATCCTAGCCTTTATGTTGACAAATTCACTGAATAAAATGTCAAGAACACCACTGTAGATTATAGAAATAAGCAATAGTGGCAAAAGTAAATATCAGATTAGGAGGGATGTAGTTTAGGGGAAGAAATAACAGATTTCAACTGAGGCTTAGAAAAAAATGTAAAGGAAAATAAAACAAGCAAAACATAAGTTGGAAAAACCAGGAAAGGCCGCTGAACATGACAATGGCATTTCTCACATCTCTCTATCTTGGTGTGGCTGGCATTCTATCATTGCAGCTTATTGAATAGGTCACAATGTGAAGATTTTTAGATAATATTGCATAGACAAACACAGTTCCAAAGTAATCATTTCAATAAAATGACCTAAAAACTCTGTCTCTGAGAGAAAAGATAGTGCAGGCAAATCTCTGGGCTGCTTAATTAACCAAAATTAATAAGGCGAACCCCAAGACACATAAGCAATAAAAATGTCATATTATTAAATTATCGGTAGTTATATAAATTCATGTAATGAATTAGAACATATTTAAAGACAGTATTTAGAAAAAGTTTTTGATTGCCAAATAAAACACACCCAGAGGTACAGAAACAAAACCACAGAAGAATTTTAATGAATACCAAGTTGTGCTCATGGTAAGTATAAAGTATATCTGACCATACACTTAAAAGTTTGGTTCATTTCTCTTTCCAGCTACAATGTAGAAACTATGACAATTCTTAGAACTGGCATCTAAAAATGTAGAAAATAATAAAAAGTAAATATATCCAAATAACTTCTTAGCTACATTTGCTTTTAGCTTTTTTTTTTTTTTTTGGATAAATCACTATTTTTAGAAATCACACAGCTGGAAAAGGCACTTTTTGCCAAATTTGCTGTAGATGATACTTCTGTTTGAAGCCACCAAATCAGTTGAAAACTATTCTCCAGTGAACATTATCTCTTTATCCTCCTGGGGAAAGTTTCTTTTTTCTCTTTTCCCGATCCTTCCAGAATAAAGATACCTCTTCCTTTCTCTGATTCTGTGGAGACAGTGCCTTTTTTATCTTAACGAATAACTTCACACTTGACTGTTTCTTAGAAAAGGAAGTAACTTAATGGACCATAAGACTTTGGAGTGAGGTTTTATTTCTCTCAGTTAGAGGACCCAAAATATCCAAGGACTAAAGACAATACTCTGATGATTGCCTATCTGATATGTCTCCACAGGTAAGCCAGGTGCCAGGAAAACCTACAGAAGATAGTTCTATTAGTGATGGTCTTACATTTGCCAGCTTTCCTGATCAATCTTTGTCTTTGTACTTATAACTTACCTTCTGTTGTAGGACCTTTTGAATGATTAGCAGTGAACATGTGTTTATAATTACAAGCTCATCTTTTGAAATAGTTCTACACTACCGTTCAAGCAAATGAAAGTGAAATGGAGCTTGGAGTCTTCCAGAATTGAAGCAATGGTGTTCAAAATCTGGTAGCATTTGAATAATTTCACTAGGTTGTGGTCACCAGGAAGAGTCTCCAGTGCACTAGTACCCAGCTCTTGGGAAACTGAAGATGGTGAACAGTGTTCTTAAAATGGTATGCTCTTACAGTGAGGAAACTGTAATGAACGTCTTTCTAAGACAAGAGTGAAGACAAAATGATGTTTGAGGACTGATCACAGGGCTGAGTACCAGAAAGGACAGAGCTACTTGGATAGAAGAGAGGTAAAACAAGGTACACAAATGGGCAGTACAGTTTCCCAGGTGTTTTCAGGAAAGAGAATCACTGTGAAAAACTAAAATGCCAGAAGGAAACTGACACTATCAGCAGGTATAGATGATCACTTCAGTACATGGCACAGGAAAGCTGGATACATTTGGAGGAATATTTGCCGAAAGTATCTACAACCACAACAAAGGTTTTGTCCCTAAAATAAATGAAGAACTCCTCAACTCAATCATTTAAAAAAGGAGCATTCAGTCAAGTAAATTTAACAGTGAAATCATTAATAAAAGATACATAAATGATAAATTCATGTAGAATACATTTTATTTTATCAATATTTGGCTACAAGCAAAAATAAGTCACAATGAAATGCTAGTTCACAGTATACAATTATATTCCTCAACAGCTATGCTTAGGAATTTATCTGAAGGAAATGAAACCACATTTCCATGCCAAGCTGGCATACAAATATGTATCGCTGATTTATTAGTAACAGTTGAAAACTGTCAATAAGCCAAAGTTCCTAGTATTGATAATAAAGAGCAGTACATCTGCACAATGAAATGCTATCAGTTAGTAATAGAAGACAAAATAAGGACAAATGGGCAAACCTCAAAACAGCTATGCTGTGCTCAGAAAATTAGACAAGACAGTATTAAAAAGCACATTAGTTCATTATGCAAAAGTCTCTAAAACACAAAGCATGTAGTCCATGGTGACAGTAATTATCAACATAATTCAAGTGATTGAACAGGTATATCCATGTGTCACATTATTAAATTATGTTCTATGTATATGTGGGGTTTATTGAAAGTCATTATACCTCTTTAATACAATGAAATAGTTCTCTACACTTAATCGATTTCATTAAAACAATTTCACTTCCATATCAGCCTTTTAAAAGAAGGGATAGACAAGTGAGCAACTCCATTTCATAATTCACAAAATTATAGAATTCTATTTCTCAGTCGTAAAATATGAGCTCATTTCATTTATAAATTTAGAAGCAACTAATCCAAAAGAAGATACAAGCCTTATATTGTAAAAAAAAATGATAAGGGTTTTTTTTTTTATCAAGAAAGACTTCTTTTAGAAATAACAGAATAATATTATGAACAAATAGTTTCATGCGGAAAAAAGAACATAAGTGTATTGGTAGATGATGAGAAGGTACTTTAAAAATGAAATCTCCCTTGATAATTTTATAATATTCCCTGAGGGAAAGCAAGTTCTCATCTTCAACAACAGTCCAACAATTATTTAATGCCAAAATTATTAGAGCCATGCATTTTATAAATAAGAATAATGGTTTGGAATTGTTAGTTCATAGGATTCTATAATTTCTCTTCACTGCAATAATGTTAAAAGTTTTAATACATTTACTAAAACTTATTATTAATTATTTTTTTTTTACTTATGGCACTTTCTGCTTTAAACATATTTATTTACTGAGGATTTATACATGAATTCAATCTATTTTGATAATCCCTACATTTTACTCCTCCTTCCTACTCCTCTTGACATCTGCTACTACATATCCCTCCCCAAACTCCTTGTCCTCTTCACCCCTATAACAGAGACATTAAGACCAACACTAAATGAAAGCTCATAAAACTAAAAATCTTCTGCATAGCAAAAGACACCATCACTTGAAAAAGAGGCAACCTATAGAATGGGAAAAACAATCTCCTCTGGCTGTATGTCTGACAGAAGTTTAGAATATAATAGGCAAAAACTCAAAGAACAAATTTCAAGAAAAGAACAATGCAATTAAAAATTGGGACATGAAACTAAGGTGAGTTCTCAAATGATTAAATATCAATGGAGGAGAAAGTTTTCAAAAACCACTGAGGCAATGAGTGTTGTCTATATCTGCATGGATACAGAGCCATCCACTGGAGCATGGGCTACCTACAAGGGGCCTTAATACTGAAAAAAAGAAAAACAAACTATCTCTCCACCAGAAGTCATTAATTATCAATAGTCCTCTAGGAGTGCATTCTCATCAGTGTCTCCCCACCCATGATTCAAAGCTGGTTAGTTGCTTTTTTGTAGGTTTTGTGCCAGGAAGCACAGCTGTTGTGGGCTGAGAGATACAAAGGCCCTGCCATGTCAAAAGACACTATTTTGTAGCAGTCCTTCCTCTATAATTTATCTGACCTCTGTTCGATGACATTCTCTGAGACATATAAACATCCCACTTAGGGCTGAATGCCCATTAAGAATTTAATCTCTACATTGTTATCAGTTAGGGGGTCTCTATATTAGGAGTTCTTCAATAAAAAAAGAGGAATTTATCTAATGAGAATAACTTGGTATTTTTCACTTTCTGTTTGAGATGATAATTACAACATTTCTACTTCTGCTTTTCTTCCTCAAAACCCTCCCATTTACTTTTTCATGTTCTTTAAAATTTATGGCCTCTTTTTCATCAATTGTTGTTACATGGCATATATATATATGGCTTTATTATGGTTCATAGGATCCATAGCCATGTAGAACTGTTGGTTGCTCCCCACCACTGGTAGCATAGTACCTTCTGGTACCATGACAGCTTGTTGTCAAGAAAATGGTAATCAGATCATTTCTAGCTCAGTGGCCTATATGTCCTGTGTCTAAATTGCATAGTGTCTTCAGCATTAGGGTGTTACCTTCCATCTCTGGCAAGCAACAAAAGGCATTAGCAATAGCTCTAAAGGTTTGGGACTCTTTTGGAGAATGCTTACCAACAAATCAAGGAATGGCTTCCATGCCTGGCCATGGGGTTTTTGTTAGGTGGTCTTTGGCTCTTGGGAAGAGCATTGTCTGCCCAAATGAAAAAAATTATTTAAACTATATGTGAATACATACAGACTTATATGCATTCATGCAGGGCTTTGTAGATAGTTGATAGCATGTTTCCTTGTGCTTTTTCAGATGCCTCATGGTTATTTTATACTCTTTCCTCCTTCTGTTTTTATGTTCCTCCCCACTGCTAATTAGAGTACTCTTTTTCTATTTCGCCAGCCAGATCATTACCCACTGTTCCTGACTTGACTATTTTAAAGCATATTAATCCAATCATATTTCTTCAGAAGTAAAACAAAAGAGATTTAATGATGTAGTTGCAAAAATTAATACTTGTCAATGTTAATAGCTTATGGTTATTTTTATCTTATAAGAAATACTGTTACCACACTAAAACAACACCTGAATAACAATAAAACTGAATTGACTGTAGGTAAGTGACTTGTAGACATTGCAACAGAAGTACTATAATACCCAAGGAAAGAAACAAAAGAAAAGTTATGATTTTGATCTTTGTATGGAGAGGTAGAGTCCAGACACTACAATGTTAGGTTAGAATTGCCATATTGCAGAGCTGCAGAAAACAGACTTCTGGAGAGTTTGGGAGTATAGAGCAGTAACACAGAAAACAGATGTGTCTGAGGTTGGAAGTGTTCTTTTTGCTGATGAGCTCAGCACAACAGATGCATTTTCAGAAGCCGTGCTGAAACTCAATAAAGCGCATTTTTCAAAACTTGAAACTATCTTGTATGTCACAAGCAGTCTCCTAATATATCTAATGGTTATTTTGTAACAAAAATTTAAAAATTTAAGAACAAATTGTAGATAAATAAGAGGATTTTTTGAACAAAATACCAAATATTTTAATTAAATATTTTAGTTAATAATTGATGCATTCACAAAATGTCTTTGTGGCCAATCTCTCTTACACTCCCTTCCTTCCAATTCCTTTTCAAAATACTCCTTTTCTCCCTCTCTATCATCTATCTATCTATCTATCTATCTATCTATCTATCTATCTATCTATCTCAAGTTAATACCCATGGTCCATTAAATGCTATATTCATGTGCATGAGTGTCATACTATGTACTGCAATTTTGATAGTTTCTCAAGTTCAGTGTCCAAGACAGAAACTCTCCCTCTCCTCCCCGCCTTTCATACACACACACACACACACACACACACACACACACACACACACACAAGCTAAGTGTGGGACTTCATGATTCTCCATGGTACGCTTTTGCTTGTCTTGATTTTGCTAAGGTTGTGCAGGTAATCTCACCTGCTGTGAGTTCCCTTGTAAAGTTGTACTGTCATGTCTGACAAATGCTGTTTTGCTAGGGGATACAACTACCTCTGACTCTTATGGTCTTTCTGCCTCCTCTTTCACGCTGATCCTTGAGCCTTGTGGAGACAGGATGCAATGTAGATGCCCCACTAAGAACTGAACACTTCATAGTCTCTTAAATGGTTGTTGCTCTCTGTGTTAATCACCATCTGTTGCAAAAATGAACTTCACTGATGAAGGTTGAGAAATTCATTAATCTATTTTATTGAGTATATAAGAAATTATTTTTATAAAAGAAAAACGATGAAAAACATATGCTCTGTGGTTTTAATGACAATGTGTGAAAACCAATAGAAATGATGCCAAAAATACAAACTTTTCACTTTAAATAAAAGACATTGATTCATAAGAAGTGTTTCTTTTTATTTTCTAGTTGTTTTCTTCTTTCACATTAACTAATATCTACTAAATTAAACATTTTTTCCAAAGTATACCTAAAAACGCTTATATTTAAGGTTTGTTTCTTTTGTAATAACTTTGTTCTAATTCAAAATAACAACTGACAAAGCTAAAGTTGGTCATTAGAGAAAATATAAGATAATACTAATAAAATAAACTTATATTTTAACCATTCAGTAGATAATTATTTTGCAAAATTGTTCCATGGAAAAAATAAAATATAAATATACAATTTGAAATGTAAGATAATAGACATGAGAGAAAAATTTTCAGAATATGCTAAGCATACACACCTGAATGTTATTTTCTTATTTGTCATTAATTTATTGTCTTAACAGTAGAGACAGCTGTGGGAATATGGTTCAACTGCATACTCGTCTTGAAATATATCAATCTAATAAGAACAGCATAGATTGTAAAGTATTTCAAGTTTTATCTCTCAAGTGTATTTCTAATTTAGACTTCCAAGGAGAAGACAAATATATATACATTTTTAAATTTTGGGATATATTCAAGTGACTAGTAGGTAAGACTATGTCTATAAGAAATTTATTAAATACTATATTATTTAAAGCTAAGTAAAATTATATGCTAGACTTCTAGTTATCATGGGTATCCATTAATATTGTATATTAAAGAAATGTCTGTATGAGATGTCAACTCTAAAATAAAGTATTGTGTTATTTTCTAAGATGATGGGCAATGAGTTAAAATCTAGGAACTGAGGACTTTGGAGAAATTTTGGAAGAGTTCATTCTCATCAAGAAAAAGTAAATATGGTATAATAGAGATTTAAAATCTTGTGTATTCTAGGACAAACACATTGGTACTTGAAATCAAAGTGTACCTTTTCTAGAAATAGTATCCCAACGATATGTTTTCAGTATGCTTGTTGTTTCCTTTCAACCAGTCTACCATGTATAGATAAGTCATATTCTGAAAGAGGATCTCAAAAGCTGTAACTTACTTATTTGTGTGTCTCCTGATGGAATGTCATAAACATGAATTAGTAAAGAAATCAGATCAACATCAACTCAGACATCTCATTGTATGTCTGTCAATCTTGGCTCATTAGTGGAATGTAGGGACAAAATGATGACAGACATGAAAAGGTGAAATGAGAAAATAACAATATTCACAGACTGCTATAGAGATTTTCCCAGCACTGTGTGATTAAATGCCTTTTATGTGTGCAGACATTAAAGTTTTATCACTGGACAAGGAAGTGACCTCAGTGGGAGGAAGCAACTGTGGGAACAGAAAGTGATGATATGGAATAAGACGTGTATTTATATTTCTGCCATATGTACTGGACATGAACCTTTCAGTTGAGAGCCAAAAACCATTGTTGAAACAGCCCAAAATTTCTACTTGATGAGATTTTAGCTATAAATCTGCCTACCATAGTATTTGGGGCTCAAAATGTATTAGAGTTGTTGGATATATCTCACTGCTTCTGTTTCTGCTCTTTCCCTCCCTCCCTCCTTCTCTTGGTCTCTTGTCTTCCTTCTCTCCTCCTTCCCTTTCTCCTGCCCTTCTTCCCCAGCTTTCTCATTCCTTTACCTATCACCCATCTCTGTCTCCGTCTGACATCCCGTTAATAATCAGAGAAAAGGAGGAAAATCATTGCTGATGAAGAAGGATGGTGACAATTCCATTAACTTACTACATGGATTTACATTGACAAAATTAGGATTTAAGGTAGGAGGGAAAAAGACTGGTCTGAGGAGCAGAGAAGGGATATGAATCCCACAAAACAAATCATAGGGGGCGTGGAAGAGTACCTTGTGAACTGTTCAGGGTACAGGCAGTGTGCGAACATGAAGAATTATGAGTAAAGAAAATGGCCTGATCTTGTTATTACTTTTCTGTAAATTGTGAAATCATAGTTTACCATCTTAAAAATGAAATAAGAGAGATAGAATGGTAAAGAGAAGATGAGGGCAATGAAAGATGGGGAGATCTATAAATACAACACAATAGTTGTTGTTCCTCTCTTTCTGGATAGATATGTAGGCAGGCAAATAGGCAAATAGATATAGATAGATGATAGATAAATAGGTACACATATATATACATTCATGTTTAAAAGCCATAAAAGGTCTGAGGTATAAATATAAAGATAAATAATAGATAGATAAATAGACACATTTTATATATATATATATATATATATATATATATATGGATAAAGACATATAATCTTGTTAAATAGTAGCAAACTACAACCACAATTCACATGTATAAAAGTATAAAAGGTATCAATTTATGGAGAGACAATTATTTAAGGAGAAATTAAGGAATCATGAACATATCTATTACAGAATAATACTTAGCCATGGAGATGCAAGCCTACCCTAGTGTCTTCAAATAGCAATTATGGGTTATAAAAAATGTAACTACATTTTCACATGATCTTTTTTGAATCTGGAAGAGGATATTGTTCTTTATATTAACTAAAATGGTAAGTAATTACATGGAAATTATAATGAAATATGTTAGCTATCTTAACTTTGATGAGGACAATTTCCTTAAATGTTTATAGATTATCACTGAGATACACTACTGGACATGACATTATATCAGAATTTCTTTGAGAGTAACAGGAATTGTATGGCAACTCAAACTCCTCATGGAAGATAGGAAACTTTAGTTTGAAATACAGGACAGAAAATACAAGGAAAGTGAAAGGCTTAAGCATCTTAAAGGATGATGGAAAAATTCAAAATAGGCAGCGGGGAAGAGGGATTCAGAGTCCAAGATTCCATTCTTGTGAAAATGATCCTGGAAAGCTGGATGGTGTTTATGATCCAGCAATGCATCAAGGCTAAGCGCTACTGGAGTAAACCCATATCATTCCCACTCTAACCAAACTAAAATCATTGCTCCGGAGCAGCTGCATCCCACTGCATGTTAACTCACGCCTCCACACATTACTAGAGCCTTTTCTCTACCCTGTTTGATAAAATATTTTTTCCTTAATTCAGCTCACAGGGTGTCCTGACTAGTTTTGTTTAAACTTGACCGAAGCTAGAGTCATTTTAGGAGAGGAAACCTCAATTGAGAAAATATTCATACCACACTGGCCCGTGGACAAGCCTGTGGAACATTTTCTTGATCAATGATTGATGTGAAAGAGACCAGTTCACTGTGAGAGGTGCTACCCTGGGGCTGGTAGTCCTGGGTGTTAGAAGACAGCAGGCTGAGCAAGCCATGAGAGAGTAAGCTGATAGGCAGGTTTCTTCCATGCCGCCTACATCAGTTCCCGCCTCCAGCTTTTTCCTTGAGTTCTCACACAGACTTCCTAGATGATGGAATATAAACTGTAAGATAATATATATACTGCCATCCCCCAGGTTGCTTTTTGGTATGTAGTTTTATCATAGCAATAGAAACCCTAACAGACATGGGGCACAATAAGGAACCTTTGAATTTAGATGTAATTGTCAGAAGCATAAACCTCACAAAGAATGAGCAAAGGAAGCTAAGCCAGAAAGACAAGCCCATTAAGCATGGCTCCAGGCATGCCTCTCACTAAAGAAGTAGCAAGAGTTCTCTTTGTGTGATTTTTTTTTAAAAATTTATTTTTCTTCTTCTGTATAATGTATATCAATACCCCTCCTACCCTCCCTCCATTCCACCCAGCTCTCTCTCACTTGAAGAGAGAGAAGGAAAAATTGTAAATGCCCCCGATAGTGAATGTCTGTCATGAAACAATATTTGCCAGACAGGACAGTGTCATTATACAAAAATCCACAGAGGCTGTAACTATGTGTATAAGACCTGTACAAAATCAGCAAGAAAGAAATGATAGCACAAATGGCTTAGGATCTCGTGAAGCCCCATCTCTATGTTAAAGGAGGTAAAAGATGGCAAGAGATGACTTCTCCATCTGATTTCCTCAGTTATATAAGTTCCTTCTGAGACTACCCGTGCTCCAGTAGATGGGTCTTCACACATGTACCTGTATACTGCACTAAGTAGATGCATTCGGGAATTTTGTTGTTGCTTTTACAAACTTTCTTTGTTTACCCTTGTAATAATGTTACATAATAAAAACAGAAACAAAGCAATAACATGAATAGAACATAGAGAAAATATCCTCCTCTAAAATATCCCCATCTCACTGAATCAAGGCTTTACTTATCATGGCTTTTGACAAGAGCAGTGCAAACGATGTTTTAATTATACACTACTCTGAACAACATGATGAGATCCATGCCTTGTGTCCTACCTGAGATATGAATCCTATATTTGCCTAATGTATCTGTGTTAAATAAGATATCATTAATTAATTAGCAGTGTTCTTGGTTATCTAACCAACTATCTATTACCATGCCTGTATTTAAGAAATCCTTATTTTAATGAATAATGCCCCCTGCATTAGGCATGGTTTGCCATGGGACTAGAACCAATAGGAAACAAAAAGAGAAAAATGTAATAACAGAGATAAATTTTACAAACAAAGAACACATGAAACAGGATGGAAAAGTGGTAGAATAAATTGCGGAGGGTTTGAAGGGGAGAGAATGGGAACTGGATTTGATCAAAACACATATATGAATGTATGAAATTCTCAATTAAAAACACTTATGGTCTATAGAGAATCAGAACACAAGCTAAATAATGAAATGGAAATGTCTCATGTTCTTAATAAACCCATATTGGCATCTATTGGAGAAAAGAGATGCTCCCAGTGGGTACTTGGGGAATGCTGAATGGTGGGTTGTTTTTCTTTTAATCTCTCCCTTCACAGACAGGATGGTCTAAGAACAGCATTATATCCATATCAATATCCCTATAGCATTCATGGCTTCTCAGAACACAAACAGGATTTGCTGGGGAGCCAACTCATTATCCTTTCTAAGACTTAATGTAGCTACTGAAATGTGAGAAAGTTTTCAAGGTGCAACAGCAGGGTAGGCATATTAGCAGCATGGAAGCTGAACTCTGTCCCAGTCACAATTCTGAGATAATAGCAGGTACTACCAAACGGCAGAGAGAAAAAAAAAATCATTCTTTTAAGAAAAACCTAGGAGCAGTGAAGTGATTTAACAGCATGGCAGGCATGTAGCTTATCACACTATAACATACCCATTGTGACAATAAACAGGAGTGAGGGGAAAAGGGAAAGATCATTTGGCTGTTTCTCAGGTGGCACTTTGCTTATGATTTTGTACCTCTTCCGGTAAGACACTCTCAGAGAAGGCTGATATGGGCAAATTCTGTCTACAGGTCGGTAATTGGGGGAGGAGATGCTTAAGTCTAGAATAATGCTTGCCTGATTGATTTGTATCTCACATTTCTAATTATACAGAAGAAAGATAAGAGGGTTTGAGTCACAGTTTTTTATTCTTAGATTCCTGACATTTTTGTTATTTGAATGAGGCTCCCTCATCTAATTTTGTTACCCAAGCAATGAGTCCAGTTACAGATGCCTCACATGATTTCTGAAAATATAAAACTAAAGAAGTTCATAAAAACAACAACAAACCTCCTCTGTCCGGTGCTCAGGAGTCATTTGCTATGAGGCTGGGTGTGCTCTATCGTTTGCTTACAAAATTGTGACAGTACTTCTAAAATACGTAAGGAAAATCTTCATACAAGAAAAATAAGGAATGGCCATTTTGAAATATAATTTGAAATATAATTGCTTTGCCTGATAACTAAATGATGCAAGGGGAAAGACCTATAACCTACATAGCCAGCAAGTGGGATGCAACAGTAATCCAGTTGTGAGATGTGTGTGCTTAGAGAGGTTAAGTGGAAATGTGATTAGAGAAAAGTGGTCAGGTCACATACATTTTGCCAATGTAAATGTGTTGATTTTATTTATTATTCTCATGGGTTCATGACAGAGGACAGTTTATTCTTTGCTAATTCAATTCCCTAGATCTAGAGGGTTTCAACCTCTGTATCTAATCTTAAGCCTAGACCTAGAAGGCTTCAGCCTTTATTCAATCTAATCTGCAAACCTAGAACACTACAGACTCTAAGACTTACTACTGACTGAGCTCACTCTGACTAGATGTCTTCTGAATCCAAACTGTAAATTGTAAGCCATCAGTTTCTGACTCTCTGCTTTTTCTCTCAGCTTATTCTGGACTGGCTCTGCTCTTTTAGGCATCTCCTTCTGGATTGAACTGTCTGTGGGCTGACTGCACTCTAGCTGCCTGACTAAACTAATGCCTCTCTCCTTCTTGTCTGTTTCCACCTCTGCTTCTGCCTTGCTTCTCTCTCTGACTTCTGCTGTCTCCTTCCACCTCACTTCTACACTCTGGTTTTGCTCTCTGAGTTCTCATTGCTTCTTCTCTGCTTCTACCTCTTTCTGAGCTCTGCTTCCTGTTTCTGTTTCCACACTCTGCTTCTACTTCCTGCTTCTCTGTGTGCCCCCACTTCCTTCTGACTTGGGTCTTAAAGGTGGGTACTACCTTGCCTTAAACACAGAAATCCCTTTTATCTAGCATCAGCACAGAGGACAGGATTACTCTGATTAATATTCTCTCTGCATTCCATCCAGATCACACAGGCCTCTGAATGTGATCCCTTCATACAGGCCTGTGGATGTGATCCCTTCCTAGCTGCCACAGAGGCCTTACAGAGTGTTCCTCTGCTAGAGCAGTCATGCTGCTGGATTAAAAGATTAAATGTTTCTCTACAACATTTAGTTAAGCACAACGTAGGTCTGATGTGTTAACGGATTATAACAAACAAACAACACTAAAGGTGCGGCTGTAGAAAGGCTCGGTGTGTAAAAATGCTTGCCTCACAAATATAGACCTGAGCTCAAATTCTCAGAAACCATGTAGAGTCTGGGCACAGTAGGTGTCTATAATCCCAGTGTTCTGAGGTGACAAGAGAAGTAGAGACAGGAGAATATCTGGACAACTACAGGGCAGCTAGAGCTGCATAAACTGCAAAGTGACAAACATAAACGACAAAACTTTCTCAAACAGGATGGAATGTGGAATATAGCAAGCATATCCTGTCATGTATAAGCATGTGCATATTTTCTACCATACAAACACACAAATACATACAGAGATTTTACAAAATGGGAGTGAAAACTTTAATTAGGAAAGACCTATACGTGACAATTATTTTCAAATGAAATCTAATTTATTAAAACATAAGCAAAAACAAAGTTCATATTTTTATCCCTAACATTATATATGCAGACACTAAAAGGTTTAATTAACTTTTGCCAGTCACATTATTGTCTTAACTGACATTCTATCAGTCTATAATTTTTAATTTAAACTCAGTCTTTTACATTTGCATCATTTCAGGTATTACATGATATATGTCTGACCTAATTATCAGAATTATTAATGTAAGTATAATTTTATCAATCCTGAAATCTCAAACTTGCACTTTAAGTACTATCAAATGCTTTCATCCCTTTACAATCATTCAAATCTCAATGGCTGTATTGCATGACTTAATAAACCATATAGAAATGTGTTTCCTAATTATACACTTCACCTAATCCATAAGGGTACATACTGCAAGTGTTCATTCAGCAGTCAGGCAACTATTTACTATAGTCTTGAGTTTATATCCAAAGATCCACAATTTAAGGGAAGCAGTTCCTCTCAATGCAGGGTGTTAATGGAGCATGAGAATGCTTACAGAGGGCCGAACTAATAAAACCCACTTCAAGTCAGCCCATTAAATGTTTTTCCTTAGAAGTGGCAAGCCGACCAATGAATGAGAATGAGAAAATAAAACATGATGAAACAATTGCTACCCCTTTAAAATATCAATCTTTTTGTAGAATAACTTGTATTGTACAATGTGACTTTTATTGACTCATTTTTCACGAGTGTATCACTAGCAAATTCTAAATTTTTACTGCTTGAGTGTTTCATACATTTACATAATGAGTTTTTTTAA